>OU898281.1:106980493-107520493 GCA_918026665.1 Diabrotica balteata | reverse complement strand
CACTTACCTATAGTAATCACCATCATCGACATGGACTGTTACCCATGTACAATAATTCCTTCATCTGAATGGAAAGAGTCTTCAGCAAACTGGAATATCTTTAAATGTCATATAGAAAAAACATTATCTGAAAATATAACCGATAATATCACTCCAGCGGAACGTTTTGACTTCCTGTTAAAGACAATTGAAGATGCTGCCTCATTTTCTATGAATATAAAAAATTCCTTTCAGCCAAAATCTCGAATTCCAGTCTGGTGGGATTATGAATGCAAGAATATGATCATTTCACGACAAGTTGAATACAAAAGATACATAGAAGCATCAGCTTTGAAAACTATACTAAATACAAACAAATTCAAGCCAAAAGTAAACTCCTCTTTACAAGCAAACAAAAAAGTTCGTGGATTAACTTTGTGAGAACTTTAAACAAAAATACTCCCATCAGTAAAATTTGGAATTTTGTTAATAAACTAGTGAATAAAAATTACCGTACAAGACGGCATCCCCTGTCAAATAAACTAATAAAAGAGTTGCTCGACAAATTTGCGCCATATGTTGACCTTTCCATTCAGGATAACAGTAAAACTTGTAAATACAATATTTTCCAGGAAAGTTTTGATATGAAAGAATTTGAGACTGCACTTAAGTCTTAAAATTCCTTGGCTCCGAGGCGCCATCAAATTACTTATACCATAATAAATTACCTCTTATAGCTAAACAAAGTTTACTAACAATTTTCAACGATTGGCTTTTCAATCGAAGATATGTCGATAATATGAAAGAAATTAGAAATTAGAAGTTATTTATTTTTTTCTTAAACCTAATAAAGATAAAATACTCTCTTCTTTTTACAGACCGATATTATTAATGTCTTGCATATACAAGACACTTAAAAAACTTATTAAGACTCAATTAGAATGGCTTATTAAACATTATAGTATCCTTCCAAGTACACAATATAGATTTAGGGCTAGTGTTAGTACACTGGATGCAATATCACATTTAGTTACCGACATTCAAATAACGTTTTCCACAAACAATTATTTTGCTTGTTTGTTTTTAGACCTTAAAGGGACATATGATTCTGTTAATTTAACCATATTACACAAAAAACTATATGGTATAGGATTACCTCAAAATATAGCTACTAATATTGTTCATCTTTATAATAATCGTGTTATATATATTAAAGATCATTTAAACCAACTACACGGTCCTAGAATTGCTCATACAGGTCTTCGACAAGTAAGTCCGTTAGTGTTTAACATATTTTCAGCAACTCTTCATGGCATTTTTGACAATTCAATCAATTGCATCCAATATGCTGATGACATATGCGTCTATACAGAGCGTAACTCGTATACTGACTGCCTGGAGGCTCTGGAATTCATCATGCAAAACGTTAATAACTGTGTAAGAAATCATGGAATGACCATTTTCCCTGACAAATCAGCCACAATGATATTCACTAGATATAGGATTCGTACGCCTGACAAAATAAAGTTGTCTGGATATGATATACCTATTGTCAAAGAATACAAATATCTTGGCATTCTTCTTGACCCCAAACTTTTATGGTCAAAACATGTTGAATATATAAACGTAGGTGTGAAAAAGGTATTAATATTCTTACATGTGTCACTAATCGTAGATGAGCTGCTGATCCTAAAGTTGCACTGATGTTTTACAGCTGCCTACAGACCCAGTGGTCAGAGAAGAAAAACAAGACTTGAAACAAGGTTCCCTGATAATATCATTCCATAGAAACACGAGAAATGTGGAAATATATGCTTAGCAGAGAAAGGCGATTAATAGAGACGACGAGAGACATTATTAAGAAGACTAGGACCCAGACAGGGTTGTAAAGCCAGATTGATAATGATATCTATCTATTTTATTCGAAATCTAATATATAAATATTTGAAATATACATCTTGATCAGAACCTCAATTATTTAACAAAGTAATGAACGATTTATAGCACTACTAATTATTATCGTCTAGTCTTAATCTCAAAACCAAGGAAAACCGAACTAGGCCCAAACGTATTTCTACTCCTACCTCTGTTAGATGTAATGTGTAAATTCTATAGTTACTTTGTGAAAAACATACTAGAATAGAACTTAGAACCCAAAAAAAACTAACCAAAAACCATGAGACGCAACGACGCGAGACGTAAGTACGCTCAACAATCCAAGCCTTCCAGATGATAGATCATGATAGACGATAGATTACCAACAATACGACATTCAAAAAGTTAATTAATGGATGAAATATGTAGGCTTTAGTACGATGTAGTTTTTATTACAATGGGTTTATTGCAAAAGAAATAACTGTGAAACAAAACAAAGGGTATATGGTTTGGGCACGATCCAAGCCAAGATTATAATCGGCTAATAGCAGTAGTCGCTGAGTTATAAAAAGGTTCTAAAAAAGTAGAATAAGATACTAGTTAGAAAATACTAGTTAGAAACATTGATGCGACGAAGATTAAAATTGGTACGACCAAAGATTAAACTTAAAAAAAATAGAATTAATAAAGCCAACATTACACATTGGTAGACATGAAAAATGACGGAATAAAATATCTTTTTATATTTTACTTATAACATAACTCATTTTTAATATACTTTATACGTTTAACTTACTTGTCATCTTCAGGAATATAAGTTGGTTGAACCAGTCCTAGGAAATACGTAAATAAATATTTTAGGTATTGACTCGATTTTTAATATCAAGAAATAAATTTATTCAGATTTAGATACATACCAACTAGGGCGAATAAAGTTACAAAAATTACGAATTTCATCTTGTAATGTAATAAAACAAATAATACTGATTAAAATATAATACTATTTTTTGCTTATATACATTGATAAAGTTGTGTGAAGTGTGTATTGTATTTACTAAAAAAAAAACAATCACTTAACTTTATTGTCTGATAAATTTTTTTACCAAAAGGTTTATTAAGAAAGAATTCAGACAAATTTATTAGATTGTTTTTGATATAATTTAAAATTAACCATATTATTTTAATTTCAACGGAATAAACATGTAATTCTTATTCATTATTTTTATTAATAACGACGTAAATACAATGCGATTTAACTCAAGTGGCGTATTACGATAAGTATATGAAATTTGTGTATAATCTTCTTCTTCTCGTGTTATATCAGAATTATCCGACGTTGGCGATTGACATTGTGAAGGCTTCTCGATCTTCTGCAATATAGAATAATTATTCTACATTTGGTATCTGAGTCCATTCACGAATGTTTTTTAACCAAGAAACTTGTTTTCTTCCTACACCTCTACGGCCCTCTATTTTGCCTTTAAGGATCAGTTGTAATATTTTATATCGACTTCTCTTTACTCTATGTCCCAGATAAGACATTCAATGTGTAACAGTCTTTAGCAGTTCTCTATCTTTGTTGACGCTCCTTAGTACTTCTTCATTAGTTTTCCTTGCCGTCCAAGGTATCTTCAGCATTCGTCTATGAACTCACATTTCCGATGCTTCAATTTTGTTTATGATCAATACTTATAGCATCCACATTTCTGCACTATACAAAAGTACCAAGCATAGCACTTAACCATTATTTGCCTTAGTTCTAAACTGGGATTGTTATTGCAAAGAAATGACTTCATTTTCATAAACATAGTTTCAGTCATTGCCATTTTACGTTTCATTTCTATGTCTGGATCTAGTTGGTCCGTTATTACAGTTCCCAAATATGTCATTTTGTGAACTTTCTCAACTTGGACTCCGTTTAATTGAAGCTTTGCATCGGGATGTGGATCACGACTAAACACTAAAAATTTGGTTTTGTTTAAGTTTATTTTAATGCCAATTTCCTCTACTACCTCCTAAATACGTTTAGGCAGAATTTGAAGAATATTATCTGACAGAATTACTGTATCGTCTGCATCTAATCACATTAAGTAGTTCCCCGTTGATTTTTATTCCATATGGTTGTCTCTTAAGTACCTTTTTAAATAACTGGTCCGAGTAAACATTAAACAATGTTGGCGACAAAATGCAATCTTGTCTGACTCCTAGTTGTATAGAGATTTCATCGGTGCAGTTATATTCAATTTTTACGATAGCAGTTTAATTCCAGTACGAATTTTTAATGATACAAATATCCTTGTCATCTATTCCGATATTTGCTGTATTTGCATTAATTTTACATGCTGTACTTTATCGAATGCCTTTTTGAAGTCCACGAAACATGCAAATACATATTTTCTTTGGTAACGGCATTTTTGTAGTAGGATTTTAAGCGCAAAAAGTGTCTCCCTGGTTTCCATAGCATTGCTGTTGTGAAGTATTCTGGGGAAAATTTTAAGAGTGTGGCTCATTAGGCTAATTAATCGATATTCTGAGCATTTTCTCACATTGTGTTTTTTAGGTGTTGCGACAAAGATGGATTTGAGCCAATCTGCGGGAATAGCTTCAGTGTTATATATTGTTTATTGATGATATGTCATTCTCTATTAGTCTCAGCAACTTCGTTGGTGTATCATCTGGACCACAGGCTTTTCTAATTTTAGCATTATTATAGCGTGTTCTTCCTCGCATTTCATAATTTCTGGGCTGTCAGTACAGTTTTGGTAAAATTCGTCAATATTATTACTGTCATTTTCAAACACCTCTGATATATACAGCTGCCATTCTTTTCTTATTTCATCCTCATTTACCATAATTTTGTTATTATTGCCAGCGAGTATAAAGGAAACTCGTTTTTTAAATATGTTACTCATTTCTTTTAGTTTTTTTGCACAATAAATAAGTCGTGTTTAGATATTACATCCTCCATTTCATCCCACCTTTCTCTCATCCATTTTTCTTTGGCAAATTTGATCTCCTTTTTTATTCTTCTCTGCAGAGAATTTCAAGATGTCGTGTGTCATCAGTTTATTTTTCTTGATTAAGTTTTTTCTATAATCATTGTTTGTGGAGATTTCGTTAACTTTATTTTTAAATTCACTCCATAGTTCTTCTGGATCTTTTAGTTGTTTTTCGATGTTTTTTATTCTATTAGTAAATTCTTTTTTAATGTTATGTTTTATGTTACTATCGTCAAAGTTAAGTTCCTTGGTTTTTGGTTTTTGTCGCTAAATTTATTTTAACCTTAGTTAAATATCTGCTACAAGTGGTTGATGATCAGATCCAATATCTCCCCCAGAATATGTAGTGACTTTTTTGACGGCATTTCGGAACCGCTCATTTACAAGTATATAGTCTATTTGATTTTTTGAAGACTCAGGGTTATTGCCATCATCAAATGGGGCTTTCCAAGTGCTTAGTCGTCGTTTAGGTACTTTATACCAATTGTTTGCAATGATAATATCGTTTTCTTTACAAAATTCATACAATCTCTGCCCTCAATCGTTAGGTTGTCCTAGACCATAAAGACCTACAGTTTGACCTCATACACCTTTCCTATTTTTTGCATTGAAGTTGTCCATAATAAAATTTCGTGTTTAATAAGTTTCTGTAAGATGTCTTGGATCTGATCATACAACTTCTCGACTTCATCATCATATTTTCTATCTGCAGTCGGGGCATACATTTACAGTATGTTAGTTTTAAATGGTTGAGTATTTATTTGGAGTAATATAATTATATTCGAGACTGGTACAAAAATGGTCACATATTTACTCAGTTCTGATATTACTAATATACCTACACCATTTTTGTGATGCAGGTCTTCTGTGCTGTTACCGGAATAATAGAATACACTTCCGTCCTTTTTACATGATCCTGACTCTGGCCATCGCATTTCGTGTATAATCTATCAACGTTTTTATAGATTTATACAATATTAGATGACCTAACGAACTTCGTACCGCCTTAGAATTAAATGTTGTTTTAAAGTGTCTTTAAATAGCCAAAATTAACATAAAACCGAAAAGAAAATACTCAAAAATATTATGTATAAAAAAAGTTGAATCAATTTAATGTTTTTCCTAAACAAACTTTCCATAGTTGGTTTTGCTATTTGTTTATTGTATTTTTCTCCTGTGTATTTTTCCTTGATAATTGTTGCCTCAATGACATTATTTATTAGCCTTCTCACAGTTAGCTTTGTGTGTGGTGTGTCATCATTTCCTGACTGTGGACTTAATCCATTAGCCGAACTTATTTTTGCTCTAAAGATATTTATGTCACATATTACTATTAAGATAATATTTTGTATTTTAAAGATATACCTAGATTCTATAACAACAAATTGATAATTTAATCTTCAGTTACAATCATACATTATTACACATTTAAATAGATATATCTATATCATAAAATATATTCTAGTATTATTCAACATTATTCTTTATTGTATGTTTTTTATAATTTTTGTTCCATTTTATTATATATATATTTTATATCACGAAACACTTTTTCGACTTTTTAAAAAATTTATTTATTACAAAATACAAGTTACGTGGTAAAAATGAATAAAATATAAAATATAATGAATGAACTACAAAAATATACTGAATGCTGAATTAAGAGCGACAAGCGGTTTTATAATATTACTAAATGCTGACTCAGTGGGAACGAGTAAAAAGCTTGGGTCCCGCTGACTCTGCTGGTACTGCATTTGCAAGGATCCTTATCGGCTCAGGTTGTTGGAAGTGGAACCTGATACCCTGGGAATCGTCGTGATAAGGAACATCGGTTGGTACAATGCATATAACAGCTCCCCCTTTTAGATGAAAGTTGATGCGTGGCAGCAACTTTTAGACTGTCTGTTTATTGGTGTTAAGTTGGATCTGCTCTTCTTCGTCTATGGCGTCGCTTAGGTGAATACTGGGTCTTCGTCTTGGAAGGATTTTTCTCCAATTCCGGGTGAAGGCTGTCTCTGGGTGTCTTGGTGGAGAGGGCGGATGGTCATTGTCATTGGTATTGCCAATTCCTATCCTGTATCTTCTCTTGGATCTGCATTTACATATAACATAAAGAACAACAAGAGTTACAATGACAACTATGGTAAAAATGGTGAACCAGCTCAGATGTTTGTTGACAAACGGTTCATTGATTAGTTTATCGAGTTCTTCAGAATACTGATTGAGTTTGTGATGGGCTATCTCGAGGTCTTCAGTATTGATCTTGCTAAGCTTCAGTGGTTTTAAGTCGGGAAGATGGATTTTATCTGGGAAGTGTTTGCAGCAATTGAATGGTATTTGGACTGGGTGACTTCTGTAAGTGACATTGTCATGAACGTCGATTAATTTCTGAGAGTGTACTCTTGTACTACCAATAAAGGCATCGCACGTGGGTTGTAGTTTGAGTACATGGTTTGTGCAAATAATCTCTGATTTGACGTCTCTGGATTCGCATTTGATGGTAATAGGCAGTGGGTCAGAAACTGTTATGAGCCACAGGTTTATGTTGATCTTCTGGACGTTGTAATCTTTGGCAAATACTACGGAAGTCTGGCATGTTCTGGGAAGGCGTTCTTGTCGTTTTAGGAGTTGGGCTTCGCATATGGCATCGCTGTCGATTGGGTATGGAAGTGTGTTGTAACAGATCTTGGTTCGAGCTCTCAAAGTTTTGCATGACTCAAGGCTATTTATTGTAAGGTATAACAATGAATCATCATTTCGCGCAATGTATTTATTTGTTGTTGTTAATATTGAATGAAGACCTGTTCGATTATCCAGTATTGGTATTGGATAGATACGATATAAAGTATATTGTTCTGCATCAGTTAAAGGAATATTTAAGACAAACACAATTCTTGTGTCTAATTGATAGGCTTGCAATTCGATAATATCGAGATATTGAGCTAGATTTGAAGTATAGATTGATAATGGAAGATTATTTTTTTGTAATGATTGTGATATATGCCTTAGCGATTCAATTAAATCAAACGGGGTTATGATTGAGCTATGTAATATTTTTAATCGAGCAAAGGTTATGGCATTTACTATTTCATTTAAAGAGTCTTCGATAAATGAATAGCTTTCCATTAGTAATTCACAAAAGTTTAGCATATCGATTTGAGATTGGTAGAATTTTAATTGGTCAGAGATATCCATTATTGACTCTCGAATTTCTTTAATATTATTATTGAATGTTTCCTCGTCTATTTGTAATTTCTGGATTGTGGCGTTAAAGTTTTTAATAACCGAAGTTGTAACCGATATTTGATTTTTCAATAAGTTTTCGATTTGATATTCATCGCGGGTTATTTTGTTTATACAATCATTGAAATATTCGCCATCTGACGAATCTAAGTTGCCGGTAATTGATTTCCATATCGAACCTATTCCGTTAATAAGTCCGCGTTTCTCTCGGAATGTGTATTGTTTCGTATCAGCCATTATTTCTGTATATTTGAGATTAACAGAACTAGAGATTTGTTTGAGAAGACTTATGTGAGTTTGGACTTCGGATTTAAATGCCAGCATTCGAGGTACATCTTCTTCAATGGTATCCAATAAATTTTCTAAGATTTTGTCGTTTTTGTCGATAACGTCTCTGATTGGTTGCATGTCTTTATATACAAGGAGGGTCCATTTGTCGTTCGAAATTTTGAGATTGGTTTCTTCATGAAAAAAGATTCCAACAGTGTTGTTGATTGGAGTTAACGTATACTGGGAGAGGATGACTGGGATCAGTCCGAGGAATCTGAAAGAAAATTACTCATGATAGGGTTTTATTCTATCAAAATTTACTTTCATTGTTCTATTGGTTTGGGTATTTAATAAAGTAGCAGAATTTACGTGAATTTCTTGGATTTCAAAAGGGCCATTAAATTTATTTTGGGATTTATCTTTAATTTGCGATTCCTTGACGTAAACCTTATCGCCTATTTTATATTCTGGAGGGTTTGATGACACGTGTTGATCGAATCTTTCTTTAGCCTTTTCTTTTTGTCTTTCCGTCTTGGCTCGTGCCACTTTATAGAAGTATTGCATTCGATTACTTAAGTCTCTAACGTATTTTGATATAAGGATTTTTTCATTGTAAAGTATTTCGGGTGGTCTAAAAGAAGTATGTCCGAAAATGAGTTCGTATGGTGTAAATCCGTGGGTTTTGTTTTTTGTGTTATTGTAGCAAATAACTGCATAAGGCAGAACATTGAACGGATGTTCATCGGGATTTTCAGCTTGATTAGCTCTTATCATTTCGCTTAGGGTTGCGTGAAATCTTTCGATAGAACCGTTAGATTGTGGATGGCCCACACTTGAGAAGGTTAGTTTTATGTCGTACAATTCACAAAGATCTTTCATCAAAGCATTGTCGAATTCACGTCCATAGTCACAGTGTATGCGTAATGGTGTGCCATAGTGTTGGAAAAAGATAATAAGATGATTGACGACTGATTTAGCTGTTTTGTCTTCAAGAGGATACGCCTGTGTGAATTTAGTGAGCTCGTCTCGGATAGTTAATGCGTAATTTCTGGTAGGGTATTCGAAAAGATCTATGTTAATTCTTTCGAACGGTGTTTTAGGGGTTTCGGTGATGACTAACGGGTTACTTAAGTTTTTTCTACAGATCTTTACTTTTTGACAGATTTCGCAATTTTTTATAAAATTTTCTACATCCTTTGTGATGCCTTGCCAATTATACTTTTCTTTTATTCTTCGTATAGTTTCATTTATACCCCGATGTAGATTGTTTTTGCCACAGTGATAGTGATCTAGTATTTGGGGTATTTCATCCTGTTCCGGAGTTTTAATAACATCTTGACAGATTCTCAGTTTTATTTCTTTATCGGCAAAGATAAATGAAAATATTTCTAGAATTGGTAATTCGAGTTGATTTTCGACGTAATGGATTTGCGATAGGTCAAATTCATTTTGTGCGACATAAACGATATAGAATAGGTGTTGTACTACTGTTTCGGGATCAAAAGGAAGGGGAATGATAAAATATTTCCGATTTTTGACAGTTTTACTACCGAATATATTAATCTTTGATAAGTTAAAATCTATATTGGTTTCATCGAAGACGTCGTCTAATATTTTGTGATGTATTTCTTCCATTTTATTTTGTCTAAGAAAGGTGATGATGTTCTTATGCGATTTGTCTAATAATTGATCATTAGATATTTCAATTTTAGAATAATCAATGAGTGATTTAGTTTTATACAGTTCGACAAATCTATTAAAATGTTCAGTGATTTCTTCTTCATTGATTTTATTTGGTTCTTCGTCAGATTCCGTATCGTTCGAAGCTAATATTGATATTTTCTTATGAAAATTCGCACATTCTTTAAAATGATTGATTTTAATTCGAGAAAGGGCGTCCGCATTTTTGTTTGTTTTTCCCTGTTTAAAAATAATTTTATAATTGTATTCCTCAAGCTTGAGACGCCATCTAGCTAGTCTGCTTCCAGGGTCTTTTATAGAGAATAACCAGGTGAGTGGACGGTGATCAGTTACTAGGGTGAATTTTCTACCGAACAGATAGGGTCGGAAATGTTTGACAGCCCATACGATGGCAAGGAGCTCTCGCTCAATGGTTGAATATCGTGTTTCAGCATTACATAGGGTACGTGAAGCATATGCTATAGGAAGATCTTTTCCAATGGGGCCTTGGGATAATATAGCGCCGATGGCGAATGCACTTGCATCTGTTGTGAGGACGAATGGTTCCTCAAAGTTTGGATACGTCAGAATTGGGTCAGAAATTAAAGCGTTTTTCAAATCTTCAAAAGCTTGCTTGCAATCTGGGTCAAAATTAAAAGCAACGTCTTTTTGTAGTAGTCTAGTGAGAGGTTTAGAGAGTTTAGCAAAATTGGGAATAAAACGACGATAGTAACCGGCTAGACCTAGGAAAGATTTTATTTCTTTTGGTGTTTTCGGTTCAGGAAATCGTTGGATACAATCGACTTTAGAAGGGTTAGGCTTGACGCCATCTTGGGTAATGAGGTGTCCGAGATACGCCACCTCTTTCCTGAGAAATTCACATTTATCAGGCTGGATTTTAAGATTTGCCTTTCGAAGACGTTTGAAGACTTCAGTAAGACGGGAAATGTGCTCGTGAATAGTAGGAGAGTATACTATAATGTCGTCCATGTAGACAAGACATCGTTAGTTTAAAATACCTAAAAGAATATTGTCCATGACACGCTGGAATGTGGACGGTGCATTTTTAAGTCCAAAAGGCATACGAGTAAATTCATAATGTCCGTTTTCGACAGAGAAGGCTGTTTTAGGAATATCTTTGGGATCGATTTCAATCTGATGAAATCCGGAGGCAAGATCGAGAGTTGTGAAATATTGGCATTTTCCAAGCTGGTCTAAGAGATCGGAGATATTAGGAAGAGGGTATTTATCGTCAATGGTACATTCATTGAGCTTGCGGTAGTCTATTACTACTCGCCATTTTTGTTCTCCAGAAGAGTCTATTTTTTTGGGAACAACCCAAACAGGAGATGACCAAGGAGAAGTAGAAGGCCGGATGATACCTTCGTTGATCATCTTATTTACTTGAGATTTAATTTCCTCTTTGTGGACCTGAGGATATCTGTATGATTTCGTAAAAACGGGTTTGGCGTTATTAGTTTCAATTTGATGTTTAATCTCACTGGTGAAAGTGAGGTTGTCTCCTTCTAAGTAAAATATGTCTTCGTAATTTAAGCAAAGATTTGTTATTAGTTCTTGTTCTTCCTCGTTAAGATGTTCTGTTCGAAGTCGAGATTTTATTGATTTATGATTGAAATCTGTATGATTTCGTAAAAACGGGTTTGGCGTTATTAGTTTCAATTTGATGTTTAATCTCACTGGTGAAAGTGAGGTTGTCTCCTTCTAAGTAAAATATGTCTTCGTAATTTAAGCAAAGATTTGTTATTAGTTCTTGTTCTTCCTCGTTAAGATGTTCTGTTCGAAGTCGAGATTTTATTTTGTTGGTACGGTCAATTTTATCAGAGCAATAATTTTCCAAGTTATCGTTCGACTGGAAATTTAGGATCGGGTAGTTTAAATAGGGTTCAATTACTATATCGGAAAAGTCGATAATTTTAGGAATCGCATTTGCGTTTACTATGGATGTCAGAAATTCTCCTTTTTCATTTACGTGTACTAACGCGTTGGGGATATGGACTTTTTCTTTTTCTTTTCTGTGCAAAATTGCATCTGTATTCGACAGATGACATTTTAACTTGAATATTTGTTCGGATCTGGGATCTATTTTAATTTGATTAGGGGGTTCATTGTTACGCGAATTAGTTTCTACTTTGTGGAGAGGTAATGTTTTAAAGTTTGTGATTAGTTGTTTGTTTTTGAGGTCTATCGTACACTCGTAATGTTCTAAGAAATCGAGGCCTAAGATTCCATCGAAATCAATATCTAAATTATAAATGAAAACTTTATGAGGGTTTCCCACTTGAAACGGGACTAAAGTTGATTCAGTGACAAAAATTTTTTGGTCTGTAATACCCTGTATAGTAACTTGTTCGGGAAAACGTGGTTTGAAATTTTTCACGGTATTTTCTTTGAAGATAGAGATACCAGCACCGGTATCGATAAGTAATTTAAATGTATTTGATGCGTCTTTTATATAGTACAGGTTTTTAGAGTTTACAGCAAGAAGAGGGCTTAAAGAAAAGTCTGTTCTGGAAAGTTCAGAGATGGGTTCATGTCGTCCAAATTCAGAGTTTGTATCTGATTTTGTATTTGAGACAGAGATTCGTTCATAGAACTGGTATTGTCTGGCGGGTGGTTCTGATTCGGGACTGTGAGAAAATCCTGATAGTCTTGGCTATCAATTAAATCGGTTGATTGATCAAATGAATGGTAATAATCGGGAGGTGAATAATTATTATCAGAGAAATCTTCGTATTGGTAGCTTTCATTTAAAGCTGAAGTGTAGTCGTTAATATAGTCAGGTTCATAGTTAACGAAATGAGCTCTGTGTCTATCGTTCGAAAAATTAGGATTCTTATGTATTACAGAAGGGCGTACTTGTGAATTATTTTGATTTGGTGAGAATTGAGGTCTTTGTTGGTCATTGTGTCTATTGTTTTGAAAATTATTATTTGAACTGAAAGTTGGTCTCTGAAAGCCATTGCTTTGAGTATTATTGAAGTTTTGATGGCTATTAAAATTTCGAGAATTGTTAAAATTATGAGAGTTGTTGGAATTCTGCGAATTATTTTGGGAATTTTGTCGTGAACGACATTCGTTGTACGAGTGGCCCATACGTCCACAAAATGTGCATCTATGTGGTTGAAGGTTTGGTCTTCTAATGGGTTGATTATTTTGATTGGGTTTTGGAGGATTGGATCTATTGATTTTTTGTATTTCGAAATAGGATAATTGTAACTCTCGTCTGATGCGGACTTGAGCTTCAAGAAGGTCTTTTGGATTACTAGCACGAATAATATGAGCGATTTTTGGATCGAGGCCGGTCAATAAGGTATTGAGCGCCATTGATTCAATTAATACAATTTGGGCCTGTTTTTCTACTGCAGAGAGGCTAGATTTCTGTATATTAGCGTGCATTTTTGCATTAAGGACTTGGACACGATTAAGGAATGTAAGAGCCGATTCATTTGGAAGTTGTTTGACTCTTTGTAAATCTTGTATCAAAGAAGATAAGTCTCTAGTGTCTCCAAAATGAGAGGTAAGAAGCTGTTTAATTTCTAGATACGATAATGGATTTCTTGAACTTATAAGTTGCGCTGCTCTTCCGCGTAATTTATTTTTAATGTGAATTACTAATAGTTGTTTTTGATCGCGCGTAGACATATTGTAGGCATAATCACAAGCATTTAAAAATGTGTGTAAAAATATTTGATCGCCTTCAAATTCGGGTACGATAGAAAATATTTCGGATAGTTTGTAAGGTTCTATTTCAGGTTGGTTCTCATTACGAGAAGCGGGACGAGAAACGTTGCCGTTATCATTCATGGTGGTTAATAAATCAATAAACGAAATACAAATAAAAATATAAGATAATGGATTGATTAAAAATAATTAATCAAATATAAATATCAAATAATAAAACAAAATGTAAATATCAAATAATAAAACAAAATGTAAATATCAAAATAATAAATCGAAAATGTAAATATTAAAATAATAAGTCAAAATATAGGAAAAGTATTTTTCTAAGACAGTGTGTGATTAACAGAATAATCGACACAGGTAATCGTTTAATAAAATGAAAAATAAAAAGTTGACGATTTACAGAATAATCGCCAAAAGTTTATAATTATTAAAGTAATTATCAAAAAATATTCAAATTCGGAATAAAATTATTAATTAAATGAATATTTTATATTGGAATATCGAACAGTATATGGTAATAAATGGTATTAAACAAAAATTATATACGAGATGATTCAGTATTAGACTTACATTAGTTCCAAAAACATCTAGTCGTCTTGTTCTCGACAGCTAATCTACCAGGGGCTTCACTTGGTGTTCCTTCCGTAGATGTCTGCAAAGTTAGGGCGGCACTGCTTTTTGGAGTTTTCTGGTTCTTTTTCTGATTAAAGGATTGGAATCCACCGTTGTCAGTTAGGTTCTCCTTGTTCTGCCAACGTTTCCAGATCCTACTGCGACTGCGCCACTTTTTATATCACGAAACACTTTTTCGACTTTTTAAAAAATTTATTTATTACAAAATACAAGTTACGTGGTAAAAATGAATAAAATATAAAATATAATGAATGAACTACAAAAATATACTGAATGCTGAATTAAGAGCGACAAGCGGTTTTATAATATTACTAAATGCTGACTCAGTGGGAACGAGTAAAAAGCTTGGGTCCCGCTGACTCTGCTGGTACTGCATTTGCAAGGATCCTTATCGGCTCAGGTTGTTGGAAGTGGAACCTGATACCCTGGGAATCGTCGTGATAAGGAACATCGGTTGGTACAATGCATATAACATATATATATATATATATATATATATATATATATATATATATATATATATGTAATCTTTTTTTTTCCTTCTTTTTTTCATTTTTTTTTATTTGTTATTATTATTTTTTTTTACATTATAAGGAATGTCAACAAGGAGTACCTACTTCTACTTAACTAGAGGTCTTTCCGAGCAATGCACACACACAAGACTAGACCACGGAAAGATAGGTAGACAAATGGGATAAACACAGGTTTTAATAGTTCACAATTTTAATTTTATATTAAGTATGTGTTTAATTAGGATCTTATATACACGTTTGTCTAAACTAGATAATATTGTTTTTAGATTAAAAGGTCTTGTAATATTGGTTTCTCTATATACTTGATTCATGAACTGATTTATTTCTATTATCTTTAGTCTACAGTTTAGTATCATGTGTTCTGCAGATCCTAACTCACCACATTCACAAAGATTACTATCACTAAGACCTATTTTAAATTTGTGTTCTGGAACTAGGGAGTGTCCAAATTTAAGTCTGCATTTGTATGAAACAACGATTTTTTCGCCGTGGTAATGATTAAACCAGGATTTAGCTGGAATATTTAATTGTAAGTTTTTGTAAAATAGCCCTTTAGTTGAGTTGTTATACCACTGCTGCCAGGTTTTGGTTTTATTGCTGGTAATATTTGCGTAATCATCATTTAATGTTAATTTATATTCACTTTCATTTTCTTGTTCGGTGGCCTTCTTAGCTAAAGTATCTACTATTTCATTGTGTTTACGATTAGAGTGCGCTTTTACCCAACAAAATGATATTTGTTTGCCCTTAGTCTTAAGTGCGATATATGCTTTAATAATGTCAATACATATGTAGTTTGATATTTCGTTCAAACTTTCCAGTTTAAGTGAAGCACTTCTGCTGTCTGTAAGGATTAGAAATTTCTCTTCGTTATTGTTTATACTGCTTATATACTGCATTGCTCTTAGTATTGCAATAAGTTCTGCTGAAAATGTTGTAAAATTTTTATTAAGTCGTATACCCTCTTTGTACCTTGTCCTAGGGTCCCACTCGGCAGTGGATACTCTCGAATTCATTTTTGAGGCATCGGTATAAATTTGGTAATGTTCCGAAAATAAAGTTTCTATATCCACATTAAACATAGCATTCTTTAAGTAAACTGGAAATTTCGAGTAATCTCTCATGTAGGTTGGTTGTATGTTTGGTATAATGTTTAGGTTTTTCTGAAGCATGGATGGCAGAGTTGATGTGTATAGTCTATTTTTAAATTGTCTTATACTATTGTAACTTTCGCAAGTAGTAATACTGGCTTTTTCCTCCAGTATTCAGTGGTTAGGTTATTTATATAAAGTTTGTGGCAGTTGTTACATCTTATGCTCTCTGTAGTTATCATTTTAATTATAAATTTTTCACGGTTTTCCTTCACCAGTTTTCCTCCTTAACCACAGTGGTAGTTCATTACATTCTACGCTTAGATTTGATATTGGAGTACTCATCAAAGCTCCTATACATAATCTGAGGCATTTATTTGAAAGGATGTCTATTTTTTGAAAATGGGTTTTGGCGGCTTGATTGTAAAAGTAACATCCGTAATCTAATATTGATCTTATGTATGATCTATACATTAGTAATGCTATGTTGGGATCTGCCCCCAGGTTGTATAGTTTACTGCTCGTAACGCATTGTACCCTTTGTCAGCTCTTGCTACGATGTACTCAATATTATCTTACCAAATCATTTTCCTGTCCAGTACAATGCCCAAATATTTAACTTTATGTGGAACTTTATACAAGACATTTTGCAACTCCACTGCTTCTGGAATGTTTCGTTTTCGGGAGAATATGCAACCTTGTGTTTTTTGGTTGATATGTTTAATGCTATTTGATCTAGGTCTTCTTGTAGATGTTTAAATACTGTATTTATTTTTCAACCGCCTTGTTCGATTTCCAATTGATATACATATATGCATAATATATCATCTGCGAATTGTAATATTTTACCTTGTTTGCTAGTAATTATGCTTTGACCTATATAAGCTGTGTAAATAGTGTACAATATTGGATTTAAGATGCTCCCTTGAGGTAACCCGATGTTTGAAACTCTCGGTCCTATTAGTTTGTTATTAATTTGAAGATAAAGAGTTCTATTGATGTAAAGTTGATGAAGTTTCCAGCAGAGTATATCTGGCAGTCCGATTTCTTTCATTTTGTGGTATAGAAGTTGTAGGTTCACATTGTCATATGCATTTCCTATATCTATGAATGCAGCAAATACCGACTTATTGACGGAAAATGAGTTATATATATATATATATATATATATATATATATATATATATCCAGTATTAAGAGCGTTAAATTTTCCATCGTAGAACATGATTTTTTAAAGCCGAATTGTGTTGCAGGTATTTTAGAATTTTTTTCTAACCAAATTTCTAGTCTACATTTAATCATTCTTTCCATTGTTTTTAACACACATGATGATAGTGAAATGCCTCGATACGAATCCGGACAGTTTGGTGATTTGTGTGGCTTAAGAATTGGAACTATGATGTACTCTTTCCATGCACGTGGTATATCCATACTCATCCAGATATTGTTTATTACATTTAGTAGTTGAACTTTTTTATGTTTGGGTAAATTATACAACATACTATAGTATATACCATCTAATCCTGGAGCTGAAATATTATGTCTTTTTAGGCAGTTCTTTAATTCTTCCAGACTAACTGCTTGTGTGAGAAATATGTTGTCTTTGTTTGCTTCGTCATTGTCATGTCTATTATCCGTAGTGTCCACTCATTTACAACTATCGGATTATTGGGAGGATTATAAACGTTTTCTAATTCTCTTATTTCATTTCATATTTTGCTAATTGGTGTATTTTTATTTAAACTATTACAAAAGTTTTTCCAGCTCTTTTGCTGCCTAAAATAATTTTTTATTTATAAGCTTTTGCTTGTTGATATTTTAAATAATTATAGTAATTAGATAGTTTTTTAAACTGCAAAAAAGCTTCGTTTTGTTGTCTTATAGCGTCCCCACAATCATCATATCACCATGGTTTATTAAATTTTGCATTGGGCCCCCCTTTCCTCTCTGAAATAGAGCATTTACTAGCTAAATTGATAGAGTCACAAAATGTGGAATACTCTTGCTCTGAACCATCTGATACATTATTATTCTTTTCATTGTTTAAGAGATGTGTAAAGAAAACGCCGTCTGCCTTTTGAATATTCCATGTAATTCTAGATCTAATCGCCTTATAGCTTTTCAGTTATGAGATTGTCTTAAAATAGTAAAATAGAAGTGCTTTAGGCCGCCAAGTTAGATACGCTAATGTAAGATATTTTTGTCAAGAAAATTAATATTGGTACGAATAAAAATAAAAACTTATGGAGAAATAATTATTAGGTATTAACCTTCCAGCGGTCGCAGCCTTTGTACGAAACTAGAATGTCGCGCGTATTTCCTAGATACGCTATATGCTAATTAGTTATTTTAAGATGTAGGTAATGAAATATTGTAATTGTATTACAAAATACATATAGTCGGTGGAAGATTGATATACTCTATTTCTTAAAATTTTTTATTGAATTTTATTAAAAACAACAACAGTGTCATAATTCCCAGATGTCTTCTAGATATTGCAATTTACACATATTATTGTATCTCAGTTTTGCATTCTTGACAAATATGCTATAAATGTTCAATACAGTTGAAACTCTGACAAATTTTACAGCTGAAGCGCGTGATCCTTGAACGTATATCATTTTGACAAGGATTACATCTTCTTTTACTTGCTGTAGCCTCCTCTACCGTCTCGTTACCTAATTTTGCTTTTCTTTTTAAAGTTTTTTTATTTGAGCTCATTTTGAAGGGAGTATTGTGTTCTTGGTTAGACGTGTCCTTTCACAAGAGCATTTGAAAGTAGTCGAAGGTATTTTCTTCTAAGTACTTTTTCGTTAGTATTGGTGGAATAGATTATATAACTATTGATCGCGGCTACATTTAACATGAAGATAAATTCTACTATCTCCCATATCCTGGTGTTAGTTCCTGATAACATTGTAAGAAGCACAAAGTTTGTCTTCTATATCTACACATCCCTTTGCCTTGTTATAGAATGTTTTAATCTCGGGTTTCTTTTGGTCACCTGTTTCTGCGTTGATTGCTGCGTCATCATGTATACTTGAAACTAATATTACGTTTTTATAGCGCTTAGGCACGTTGGAAACAAGAGTCATACCTCCGAAACCCAAAAATACTGGTATTGTGCTCACACTTTTTGTATCTTTAAATTCATCGGGAGTTTGGGCATTAGTTTTTTTCATCTTTCCTACAAAGGCAATTTTTTTCTCATCAAGATCTTTTGTCAAATCAAAATCATAAAACCAGTTATCAGTGGTCAGTGTTCTCTCTGTATTAAATATAGGTGTTGCCAACCTTTTTACCACGTTTCATGATTTGTTACTTATGAAGAATGGGCCATCTGATTAAGTCGTTGCATAAATTTCCATGTTATAAGTTTAAAAGATGCGAGCGTCATCCATAGCATAAATTTTGATCCCATATTTATTGGGCTTTTTGGGAATGTATTGAATAAAGGAGCATCTTCCACAAAACGCCTCTAAGTTCATGTCAATTGTAACATTTTTCTCAAGCGAGTAGCATTTTTGACAATCATATACAAACTCCTTGAAAATAATCCTTATTTCCAAGCGATCCATTCTTCTACGTTCTACTCTCGTAGCTATGTCATCAAAACATAATGCTCTCATTAAAAATATAAATATTCTCTAACTCATCCCTGTTTTTGAAATCATCCATTTTCCATAGTTCTTTTAGGTTAACTCGATTACCATGGTTAATACCCGCCAAATAAAGCAAGCCCAAAAGGGCTGTTATTTCTACATTGTCTGTATCTCTGGCATCTCTTGGACGACAATTATTAGATCTTATAGAACTTATGTACTTATTTGTGAAGTTCACGATGCTCTTAATCATAGGATCAGTTATGAGGCACTTCCAAATATCAACGATGTCTGTAAGATTCTTAGCTGTTCCAATGACCTCAGGAAGACGGAATAATATATTGCGAGGTAGTCGCTTACTTTTTTTGTTTGAACGCATTACTTCCATCACTCAATTCGAAATCAGAATCGTCATCACATTCCGAAAGATGTTCCTCTTCATCTGTATCGTTATACGTACATCCATACGTATATCGTCATCCGACTTACCAAACATTAAATTTGTAACAGCTTCTATATCAGTCGGATCATTGAGATTAAAAATCTTCTTCTTATCCGCCATTTCTATAATAAAATAAACAAAATGGAACTAATTTGCCACAAATGGTCGCATGTATATGAGAGATATAGACCTCTAATATCAACGTAGACAGTTTTCAACATAAAACATGCAAGTAATGCTAATATATTATAAATATTACAAGAATAATGTAACTATAACAAAAAAAAACAGATGTTATAAAAACTTATCTAAAAAGTCGTTCGTATATCTGAAATACAAATGCAAAATTCTCAGCAACGTACTATCCCCTGACAGGTTATTTGTGCACTCCAAGATTGCTTTAGTAATGGAGTAAGAATAGCGAGAAGCTGCCGATCGCAGCGCAGCGTAGGTAATAGATATTATACTAAATCTATTACCCGTGTATCTACCACATGCGCGCGACCGCTGGAAGGTTAATATATCCAATATTACATATCAATGTTTACAGAAAATTACGACACCATGTATTTTTTAAATTTAATACTTTATACTTAACACACGTTATGAATTTAACTTACTTTTCACCTTCAGGAATATAAGTTGGCTGAACCAATCCTACGAAAAATATAAGTAAATAATTCAAATACTGACTATATTTTTAATATCAAGGAATATTTATTTAAATTCGGATATACATACCAACTAGGGCGAATAAAGTTACAAAAATTATAAATTGCATCTTGTTCATAATAAATCAAATAATACTGATTAAAATATAATATTGTTTTTTGTTTATATACGTCGTCAAAAATATGTGTAGTGTGTAGCTTATGTACTAAAAAAAATAATCACTTGAATATATCAATAATCACTTATAGTTATGTTTCAAATGTTTGATAAACCTTTTTATGAAAACATGTATTAACAAGGAATTCAGACAAAATTTTTGATTATTTTTGATATCATTTAAAATCACTACATTATTTAAATTCAACGGAATAAACATTTAATTTTTATCAGTATTTATTTTTTTATTAAACAATGACGTAAATACAATGCATTAAATTTCAAGTGGCGCACTAGGATATGTATATAAAGTTTATATTATAATCTCTTTTTTTTGCAGATTTATAACATAGTAGCCGACCTGACGATCTTTGTACCACCTTGAAATTAAATACGGTTTTATCGTTCAATAACTAAAAATAGATATAAAACCAAAAATAAAATTCTAAAAATTGTGTGTATGAAAAAATTTTTATCAATTGAATGCCTTCTCGTAAACAATATTTTTTGCGGTGCCTAAATATACAACAATATAAAACAATATACAAAACAATACAATATATAAAACAATCATACGACCCGTTGTGATGTATGGAAGCAAAACGTGGACGATAACAAAGGCAAACGAAGAGAGACTATGTGTTTGGGAAAGAAAAATCTCAAGGAAGATCTTTGGCCCTATGCTGGATGAAGGAAACATCAGGACAATACAGGATATAAACTAACAAAGAGCTAGAAGAACTTTACTCAGACGCCAACATCATAAAAGAAACGAAGTCCAGAAGACTCCAGTGGGCAGAACGTCTCAGAAGACATTCTGACGAACGAACAGTAAGACTGCTGTGGAGGAAGTAAAACCGAAAATAAAATACTACAAATTGTGTGTATGAAAAAATTTTTATCAATTTAATGCATTCTCTTAAACAATATTTTTGTTTTTATTTTGCGGTGCCTAAATATACAACAATATAAAACAATATACAAAACAATACAATATATAAAACAATCATACGACCCGTTGTGATGTATAGAAGCAAAACGTGGACGGTAACAAAGGAAAACGAACAGAGACTATGTGTTTGGGAAAGAAAAATCCCATGGAAGATCTTTGGCCCTATGCTGGATGAAGGAAGCATCAGCACAATACATGATATGAACTAACAAAGAGCTCGAAGAACTTTAATCAGACGCCAACATCATAAAAGAAACGAAGTCCTGAAGACTTCTATGGGCAGAACGTCTCAGAAAACATTCTGACGAACGAACAGTAAGACTGCTGTGGGAAGTAAAACCAAAAATAAAATACTACAAATTGTGTGTATGAAAAATTGTTTATCAATTTAATGCATTCTCGTAAACAATATTTTTGTTTTTATTTTGCGGTGCCTAAATATACAACAATATAAAACAATATACAAAACAATACAATATATAAAACAATCATACGACCCGTTGTGATGTATGGAAGCAAAACGTGGACGGTAACAAAGGAAAACGAACAGAGACTATGTGTTTGGGAAAGAAAAATCCCATGGAAGATCTTTGGCCCTATGCTGGAGGAAGGAAGCATCAGCACAATACATGATATGAACTAACAAAGAGCTCGAAGACCTTTACTCAGACGCCAACATCATAAAAGAAACGAAGTCCTGAAGACTTCTATGTGCAGAACGTCTCAGAAAACATTCTGACGAACGAACAGTAAGACTGGAGTGGGAGGAAGTCCCAACTGGAAGGTGACCACGCGGACGCCCTCGTCTCCGGTGGCGAGATAATATAGCAGGAGACCTAAGCACTATGGGCGTGGAGAATTGAATTGAGGTTGCTAAAAACAGAAAACAGTGAAGGCATGTTATCGAGTCGGCTAAAACCCACGAAGGGTTGTAACGTCACGGAGTAAGTAAATAAATATGCAACGACGATTTATTACCTACTTCTGATTAACTTTTTATTCATAAAATATAGAACCTTTAATTTAATTCTTTAAACTTCTATTAGTTGTCCTTGCTATTTGTTTATAAGCATGGAAAATTATAGACGCTTAAAATCAAACAGAAAATCCGTTAGAATCTTCGGTATACGCAGGATGAAGGCATCCTCTCCTCTCTATTTTCCCTTGATGTCAAGGTTGATTATTATTACGCAGCACAACCTACGTTTAATAATGAAGATATTCATTATTAAAAAAGTCGGTGTCGTAGACCGACATTACCAACTATGTTACAAGAATTCACGTTACCGGCCGAAGTTAAGAGTTTAAATGTATTTTTTGAATCCAATATTGCTCGTTTCCGCAGCCAATTATGGGTATTAATTGTTTCGCTATGTTTGAAAAAATACGTGCTGTCACAAATTGGATAATTTTAGGCAAGTGTTGAGTTCAGCTTCAGATACTTTTTAAATATTTTTTTTTTTATTTTTTTTATTAATAATTGAACCCACGTTTGATAAAAATCACCTTAAATAAAACCACGGTTCTACCAAAAATATAATAGTTGTCATGGATATCGTTCAAACTTCTGTACAGTCCATCGAATATTCTAATGTGAGCCATCGTCCCTCAAATTAATCATTTGAGACATTCGTCCATAATCATTAATTTGATAATTGTAAAATCTTCACCATTGCCTTATTTTCGGCGATAGTGCAAGCTGTTGTTTCTTTAATTACGTGTTAAATGACAATTTTATGGCAGAATGTGCAGTTCATCCGCCTTTCAATAAAGTTGTAGCTAGGACTGATAAAACAAAACAGTTATTTGATTTTGTGATTTGGTCTTTGCTAATAACAATAAACTTATTTGGAATGTTACATTAAAACACTGAAAACTTTGGTTTCAACGCTTTTACAAAATTTATTATATAATATTATCACTACAGCTGTTTCGTGCGTATGTAAAATCTGTTTTTATATTATTGAAAGCCCTTTTATGTTCTGCTATTCGTTTATAAAAATTTCTACCAGTTTGACCGATGTAAGTTTTTGGGCAGTCGCCATATTTAAATTTGTATACACCATTGTTTAAGTGTTTTTTATCATGGCTCTTGTTGTTTTTAATATATTTACTTAATATTGTTCAGAAGCTATTTTCTTGTGGCATTGTAAATTAATTACTATTAAACTGGGAATAAGCCACAATTAAAGATAAAAATACGTTTATTGATTTTCGAAGTGGAAATTGAAACGTCAATAAACGTATTTTTATCTTTAATTGTGGCTTATTCCCAGTTTAATAGTAATTATATTTACTTAAGTTGTTATTGGTTCTAAAAGCTGGTGGTATTTCTTTCTTTTTTATGTTTTTGGCTGTTTAAGTTGATATTTTGTTTAGTTTTTGATTAAAAATTTTATTAATAATTAATAAAATTTTTTTGTACAATTATTGTTTGTACGTTTGAAAAACAAAACAAATAATTATCAGCAAGAAGAATATAAACGGGGCTCATCTATACATTATTGGGACGCAAATAGAGCGAGTAAAACAGTATTGTTACCTGGGAACTATTATTAACGAACAGTGGAGCAATTTACAGGAAATAAAGTGCCGCATAGGAAAGGCAAGAACGGTCTTTAATAAAATGAGCGCCATCTTCAAAAGTCACAATATATCCCTTGATACAAAAATGAGACATTTGAGATGCTATGTTTTCTCTGTGTTGTTGTACGGGGCGGAGGTATGGACGCTTACAGACACCACTATTAAAAAACTTGAAGCATTTGAGATGTGGCTTTATGGAAGAATGCTGAGAATATCATGGACAGCAAGGATTACGAACAAGGAAGTTCTAGGAAAAATGAAGAAGGAACCAGAGATTGTGTTTACGATCAAACGCATAAAATTGCAATATCTGGGACACGTTATGAGAAATCAGCACCGTTACTCCCTGCTAGTCTATATTGCAGGGTAAAGTCAAAGGTAAGCGAGGACCCGGTAGAAGGAGAATATCATGGCTGCGGAATTTAAGAACATGGTTTAAGAAAACCTCAACGGAGCTGTTTCGAGCGCAGCGAGCAAGGTTATGATTGCCAATACGATTTCCAACATCCGAAACGGATAGGAACCAGAAGAAGAAGAACGTTGTATCCATTGTTTACTGCTATTTGCTTAATGATATTGAACTATATCTCAAAGTTGTATTTTGAGACACAATTACAGAGTTTAAAAGTCAACGTTTTGTTTCTATTTCATATCCATCAATCCATATATTTTTCAGATTTAAAAATTATTCGGCTTAAAAATAAACATAATTTCTTCATATTTTATAGACCTACACATACTGACATGACTATACACAATTCACCATCCCATTCCACACAACATAAACTTGCAGCCTATCATAGTATGTTACATAGATTAACAGAAATTCTGATGTCAAAATACAATTTTGAGACAGAATTAAATCTTATTAAGCAAGTAGCAGTAAACAATGGATACAAAGAACAAATAATTATTAAAATTTTAAATTAAAAACTACACAAGAAAGCCCTTAAATTAGTATTTCCACCACCATCAATCATCATTCTTTTATTGACGAATTTAAAATCCTTGACATTCTAAATAAAGGCCTTAAGCTATCTATGTTAGAATCTATAGAAATTAATAAATTAAAAAACACAGATATAATTCTGAATGGCCACCTTGAGATACACAGCTCCCCCCTCCTCAACCTATTTAATTAAAGACTCTAAAATGTAAAAGCATGCCAAAACTAGATCACTCGAGAAAGGAATTCAGCCAAAACAGCTGTAGTGATAATATTTTATAAGAAATTTTGTGGAAGTGTTAAAACAAAATTTTCAGAGTTTCATTATTTGATAAAATAAATTTCCATCAAGTAACGGTCGAATATATCAATTATTAGGAATGTTTTTCTGTCCTTTTCGGAGCATCAAGGAAGTAAATTTCTTGTATTTAAATTCCCGGTATATAAAATGTATATATCTATATATAGATGACGAATATCAATTTTTTTACTTATCTTTGTCAAAAATTAATTATTAGCAACCTCTTGTATTAATAGCTAATAAAATGTACTTTAAATAAATTATTACAGAAACAATTTTAATCTTATCCTGGTATTTCCTTATCAATTTTATCTTAATAGACATAAAATTCCAAAATTTACATATTACAAATTATTGCTTTAATTAAAACTCCAATCTATAGTACCAAATATATAAAATCTGCTCAAGGTACTATTACACCTTACATAAAATCTGCTTTTATCGATTCTTACCCTACAAAAGATGTTATCTCATAAAAAGTCTGCATTGACCTAGTATGGGACATATTTGTATTTAAAATTTATATGAATTTGTCAAAGTTAAAATTCTAAGTCTCGTTCTTCTTACATTTTATCGTACATTTTTGGATATAGGCCTCTCCAAACTACTTCCATCGATCTCTATCCTAGGCGAAATATTTCCAATTTGTTCCGGCTATGTTTTTAATCATATACCCATCTCATCAAACACTGCTTGGAGTAATTGAGGGGTGCATTTCTGCGGTAACCATAGCCGGTCCCAAACCTGGATAAAATGTAAAATGTGATTGGGAAGGTTAGCAACCTACCGATTGTAAAAACAAATACTACTCAAAGAAACCAAGTTCAGCTTCGACACCTGATTGATAGTATGAGGATGACCACGGCCAAATTCAAGGACTAGCAAAAACTATTTAAAACCCAAAACTCAAAAGACCAAGATACAATCCAAGTGCTAAAAGAGAAAGAAAAACTATTTTTTGTACTCCACATGAAACAAAAATAAAGAAAAGGAACAATCGAAAGTAGTTGAATAGGTACACACATGAATCTACAGTAAAGTAGCAAAAGAATACAGTGACAAAGAAGGTGTAGCCCTAGTAATACACCAAAGGTACCAAAATCACATCAAAAAGGGTATCAGTACGTATCAGAAAGGATTGTAAAAGCAAAGTTAAGAATAAATAAAGAAGGCCTGAATATCATCTGAGTATATGGCCAAGAAAATAACAAGTATCAAACATAAAGGGTAAAGTTTTATGACGAATTACAGCAAGTAGTAGATTAATAATTGATATTAAAACCCATTCATGCCCGTTGGCAACTACAGTTGCCACGCCTATAAATGTCTCCCTCTCCCCTCTCCGACATTCTTATTCGCAGAGTGAAGTTAAATTAGATGGAAGGGGTTATCGGCTAACAAATTCGGCAAAGCGACAGTTTGTATCTATCATTCAATTAGTTAGTATCGATAGTGTGCATAGTGGTGTTGTACGTGTTTAATTAAATTCATGGCCGCCGACAGTTCTATGTAAGTATACAAATATATAAATGTATTTTTTTAAACAAATGATTTATTGTCTTCAATAGAAAGCTTTTGTCGTCATTTTTAACAATAATTGTTATTCGTCAGTCATTTACTTTTTTCAATATACATATGTAAAAATGCATGGCAACTTGAGTTGCCACTGGGAATATGGATTATCATGTGATATTTTCAGGTATGTACGAGAAAGAGATGGCAAGGGGTAACTTTTTCACGAACTTTTTGAAGCTCTCAAAGAAGATAATGAAATGCCTGAGTATATATCGATTGGTCCACCTGAAGAACCTCCAGACGCAGACACAGACAAGGATTCCGATTTCTCGGATGAAGAAGTGGCTGGCGATACCAACCATCTTCCAGCTCGTATCCTGCGCTCTCAAGTAAGTGTGAAGTACAGTCATGAAATTGAAGCTGCTGATGATACCGAAAATGTTTCCCAACCGAGTACCTCTCGGCAGATTCGTATTTCTCAACCATCTGCTTCCAAATGTCCTAAATCTGCCAAACGGCCACGTTTAAATCCAACTACATGGAAATCAAATATTTTTGAATTTACTTCAAAGGTTCCTGAACTAGATGTCAAATACCGTCCTAATGTAGAGGATCTTTTGAAAGAAACAATTAAGAGCCCGATTAACGCATTTAGGTGTTATTTTACACAAGATACAATAGAGCACATTCAACCGTAGACGATGACGTTCACACACCAATAGTCTCAAATGCAATGGGACGAAATCGTTTCGATGAACTTATGAGTTTTATTCATCTCGCCGACAATCAGTCCAATGACGGTACTGATCGAATGTATAAAATTCGCCCTTTGTTTAATATGCTAAATTCTGCATTCAAGCAAATTACTCCTGGTCCCACTGTAAGCATCGATGAGAGTATGATTCCTTATTACGGGAGACATGGAAGTAAACAATTTATATAGGGCAAACCCATTAGATTTGGGTACAAACTGTGGGTAGCTGCCGATACTTCGGGTTACATCCATCATGTTGAACCGTATTGTGGCTCTTCCACACGCCTTCCTCAAACTGGTCTAGGACAAGGTGGTGATGTTGTTCTAGGTTTAATTGATCACGTGCAATTAAAAAAAGGAAATAGATTTTATTTTGATAATATTTTTACGTCGGTTGCATTGTTGCAAGAATTGAGTTTCAGAGAAATTGGAGGTACCGGAACATTACGTGAAAATCGATGTAATGCCGCAATGAAACTTCCAGAAAAAAGTGCGTGGAAAAAAAAACAAAGAGGTGACTTGGCTACTTCTTCGTCTGGTGATCTTTTGCTAGTTCGCTGGAATGATAATAACGTTGTCACAATGCTTACCAATTGTGACAAAGTCTATCCGATGAAAAAGGCTAATAGATATTCTCGTGCAGAAAAGAAAAAGATCACAATCGATATTCCAGGTCCTATTGAACGGTACAACAGCAACATGGGAGGCGTTGATATAATGGATTAATTCGTGGCTTCTTACCGGTGCCGAATTAGATCAAAAAAATGGTGGTGGCCTTTTTTTTCATGGGCTGTAGATGTCGCATGTGTACAAGGTTGGCTTTTACATCGCCGACTTGGTTATGACATATCATTGTTGAACTTTAGGCGCCAATGCACAGTGTACCTTTTAAATCATTTGGTACCCTTCCAAAAATACTTGGAGTCAAAACGTCATTGAATTTTTCACCTGTACTTCAAGAACTCAGAAAAGACCACACTGATCATATTATTCAGAAAGGTGCGTCCAAGTATCATCGTTGTAAGATCTGTGGCAATCGTACATCCTATTTTTGTATTAAATGTGATATTGCCTTACACCCTGACAACTGTTTTAAAGTGTTTTACACTTAAAATTGATGTTATAACAGCATTTAATAAATAAATACTATAAATACTAATGTTTTTTATTATTCTTATATTTACACCGCTTTATCCCAGTGGCAACTAGAGTTGCCAGGCTGCCATTTTGACACTTAGATACTGATATGATTTTTAATACCATTTTTACATTTACGAGTACATTAAGTACCATAGAAGTTCCGTGACTAAAATATTACACAAAAAAAATCACTAGGGAATTCTGGGCATGAATGGGTTAAGATTAAGAAAATACATATTTTTATATTCATATATGTATAAAAAGAGTTAAATGCAAAAAATACACATACTCTGCAGTAAAATTCATTGTTAATTTTGTTATTAATATAAACACAAAATACAATACACTGCAATATAATTCGATATAATAAGTCAATACAAATTAAAATGCAATATTAATAAGTATTGAATAATGACAATATACATAACTTACTTACGCATATGTTTAATTTACCATGATAATAATAGTAATAAAAAAATAATAATATTAATAAATTTTAAATATATTCACAAAAGGAACATATTTATTCTCGAGAGAGAAAGAGAGAGAAAATTTCCAACGTTGAACGCGTGTATAGAAGTATAACTTTAAAAAATGTTTGTGGAAGATAAAAATAAAAAACCAACAACTCGGATTATGTTGTAAATTTTCACTTTATTTTAAAATTAAGTGTTTTTGCATATATTACATATATTTAATAAGATTAACGTGGGGTTTTTAAATATTTCAAAAACAAAAAAGGAAAATTCATATTAGGATTCGAACTCTCATATACCAGCGTATAAACCAAACACGTAAGAAATGTGCCAATTAGACATGATACTAACGTATTTCAACATTGACAGTTCTAGGTCATAGATTTATTGTAATTATTTTGTTATATGAATTATATGAATAAATAATAATATGAATTTATATTATAGTATACATATAATGCAAAATATTCACGTTTTAAATACACGGAGGAAGCTTTAGACGCGGCAATCAACGAAATTTAAGTCGAAACCAGCCGAAATCATAAATAATTATAGATATTATTAAAACTTTTTAAGAAATAAACCTATGTTCATATGTAATAAACCTATGTATGTATTGCAGTTTTCATTAATTGGATGAGTCCGTTCATTTACTGGAATTATTGATACTTTTATATAAAATTGGCAAACTCGTTAAAAGTAGTAAGTCTATCATAATTTTTAACATTCCTACTAACAGAGAAATGTTTATACTTTATCTTTACACAATTATTGGCTACTGCAACCAATGTATAATCGATTTGCAGGTACTCTAACTGAAAACTTCTCTTATTTCTTCATTCACTGGTCGAGCGACCCTATGTAATGGTTTCACCGATCCACTCTCGTGCAAATTTCCAACGTCGACCGCGCGTATAGAAGTATAACTTCCAAAAGAGACAATTTAGACACCTTGGTATATCTTTTTAATGACATTTATGGGTCCGGTCAAATACCGCAGGACTGGCTTCAATCAACCTTTATACCAATTCTAAAAAAGCCAAACGCTAATAGTTGCGACCAATTCCGAATGATCAGCTTATTAAGCCAGGTCCTAAAACTCTTCTTAAAGATAATTCACACAAGAATATACAACAGATGTGAAAGAGACATTAGCCCCACACAGTTCGGTTTCAGACAAGGATTTGGCACAAGAGAAGCACTTAATAGCTTAACTGTTCTACTTCAGAAATGCAGAGATCAGCACAAAGATGTCTTCCTATGCTTTATAGATTACGAAACAGCATTCGGTTGTATTATTCATTCAGAATTAATTAGATTGCTCCAGGAACGTTCGATAGATGAGAATGATCTTAAAATCATAAAGAACCTTTATATGAAACAAGTGTCATCTGTGAGAGTAGGACTGGAATCTACATTATATTTCTTAATCGAAAAAGGTGTACCACATGGTTGTGTTCTGTCACCCCTCCTTTTTAATCTCTACTCTGAAACGATTTTCGATAGAGCCTTAAGTGACACTGAAGATGGAATAAAAATTAACGGACAGACTATTAGGGATCTTCGCTATCCTGATGATACAGTCATAATAGCTGATAGCCAAGAAGCGCTACAACGACTAATAGAATAAACACTGAAGGAGAACGAGTGGGCTTGAAGATTAATATAGACAAGACGAAGGTAACGGTCGTTAGTAGAACACGAAATATGCAATTGAATATAAGAGTAAACAACAAGAACATCCAAAAGATTACATACTAACAGTAATCGCATAAAATAGAATGGGGGGTTAGACAAGGAGACCCAATGTCACCTAAACTTTTAAATACGGTGCGAGAAGATGCTTTTAATAATTTGGATTAGATGACAAGGGGAATAAAAATAGATGGAGAATACCTAAACCACTTACGTTTGGTTTTCCAAACAACACGTTTCCTGCTATGCTTATAACTTCATATAATCAACTCCTTCTTAAGTAAAAGACAAAGCAAAATATATCCTAACTCAATGAACATTTCAAATTTGACGAAAGCTAAACTAAGCTATCGCGTAAATTATTTCTGCATGTAAACAAATTTCGTGCTCTACATATCGAATATAAAATACGTTCAAGGTAATACGAACAATAAAATTATAGAAGTTATCAGGTCTTTGTATAATACATAGTAATCTTGATCCAAATTAATATTTTATATACGTGAAAACTTCTCTTAATTAAATCCCAAGTTTATTATTTATTTGTTTTTTGTAAATATTCAAATTTTTATTAAGTTTATTAGGCCGATACAATTTTAAAAAATCTAAGTTTTTTATCTATTTAACGCAGCGTTTCACAACCTTTTATCAGTTGCAACCCAATTTTATATAATTATTTTCATCGCACCCCCCTCATACAATAAAAATATGTGAATCCAGGACCCAATTTTAAACCGAAATATTTTTTAAGGCACTTTTTACACACTTGAGTGCCATAAAGACAATCAAACCTTATCGTTGGTAAAGTATATTTATTTGTCAAATTTTTTAGCCAGTCTCTCTTTATCCGCCCGTGCACTAAACTTACAGTAAAACCCTAATTACCAAATTACCGAGAATAAGTAAATTTATTGATATGTGGCAACACCAATCCAGAACCAAATCTTCTCTCTTCGCGAGAAGTTCCGAGTTCCGAGTTCTTCTCTCTCCTCCTCAGACCCAGACCTTAGTCGAGTCAGTTTAGTAAGTCCAGTCAGTCTTTCTGCACCTGTTAAATTTCTTGTGAATGTTTATGTTGTAGTTTGCATGTATTTATTGCAGTTTACGGTATTAAAATATACCAAGCAGTCGGTAAATATACTTATAGTAGAGTAAATAGACTGGCAAAAGGTTTCTAGAATAGATTTTGGTGGGCACTTTGTTGCTAAAATGTAAAACCTATTTTTTTTCGTTTCTAATATCTTTCTAATGCAAAATCACTTGGTCGTCCAAAAATCGTAGCGGGAGGGGAGTGGTGGGGAGCCTTACAAAAAAAAAGTGCTAATTTTTTTTTCGTCATTTTTCGGATCTACGATAACCGAAAATTCATTCCTCAAATTTTCATGTTGATCTGGACATTAGAAATATTTTTATTTTATTTATAAAAATACGTCAAATCATTGTTGTATACGGAGCGCCTTCATACAAAATCACTTGTTCTGAAAACCCATATTTTTAAAATCTTTTACCTCGCTCTACCTCGAAAAATATTGGGTTTAGCAAAAAATTACTTTCTATAAACATTATAGACCAAAAATCAGAGAACACGTGGGTTTTTTTAGAATTTCGATTTTATAATTAGTTTAAGAAAAAATTAAATAAATCGAACGGCATGTCACGACTGACAGTGCTGAACGCGGAGATGCGAGGAAGGGCGAGATTCCTGTGCCGAAGTCAAAGCAAATCGACTCTAGTGATGGCGATGTTGTTAGGGTCGATTTTACATTGAAACGCTGTTGTGTTGTATATTCTATTGCGAAAGTGCATCACTGTGCATTATTTTTTACTAATAGCGCGAAATCCACTGAGCTGAGATTTTTAATATTAAAAGTTTTAAATTATTAAAAGTTATTAATTAGCTTATTGCTATAATAAAAATATTAAATATCTAATTAATATTAAAGTAAATATTTTTTTTATCTACAAACGGATTTAACGAAAAGCAGCAGGTCTGACAGTGAACTTAAGTGAAAAATCAGATTAAGGCATGTTTTTTTTCCATAAAGTCCATTTCCTTTTCAGTTTGTTGAAGGACGCGGAAACTGGAGAATACATTTTTGTTCTAGTTTTCGAAAAATGCATCCTTACTTTTTTGCATTTGGCCATGTGAACTATTCTTTTTGGGGAACATTATATTTGTTGGACATGTACAAATTTGCTGATAAGTATCCAGAATTTCATGAAGACTTTATTAGAGGAAATTTTGTTGTGAAAAGAACACGTGTTCTCTGATTTTTGGTCTATAATGTTTATAGAAAGTAATTTTTTGCTAAACCCAATATTTTTCGAGGTAGAGCGAGGTAAAAGATTTTAAAAATATGGGTTTTCAGAACAAGTGATTTTGTATGAAGGCGCTCCGTATACAACAATGGTTTGACGTATTTTTATAAATAAAATAAAAATATTTCTAATGTCCAGATGGGTATGCAAATTTGATGAATGAATGTTCGGATATTGTACATCCGAAAAACGATGAAAAAAAATAATTGCATTTTTTTTTTGTAAGGCTCCCCACCACCCCCCTCCCACTACGATTTTTGGACGACCAAGTGATTTTGCCTTACAAAGATATTAAAAACCAAAAAAAATGGTTTTTACATTTTAGCAATAAAGTTCCCACGGGATAACACAATAGGATCCTGTTTAAACTATACTATTAAATTTATACCAAATTATGGATAAATTTTAAACTGGGCGTAAGCGAGCATTAGATACTAGTGAAGCATCAACAAGTGTACAGGCGAGGGTGATTCCAAAAATAAAATCAAGAAAATATTCTCAAGATTACTCATAAAGGAATCAAGAAATTTTGGGTTTACGTTTACTGAAGTAAATGAAGAAGAATGGCCTCTATGTATCATTTGCTCAAAAATTTTAGCAGCCGACAGCATAAAACCAAATAAACTTAAAAGACATTTGGAAATGCTTCATAGTAAGCACATTAATCAACCCCGAGAATTCTTCGAGTTAAAATTAAAGTCGCATGAAAAACAAAAATAATTTTTAAGAAAAACTTTGACCGTGAATGAAAAAGCTTTACTTGCGTCTTATAAAACCTCCCATCAAATAGCTAGATGTAAAAAGCCTCACAGTATTGATGAAGAGCATATTTTGGCAGCTGCAATTCAAATTGTAGAAACTCGGTTTGGAGATAATTTTGCCAAAAAATTGGAGTCTATACGAGTTTGTGATATAGCTGAAGATGTACAGGATCAGCTACTCGGGAAGTTGCGCGACAAGCTGTTTTCGATTCAGCTTGATGAGGCAACAGATAGCAATAAAGATGCTCATTTAATTGCCTACGTTCGATTTTGTGATAGCATATCATTAGTAGACGAACTACTTTTTTGCAAACCAATAGAACTGAAAGCAATGTCGCCCGCATTATTTGCTATCTTAAACGATTATATAAATATAGCAAAGATATAGTGGAAAAAATTGCGTCGGAGTATTTACAGATGGAGCTCATGCAATGTCCGGAAAATTTCATAGTCTACAAGCGCTTGTGAGACAAAAGTCTCCAATGTGTATATGGACATACTGCATGATCCACACAGAAGCTCTGGCTTCCAAAGAAATGTCTCCTGGCCTGAATATTGTGCTAAAAACGGTTGTAACAGTAGTTAATTACATAAAACTGAGACCTTTGAAAACTGGAACCTTTTCTGCACTTTATAAAGACATGGGTGCATTACATTTAGCATTACTATTTTATTATGAGGCAAGATGGTTATCACGTGGAAAATTTTTACAAAACGTGTTTTTGAATTGAGATATGAAATCGCTATTTTTCTAGAAGAACACAATAGACTGGAAGCCGAGATGTTTCGAGATAGTTTATTTCTGATGAAATTGAGCTACTTGGTTGACATATTCGAGAAACTAAATATTTTGAACATTTAGCTCCAAGGAGCCAATACACATGTATTGCATACAAGTGATAAAGTTTATGGTTTTTGCAAAAAATTGGAATTGTGGAGAAGAAATTTAAAACAAAAAAAACTAGAACTGTTTGTAAATGTGAATCAACGTATTAAAACTTACAAGGTTAAAGAACAACACGTGAAAGTTGTTTTTGTAACCATTGAAAATCATTTAGCGATGCTGACTAAGATTTTAAAAGATATTTTTTTAATATTCCAAAATTAAAGTCTGTGTTAAAACGATGTTTGTAGCTAGTGACTTTATCCAGACAAATATCTTAAACCATTAATGCATTTGGTGATAAAATGTCAATTTTGAACATTTTTGTAGTTGGTAAGTTTTACTTATGAGGCAGAACACAGATGAGGTGGAAAGATGACATCAGGAAACAAAGAGGTCCCACATGGCAGAGAACAGCTCAAGATAGGGAAAGATGAAGAGAACTGGGGGAGACCTATATCCAACAATGGAAGGATAGAGAATAGGTTCAAAAAAAAAGTTTTACTTGTTAACTGACTATTTGTTAATGAATTTGTAAAGTATAATAATAAATTAAATTTGATATTCTAAATGTGTAGATATATCTTGCTGCACAGGTTAATAATTAATTGCGTCATCAATTGTTGAGATTAGGATATTAAATTTATATTTAATCAAAAAAAATAAAAACAATGCACACTTGTATTTTTAAGAACGTATATATAGACAAAATAGTATTATACTTCATCAGTATTTTCTGTTTTAAACTAATACAAAATGAAATCTTTTGTTTTTGTTGCTTTGTTTGCACTAATTGGTAAGCAATTTTGACTAATTTGTATACAATATATAACTTCATAAAAAAATCAAAAGTTATTTTGATTCTTTTAACGCAATAATTAATTACATTAAAGGTGGTACCTTAAAATATACGGATCTTTTTACACTAAAATCGTGTGCATTTTAATTCTCTGTACTTCAAACTCTTATTACTCTGGTCTTATTTTTGAAAAAAAAAAAAAATCATTCTATTGATTTTCTTTCCTGTTTTTTTATGGTACACTCTCTTTTATACCTATGTATTTTCAGACAATTCTGGTAGCGGGTTTTGTTTTTTGTTCTTTTAACAACCTTTGCATTCGTCTATTGGTTTATTTAGAAAGTTGATGGTCCTTTGATTATTTGTGATTAATTATGTTGAGTATTTTTTTATTTTCTTTGTAAAATTTTTGATTTTTTTACTACACAACATTTTACTGTAGATATTCGTAAACATCATGATAACTTTCTAAATAGCTCCATTAACATTGCAAAAGTAATTTTGTCAATAAATATTAACAAAAACTAGTTACGTTTTATATTATTCTTTAAGTTATATACTTAGCATAAAATACACTTTTAAGTACATAAATTATGTTTTTTTTTTGTTTCTTAGGATTGGTACAGCCAGTTTATGTTCCGGGAAAAGACAAGTAAGTTGAAAAATCAAGCTCATATATTTGTTAATATCCATTTTTATTAAAAACTAGCTGATCTGCCGAACTTCGTATCTTCTTATAATTAAAAAATGTATCAAAGTTTAATAAGCTCGTCTTTCGAGTATGTTAATAAACCGGAATCTTTGTGTAATTAAATGAATCCAGTCGAGGTATCAATACCGACTTCATCATCCAATATCTAACAGCTGTTTCGAAAATACAATTGAGGAGTTTGCTCTAGGAAGGATGCAGCTCCATATTTAGACCTTTTTGGGTGGAAACATATGCCATAATTAAAAAAAATTGGCGAACTGACTGGTATATAAACGATGAAGATCCAATAATATGTAAAGGAATTATACATCTTTATGGATCTGCCTCTTCACTCATTTGGTGCATGAAGGGTGCAGCTCTGGACCTACATCCTTTTTACATCACACAAATATAAATGTTCGGTGATTTTCGTGGAATGCAAGGTCGTCTGCTGTTGTGAGGCAAGTGAGGCCAAGTCAAATCCGTTTTGCGCTAGTGAGTCAGACTAAGACCCACAAGCTCTGATGAAAGTTGTTTTGATAGTGATGTCGCAGGACCTTCAGCTAGGAAGAAGCATCCAAAGAAGAAACGTACCTCTGTAAAAAACAATATATTGAACCTTTTGTCAATATGGAGCTTACGGAAGAGATCCCAGTTATTTCTGTAACCAAAAATAGAAAAAGTGCCAACCCCACTCTCTGTAAAAAAAAAATACAAAAAAAAAGATTGCAGACGGAAAAATGTATAAGAACTAAAGAGGAATTGAGATGGGACTGATATTAACTGAATCGAACTGCAACTTTAGGTACAAGTGTTTTCAGAATATGAACGAAGAAACAAGAAAAGTTTTCCTACAAAAGTTTAACTAAATAGGCGATAAAGATTTAAAAAATACCTATTTGGGAGGGTTGATTCAAATTGCTACTATTCAAAGAACTCGAAAAAAGACTTACGAAAGGCTAGACCGCACTTGTTTCCACAAATACTTTATAAAACTGGGTAAGCTATCCAAACGAGTTTGTAGACATACTGTTGGTTCAATCCACAGCACATCAAGGAAACGTGAAGATCTCATTGCTCAAACTTGTCGTGATAAAGATATTGCAGGGCCACCTAATAACAAGGGAAAGCATATAAATAGACTCAACGAAAAATCTAACGAAACACTAAAAAATGTGAACATGCACATTCAGAGCTTTCCAAGGCGTAAATCGCATTAAAATATAAACAAATTACGGTAATTCTATTTATCTCCAGATCTTAATATAAAAAAGAAGATGCGTCAACTTTATTTGGAACTTTACGAACCAAAAAGTGTTAGCAATCCTAAATATAAACCCAAAGTTCCCTATGACTTCTACTATCGATACTTCAAAGAAAACTTCAACTATAGGTTTGGCTCACCTCGATCAGATACGTGATGTCTTACATGTCAAACTCAAAGATGTGACCCTCGACAAAAATAAACGAAAAGTTTTAGCAGCAGGACAAAAGTTGCATGAAATTAAGGCCGATTTTGTTATTCAAGGAGCTGAAGGAGAAAACCACATTGTGCAAGCATAGCGACGAAGTGGGGGTTCTGACCTTTAACTTTCAACGAAACCTTTCACTTACATAAATTTCTGCTGGAAAATCTTTCGACCAACGCCAGTGGACATACAACTTCTGCGACCAATGTGGTAAGACAAATCAAGCACACTTTTATATGTATGATGAAACTACAGCTCGAAAGTCACCAAACGAGGTAGTGACACATTTTTATACCACTATATAAATAATATACTCCCTAAAAGTATTAAAAAAAAACTCTTTCTGTATTTGCTGGTGAGATCTAGGTCTATAGACATATTGACAAAATAGAGCACCGCTTTGCTAAGACAGGACAAATCTGTCTTCCCTGCGTTCGCTACTTTGGAGTTATTAAGAAGTTTTTAAGGAAGAAGAACTACGTTTTTAGCCCCCAACAATATGCTGATTTTATTATTAAACAATCATCTAAATAGTTTATTTCTATTTTGGTAAAACAAAATATGATCCTGAACTTTAGTGATCACTATGAAGGACATTTTAAAAAAAGTTATCTCAGATGTAGGGAAGCGAAGATTCCAGATTTTCAAATACGGAATTTTTTAGTACAGCAAAGAACAATCGGGTGGTATTAAAGTCAGTATATCTACTGGCCTTCTGAGTTTTCTCTTCCAAATTCTCTTCTCTTTCCAAATCTTGAGAAACCTTGACAGTGACCTCTCAGTTTCTTCTGATATTCCTGTCTATTGCAATCCTATACAGAGTGGCCCAAAAGTCTGGAAACGGCCAATTATCTCGTAAATTGCTGGTTATAGTTGTACAAAATTTAAGGTACACCTATTTTGGGATACGGAGATTCCATATTTGATATTTGCAATGTTGGCAGATTTTCCATTTCTCTTATATTATTAGTAACTTTGGTTTTTTAAATGCATCACCCTGTATATTTTTTTATTATTGGAATCTCCTATTCAATACGAGTTTAACCATATATAACACTGAAAGGTCTTAAATACATAAAACACAAGTCTGGCAACGCCTAATTGTTTCAATAAATTGTTTAATACTAATTATTTTCAACTACATTAAAACGTAACAATTAAAATATTAGAACATTTTTTAACAATAGTTACGTTATTAAGTGTTCAAAATGTGCTCAATTTATAGGTTGACAGTACCCTAATCGATGGTAGAATGCGTCTATCACATATCTCCATGATGGTCTAGAAACATTTCGAGATTCATCGATAATTCGTTGCCTTAACTCTGCAAGACTTGCTGGTTAAGTTTTGTAAACTGAATTTTTCAAGTATCCTAATAAAAATAATCTTTATGATAAAAATCAGGTAAACGTGAAGGCCATTCAATTTTACCTTGTCTACCAATTTATCGTCCGGGAAATATTCTCATCTAAATTAACGCCGAACATTTACATCAACTATCTGACGTTAAATTTTTTTCGATAAAAAATGGCCCAATTGACTAAGTACTTACTATACCTGGCGATACATTTAATTTTTGTGGTCTTTGAGTATGGTTTTCACGCATTCAGTGTGAATTTGCGTCACTCCAGTACCTTAAATTGTGTCGATTTACACTTCCACACAGTGTAAAGATTGCTTCATCGGAAAACATATTGTGTTAACGAAATTTTAATAATTTTCAGTTTTATCCATCATTACCTCAGTAAACTCTAATCTAAGATCAAAGTCATCTTCACTTAATTCTTGCAATAAGTTTATTTTGTATGATTTAAATTTATTTTTACGTAATAAACGTAAGACTGAAGAATGACCTACATCATGGACTTGTACAACCCTGCCTGAGGATGTATGTAGATCTTCAACAAAACTTTTCTCTTTCCATCTATCTTTGCCTTCTTCAGATTTCTCAAATCGCTTTACAGTTTTTTGTACCGTCGTCTTATGAATAGGATAACGGTTTAGAGAACGGCATTTTAGAAAAGCAATTTAAATTGCAGAACTTTTCAAACTACTGTCAGTTTTAGATTATAATGTAAATCGTGACCAAATGTCAATATCACATTTAAATTCGCATTCTAGATTTAAATATTTAAATTTATTAATATCTACATATTTTATGTTTTATGTATTTAAGACCTTTCGAACTACATACAATCATAAGTTTTATATATTTTTGAACTTGTATTGAATAGTTGAACTCGTACGAAATTCACACTAAATGCGTGAAAACCATACCAGACCACAAAAATTTAATGTATGATCAGGTATAGTAGGTAGTTAGTCAATTGGGTCATTTTTTATCGAAGGAAATTTAACGTCAGATAGTTGGTGTAAATGTTCGGCGTTATTTAGATGAGATATTTTCCGTACGATAAATTGGTAAACAAGGTAGAATTGAATGGCCTCCACGTTCACCCGATTTCAATCCTAAAGATTATGTTTTTTAAAGATACTTGAAAAATTCAGTGTACAAAACTTAACCAGCCAAGTCTTGCAGAGGAAAGGCAACGAATTATCGATTAATGTCAAATAATTTCTAGACAATCATGGAGAAATGTGGTACACGCATTCTACCATCGATTAGGGTACTGTCAACTCACAAATTGAGCACATTTTGAACACTTAATAACATAACTATTGTTAAAAAATGGTCTAATCTATCAATTGTTACGTTTTAAAGTAGTTGAAAATAATTAGTATCAAAAAATTTATTGAAACAATTAGGCGTTTTCAGACTTCTGTTTTATGTATTTAAGACCTTCCAGACTATAAAAAATCATAAGTGTTGCTAGCAATAGTGGTCGTCCAATAATGGATGCAACTGATGAAGACATTTTAGGAATCATTGAAGAAGTTTCTGGAATAAGTACAAGGGTAATAGCTGCTCAACTAAATGTTTCTCACGTAAGGGTTTGAAGGCGTTTGAAGGATCAGCTGGTTAAACCCTATCACTTAACAACGGTTCAAGAGTAATTGGTTGAAGATTATACTAAAAGGATTGGATTGTGCGATTAGTTGTTAATGGAAAACACTCGAAATGTTAATGTTATTAGAAATATTTTGTTTTTGTGGATAACAATCTTATAGGCCCAGTATTTATTCCCAACAATTTAAATGGTGATAATTATTTGAAGTTATTGGCAAACGATTTACAAGAGTATTTGGAAGAATTGAATATTGCAATAAGACCAAATATGCGGTTCCTACAAGATAGCGCTTCACTGAACTACAGTAATGAAGTCCGGGAATACCTTTGCAATCGGTAGATTGGAAGGGGTCGTGACGCACCTATTTCTTGGCCACCCAAAAGTCCATACCTTTTTGAATCACCCTGTACATTAATACTGACATTAAGGAGTTATTGTGTTACTTTTCTATTTATTTAGCGAAAAATCCTTAGTTGTCTGGTCTACATGTACGGTTTGTTGATGTTTCAGATATATTTGACTCTAATTGAACTAATAGGTATCTATTTACTTAGATTTTTAAATTTTTTGTTATAGATCACTAGAAGTTTCCGTAGAATTTCCTCTAGAATGCCAAGCTTGTGAAGAATTTGCAAAGTTAGTTGGAGAGTTAATTGAAAAAGAACTTCCAAAGGTAAAATAATTTACAGTTATTTAAAAGCTTATTTTATACTTTAAGATCATAATGACGGTATTAGATTTTTATTTCGATGCAGGGCAGCGACAAGCCGCTTATACGTATTTTAACCTCTTAAGGTCTCATCAGAGCAGCATATGCTGCTGATCTGAATTAAAGCAAAATGTATCCCGTCGTAGGACAATAATTATCAAAATATTTATTTACAGACATTAAAACGTCATATGCTCTGCCCTACATTGAAATAAAAATCTAATACCGTCATTATGGTTTATTTCTTTACTTTGTTTGGAGTATCAGAAAATGAATTCACTACGAATTTTAACCAAGATAAACGGAATGTGGAATGCATATTTTAGATTCCCTTGCCAACTAATTCATCAATCTGTTTGCTTTGCAAGTAATAGAAAGCACAGTGTTAAAGATTTAAATCTAGTTTCGCCAGGTAGGAAATCTTATGATTTCTCATGTTGTAAATATAAATCTCTCAGCAAAAATTTCAGTAGGTTGTTCTTATCTGATATGTTGCTTATTATTCTACGTTGAACATACTTTCTCTTCATACCATATTTTGTTCAGTTGTCATAATAACTTATCACGTACTCTTTATGGGAGATAAGTTAATTACTTACCAAAAAGTAGAAATTCGAAGATTTCTTGGTTGACGAAACCAAACTTCAGATTTTTGCTTAAATCTGTGCCTTCTATAAAGTGCGAGGCAAAATAAACGATGAAAAGAATCATAAAAATTGCATTTCACAACATAATATCTAGACATCTAAGCAAAAACCTTTGGTGAGCTATTTTCTTGTGCTCATAAAGAGTAAGTAGAAATAATGAAAATACAGAGATATACTGAAAGGCATTATACGTGAAATCAAATTTTATCTGTCTTTTCTTAATTTTTATATACTAGTTATAAGTACAAGAAACAAGTACACCAAAGATTCTTGCTTAGGTGAGTAGATATATTGTGGAATGCAATTTTTTAGATTCCTCATGTAGTTCTTTTTAAAATTTTAAAACTATACCCCATGGTATTGGATGTATAGGGGGTTTCTATAAGCCTAAGACTTTATATATAACTAAGACTTTGTATAACTATATTTAATCAGTTACCTTTTATCTGGCTTCTGATTAACCCATAAACAATAGCTTCTGGTAAAAGAAGGCTCTGATTATACTCTTTTTTCTTCTACGGTACTACAGCCCAAATTCGGCCTTGACCTTCTTTATTTTTTACCTTCACCCTTGCTTGTCTGTGGCTGATCTTCTCCATACACGAAGGTTAAAAGGGCTTGTGAGAAGCTGTTTACTCTGTCTTCCCAACGCTTTCTTGGCTTTCCAACTGGTTTTTTTCCCTGCATTCTAGCATTTAGTGCTCATTTTGGTAGCCTATCCTCTACCAGTCTTATCACATGTCCAGCATATTTTAATATTTGAATTCCATTATAATGAAGACTTACAGTGGTGCTTCCTTAAAAAGTTGATAAAGCTCGTTATCGTATCGACTTCTAAAGATTCCGTTTTCTCTCACAGATCCTGGTATTATCGAGTTCGCTTTTGGATGTTTCTTTTAGGATCCATGCTTCTTGCCATAGCATGCTATTGGTCGAATAAAAGTTTGATAGATTCTTATCTTTATATTTCGGGGGATATTTTTAGACCAAAATATATGGGAGAGGGCAAAATAAGCTCTGTTTGCCTGCGTTATTCTTTTTCGTATTTCTCCATATTCTGCTCCTTCAGCATATATTTCTACTCCCAGATATGTAAACTGTATAACTGTTTGAATGTCATCTTTATGTATAATGATTTGTGGGACCATATTCTTCTCGTCTGTATCATCATGTTTGTTTTTTCTGTGTTAATTTCCAGACCTTGCCTTTGTGTTTGCGTTTTTAAGTCTGCTTATGTTTCCTGTGATCTTGTTAATGTTGTACTCATAATATTAATATCATCAGCATAAACAGTCAGTTGAACCTTCTGGCTGGTGAGTAGGTTTCCTTGTCTAGTTTGCATTTGCCTAACCGTATACTCCAGTGCCAGTCCCTGCGAAATTTTAAAAAAGTCTGTCTAGTAGTTTTGCGGTTTTGTACTCGTACACATGCTTGAGTTTAATCAATTGTGGCCTTCTATCAAAGCCCGTCTGATACTCTATAATAATATTTTCTGCTAGTGGTTGGAGCTGCTGATTTATAATAAATTCCACGGTAGTTTTTGCACTGGAGTTAGGCGCGCCGCACATTCAGACGCAGGTGACGTAGGCAACGCAGCGTAGGACAGCACAGGTTTCTGTTTTCCGTACAACTACATTACCCCGCGCGAATTGGAACGCAGGGCAGGGCAGCACAGAACTGTGTTTAAGAAAACCTGCCAGCGCAGTCGTCCGGACACAGATTTTTGTGCCACGTGCAGAGCAGTTTGTTTGTTTCTAGTAAAATTTTGTGTGGTAATATTCGAAATGAATGATCAGTTAATCGAATTGATGAGAAGCCAGAGAATTCTTTACGATATCAACGATCCCAATTATTTAAATTAAATAAGTAATTTACAAGAAGATAGTGAAGATGAAGAAACACAACAGGAAGACTCCATAGTTGTCCAAAGAGTGAAATTTTTGACGAGGTGACCAGCGACATTCGACATGATACCAAAAAAATTGAGAGTGTTAAAAATGACATTGTTAATGAGCCGTCTACGTCTGGTATTGTTATACAAAAAAATAACAAAAAAGAAAATACCAAACGTAAGGCAAACGAAGACCAATCAATCACATCCAAAGCAGCTAAAAATAAGAAACCTAAAAATGATGATATACAGGAAGTGATAAAGCAGTCAATTATGCAACGTCAAAAAAGGGCCGAAGAAAGACCAGTTGAAAGGGCAGCACAAAAGCCTTTGGATGATGATCTCTATCATTTTTATATGTCGATGTACAAAATAACCAAAAAAATGCCTCCTAAATTTTAACATCGTGCAAGAAATGATGTGTTCCAAGCTATATTGCAGCTCGAAGCTGCATATCTAGAAATTCATGATCCCAGTCAAGAAAACTACACTCATAGTACACAAAGAGTTTTTACAAGTGCGTATGTTAATACCCATATTAACATATTAATTAACAACTCTTTTGTATGCTCAAATGATTACAACTCTAGAAGCACCAGTAATTATTCATCTACTACACTCACCCCCAGGTTGTCTGCTGAGATATCTTCTCAAACCGTTGAAACCGGTAATATTCGTAATTCTGTGTAAAATTATAGAGTATAGAATTATGATTGTTTAAAATGATATTTTTGTATCTTTAAATAAAACAAAATTAATAAAAATAATACCTTAAAAAAACAGCTAGTTTTTCTTTGGTTCCTATTGGTTTTTGGGCATTACAACCATCTGAATAAATACTGTTTTCTATTATATTATGTACTTCATCAACTTGTTTTCTGCTTAATCGAAAATAATTTAAATAACGAGACTCAGAGAATTCTGATGATAGTGCAAATTCCCTAAGAGTATTTCTCTTTTTCATATAGTTGCTTTTCCAAAATGATTTTTTTCTCTTTGACATGTTCCATCAAATTCTGTGTCTTACTCTGATTCGGAACTGTCCAGAAATAACGCCATTATTTAAATTATAAAATTTTCTTTCTATGTTCATATAATATATTCGATATTCGCACCTCAAAATGTTCGAGAAGAGTGCTTCCAAATATGCGCTCACACTGCGTGACACGTATATTTTCTGACCTGTGTAGCCTGCCCTGCACTGCGTCACCTGTGTCACCTGCGTCCCAATGTGCTGCTTACTTTAGTCTCCTTTTTTATAGATCGGGCATACTATACCTTTCTTTCAGTCGTCGGGTATTTTCTATTCTTGTCATATATCTTTGATAAGCGCATGGATGTGACTTGCTAGGTAGTTGCCACATACCTTATACAATTTTACTAGTATTTCGTCAACTCCCGGGACTTTATTGTTTTTTTGGGACTCGATTGCTTTCAGAACTTCCTCTATGGTTGGAGCTTCTACTCCAATCTCTACTTAATTGTCTTCTACGTAATTCGTACCCATTTCATCTTCCATGTCTACTTGTGTTTTAAGTATGGTCTGAAAATAAGGCTTTTAGGTTTCTGTGAGTTTTTGTTGGTCACAAATTATTTTCCTACTTTCATCTGTACATAGATTTGTTTGAGGTTTATACCCACTTTTTATTTTTTTTAGGTATTAGCAACCCTTCTAATTCTGTAGTTTTTGAAATTTGATTCCATTTTTTCTATTTGTCCATTTTCATAGGCTCTTTTTTAATTTCTACATATCTTATTTGCTTTGCTTATTTCGACTTCAAATGATGTTCGTTTTTCCCATGTTTTTCTTGTTATATACATTTTGTGTGCTTCATTATTTTCCTCCATTGCTTGTCTGCACTCGTCATCGAACCGTGCTCCTCTTCTCGCCTTATTCTTGTTTCCCAGGATGGACGCTACCGCTGCCAGTACTGCTGTTTTGATATTATTTCATTTCTCCTCTATGAAGTGCGGTTCTAGCATCCTTAAGTCATTTGCGACTCCTTCTTTGGAACCTTTTTTTATATTCCTAAATCTTTAGTTTTTCCAGATCCAGTTTGTTTGTTGTTTGTTGTCTTTCGTTTCTTTCTTTGTTAACTCTGCTTTCAAATTTGATTTGGAATATGAAATGGTCTGATCCACAGAATGCTCCTCGTCGTGTTTTTACATCTGAAATACCACTGGCTTCCCTATTATCCATCAGCACATGGTCGATTTGATTAGCTCTGATTGTACAGCACGTTCTAAATACTAATTTCCTTTTGCCGCTTTATTTCTTGCCCACTAGGAATATTGTGAATAATATCACTGCTTTATATTTTATATTACACTATGATACCACCTTGAAATTAAGGTTGGAATAAACATAATATCAACTATTTACTAATGATTATTAATTTGTATTTTTAGGAAACTGTAGAAAAAGAAGCAGAAAAATTATGTGATATACTTCCAAGTTCTCTAAAAAAATTCTGTCATGATCATCTGTTAACGGTGGTTGATACTATATATGATGAAATTATTAATAATGTCTCACCGAAAGGAGTTTGTGAACTTTTAGATTTTTGTTAATTATTTTAAATAATAAAAAAGTGTTTATTTCTTTATAATTTATATATAACAACTTTATAATTTGTTTTTATGTTAGAAAGTAATGTCTGTTTTACCATTTTTTGACCAATTTGATATTAAAAATTACTGAAGTGAGATGAAACTGTCAATCAAATTACTAATGGCGGAGCGAGATATATTTTCTAAGTTAAAATTAATCATTTTCCACTTCTCAGGGACCAAAATGCCACTGAACCTTCAAAAATTATGAATTATTTATCAGCTGAATTTTGCTAATAACGTAAATTTTATTACCTTAAAAAAGATATAATAAAGTTAACCACTACTACCCCTATATATAAAAACGGAAAAACTCGATTTACTAAGAATGTGTACACCGCAGATAAATCTATTTTAACTCGGGATAGGTCACGTTCACTTACGTTACGCCATAGGTCCCATCTACAGATTTTTTCTCGCCTTGTAAAAAAAAATTACAGTCAGCATAAAATGCTATTTTCAGGTATAATTAAATATATTATTTTTCCGCAAATCGCCAGGAAATTTTGACATTCCTGTCAAAATTTCTTGAAGAAAAAGTCAGGACTTCCTTACTGTAAGGAAATGATATTTCCGTACAGTTGTTAGTGTTCTACATAAATGATAGAAAACACATTGCTTATAAGGAATAATAACTTATTGCAAGGGTTGACTTCAGCATTGAATAATTGGCCCATAATGTTGAAGATTTCATCTTTAAACAAAGGTCTAGGAAGTATGCCATTACAACATTTTCTGAGAAAAAACTCGTATTTTTACTCATGCGTAATCCATAAAACGTCTATATGCATTTTCGTACTTTTCTCTTGATTTCTTTGGCAATAATTCTAATGAAGCAGTATTCACTGCCTCAACCAGCTCTGGAGGAGTCCCAGGAATGAAAATTTCATCATCACTTATCATTTTACTTTCGAGAACACCAGCAATTAAATTTATAAGCGTCAAGTTTGACAATTCAACCTCAATACGTTTCCATAGTAACCCAAGTAATTTTATTAGGAATTTCAAAGCACCATTTATTTGGGAATAAAATTATCGCGTTTTTTTTAAATCAATCAATATCTGTCGAATTTTAAACGATTTGCGGAAAAATAGTATGTTTACCTCGTAGGAAAAGCCACATTCCTGGACTCTGTGTTTCTAAGTCTCGGCTTGCGCCTCGACTTAGCAATCTTCACAGTCGTCCAGGAATGTTAAGCTTTTCCTACCCGGTAAACAATGTACTATTTCTTTATATTAGAAGTTGTCTGATTACAAAATGTAAACCATACAGCTAATTTGAATCACGTTTGGCAGACAAGTAAGTATAACTATAAAATAAAATAAGTATAGAATCAATAAGAATCAATAATGGCTTTATAAAATTGAACTATGTGAGCTAGTTTTCGATGGTTAAGTAAAAAACAATATTATATTAAACACAATGTATTAGATTTGTAATATAAGTAACATAAGATTTTAGCAGTAACTTAGATTATACAAATTTATTATTTATTTAGATGCATCACTCTCAGGATTTAGATTGCAGTCACTATACACCGATGTTATTTTTCCAGTGTGTTCTTTGCATATTGATTTTGTGCTAGTACAAAATCGAGTAAATGGCCATCTGCTACTAAGTCTGGTTACATTGCATTCTGACTTTAATCTCTCTAAAACATCCACGCCTCCTTTAGTTAAATTATAAAATGTTATCATTTCTGGTTTGTTCTCATTAGACTCTATATTAACTAAATCGCCATCGTACATCATTGATAACATTCGGACGTTTCTGTTTTTTTTTTTGAGTGTACGAGACTATAGTGCAGTGATTTTCATTCTGACCATAGGCAAACATACTGTGATAAACTGGCCGACCTTTTAGAGTGAGAAAGTCTACAGGTAAACCCCTTTTATTTTTTTCTTATTGTGCCCGCAACAACGTTTATTGGCTATATATTGACGAAAACAGCATTTACCAAGAAAAACTTCCAACATCTAGTGGATTGTGACATATGTCCCCAGAGTATAATATTGAGAACATTTATTTTTAAAATTTTGAATTAGAAGCTTTATTAAAAGCTAAATTATCAACAGCTCTTTTGTCTGGTCTGGTTTGACGATAATCAAAACAAATACCTCGCACAAGGACATGGAAGCGCTTTTGTGCCATAGTGGTAGCAAAATATGCAGGGCTGTTCTATCGTTCGCCCAAATTCAGGAGTGCTCAAATGCAGCCCATTTTTTTATTTCAGTCAAATATAGAAGCCCAATAAACGTACATATTTTATGGAAATCTGTTCAAATCCTGACAATCTTTTTCCAGTTTATACGATTTCCGCATAATCGCATAATTTTTCTCTTCAGTCAGCTTTTTGTGACAAATTTGACATAAATGTTACAAGCATGGTCATACTGAGGGAAGTACCTGAGGCATTGCTCACGATGCACGATGGCCCATGATGTTAAAAAAATTATAATCCAAATTTTAGCAAGAAATAGTAAAAAGTGAGGTTTGTTTACACCACAGAACTGGGTTAAATAAAAAATGGAACTGTAATTTTGAAAAACAAAAAATGTTTCTTCGCACTTTTTGTATAAGATGAACCGTTTTCTCAAAAACAACGCTTGAAGCGATTGGCTGTTTTTATTGTCAATTACGCGCGCACAATCAATTTTAAATAAAATTTGTATTAACTTTATGGTGAAAATTCGTCAGGCTCTGATTCCGAGTGTCCTATCGACAGATAATATCAAGATTCGCTTTAAACATAAAGAGGGCAGCTATCATATGCAACTTTTGTATTTTGTCGGAAATATAGTCAGTTTTTAGTAAGGTGTTAAATAAATAAACGTTGCGCGAGTTTTACGTTGTGTTTTTCATGTGATTATTATTTTAACTCGGAGAATTTCTTGGTATTTGTTAATATACTTACTATAAATCGTTTCCAAATGTCTTTAAAGTTTATTAGGTTTCATGCTGTCAGCTACTATAATTTTTAAGCAAATGATACAGAGAGGTCTTTCTTCTTGATCTACTTCAGTAAAAGTAAACCCAAAAGTTAAGTATTCTTAAACATTATACTTAGGAAACATTACTGAAACAAACGATTATACTTAGGAAATTAGAGTTGGAATAGAAAAGGCTAGAAGTGCATTCAATAATATAAAACAAATATTGTGTTGTAGAGACCTCAGACTAAATCTTAGAAAACGAGTACTAGAGTGTTATGTATTTTTTCTTTTTTTTTTGTATGGTGTGGAGACATGGACTTTAAATAAACAATGTTTTAATTAATTGAACGCATTTAAAATATAAAAATATTGAAGACTCCTGAGAATATAATAATAATCCCATCAAAATAAGAAAACTACAATATCTGCGTCATATTACACGTGGTGAGAGATATGAATTCCTAAAACTAATAATGCAGGGAACGATTCAATGAAAGCGCAGCATTGGTAGAAGAAGAATGTCCTGGCTGAAAAACTTCAGATAATAAACTTCTGGATACAGCCCAACTGAACTCTTTCGGAGTGTCGTGTTAAAAGTTAGAATAGCAGTGATGATTGCCAACCGTCGTCCGGAGATGGGACGTAAAGAAGGAGAAAAAGTTCACCCCCCCGTTAGAGCTCTATCAGTCCGATGGACAGAACTAAAGAGATGTATGTCGAATGGTCGAGAATGTTGGAAATAATTCGGAATTTGTCGAGAAGAGAGTCATCAGTCCGGATAGGTGTTGCCACTTATCAATAAATTTACTGATTCTCGGGAATTTGCTAACTAAGGTTGTACTGTAAATTAAGCTTCGAAATACTTAAGGTACATTATTATTGCATACATAGATTGTTCTTGTACGACAGGAAGCGCGAAAAAAACAATTATGGTAAATTGGGCCGCAAATGGTAAGTTGAGAAACGCTCCCCTAACTGATAGTGATAAATGCGTCACAGCTGATCTAAAAAGTCATTTAGTTCTGTCAACGAATCCTACCTCCTACTTCCATAAAGACATCAGTCGCGTTATCCCCGGGCAATATATGGCGTATTAGGGAAGTGCGATATATAGCAGTAGAAGGAGGGTAAAAGGCGGGTTTTGGCGCCTTAAAATTAAAACACACCTGAGAATCCTTACCATCTCTTACTTAAGCAGCGTGATAAGGAAGTCTCACAACTACTAATATAAAAGACAAACTTAAATCAGGGCCTTTATTTTCCGAAGATCCAAATCTCACTAAACTTTGTAGCTTTCGGGATCAAGCCAAGAGTGCAGAGGGTGCGAAGAATCTACGGAGTCCTAACTGCTACTTAACTAAAAAAAAACAACACTTTATAAAGCGACATACAACTGCCGATGGCTGTCTTGTAGAACTGGTAGAAAAACCGAAAATTTAAAATGATGCGTCCTAGGAATCAACGAAGTATGACGAAAAGATGAAAAGCTATTGGAATTAGGTCAGGAAACACATTCTACTGCCAAAAAATATAAACGAACCGAAGAGGTGGTATTGTATTTCTAATCAAGAAGAAATGAAAACAAAGAGTAGCAAAAATAGCTAGTACCTATCTCGGATAGTGAAGTTTTCAATTGGAATTACAGACAGAAATAAAATAATATAACTCTTATTATTAAACTAAATTTTACAGCAAACTATTCTAAGTACCTGAAAACTTCAACAAACGATTGGTAACCAAGAAGATGTACGGAAGTCTTTCCGGAAGAAGTAGAATCGGCAATTATAAAAATGAAAAGGTGTATGGTAGCTAGAGTAGATATCGCAGAACTGCTTTATTATGCTGGCAAAACACCTTAAAAATATTAGCAGATATATTTATGAACTGCCCACGATTAAGATGTATACCAAACCAATGGATTACAGTAAACATAATTCTCATTTATAATAAAGGTAGCAAAGAAAATATCAAAAACTACAGACTATAAGTCTACTACCATTCGTATGCAAGATATTCACTAAGATCATCAACAACAGATTAACAAAAGCATTAGATGCTGCACAGCCGAGAGAACAAGTTGTCTTCAGTTCATACAATATCATAGATCATATTCATAAACTTTGAGAACTAAAGTAGAGCTTAAGAATATGAAATACCATTAGCATTAACCTTCGGTTCTAAAAGAATTTCTGTTCTATATATCCCAAGGCACTAGTAGAAGCTTTGACTAACCCAGGCATTGATTAGTATATAAAGACTTTAGCAAATAAATACAGACAAGCAAAAGCTAGGGTAACAATTTATAAAAATATTTCATAATTTCCCACTACCCGAGAGCCCCAACAAGTTTCCTAAATTGAGCTAGCAATGAAGATAGCGTAAAAATTCACTTTTCTGTTCATTCTTAGTATATCAAGCCTAACAGCCTGACACAAACAAAAACCATATTCAATGAGCTACCAGATGTCCAAGATGTTATAATAAACAACACTGCACTTGAGACGACAGTAGACGAGTATGTATGGACTTCTTTAATCTTTGCGTTTGTTCTGCTTCTATATTTATATTCTTCTGTTATGATAGGTCCCAGTATGGTTCTTATAATCTTTTTCTCCGCTATTATTAAGCTTCTTCATCTGTTTTAACTTGTCATTTTTGCTCCTGCATATAATATAATTGGCCTAACTATCATGTCATAAAGGTTCATCTTAGTTTTCGTATTCATTGTTTTGCTTTTCAGTAGTCTTTGGTTTGCAAAATAAGCTTTATTTATATAGTAGCTTTAAATAAGCTACTGATATATATTTTTTTATTTCGTGCTTACTTTCTTCGATTTAGCTATTGTAACTCCTAGGTGTTTGAAGTATTCTACTTCTTCAAGCTCAGAACTTCCTATTTTGATTTTTCCTTTCATTGACTTTTCCCCAATCTTAATATTTTGTCTTCTATTGATGTAATCTTAGTCCCATTACCTCCCCTTATTAACCTCTTATTTCTTCTACAATTTTTTTAATTATTTTCCTATTGTTTACAATAATAGCAATGTCGTTTACATATAAAGAATAAAATACTAAAACTTTTAGGTAAAAACTGATTAATACTAAAGTAGTTCTACTAGTTTTGTAAAAACAGAAAATAATGTAGCATGGTGTGGAACTTAAAAAGGGAACTAAAACTAAAAGTTTACAATATCCACCAAAATTTACTAATTTTATTAAAAATTTACCAATAGTTAATAATGTATTAAGCTATTAGTTAGTTAATAGTAAAACAATTGTTTAATTCCTAATAAAATTATTAATTTATATTAAATTTTTACAAAAAAAAATAGCTTAGGAACAATATCCAAAAAAAAAATATAATCTCCACTCAAGCATCGGAAGACAATCAAAGATTGACAGATATCAGACAATAGTAGGTTATTTAAAGATTTAAAAGTTACAAGTAGTATCTAATTATTAAAGATTATTTCAATAACGAACACGAGGTGAGGTCACAAATTATTAATAATGTGATCAGTATGATTGATATTCATATTTGAATTATGTTGTCAATATCAACTCATTTAATTATAACTTAACACTTATTATGTATGGTCGTTTAAATTATTATTTAAAATTACTTATATTTAAGTAATATAGTTAACCCTTAACTTGGCGCACTCATAACCGATGTAAGAAAAATGACAAATGATGTAAGTTTTTTTGGTTACTGAATAAAATTTTTAGGAGGCTCTATTTTCAGAGTCAATTATATTTTTGTTTCTACTTTAAATTTTTTGACATTTTATTGGCACTGTATCTCATAAGATACACCACAAGGCGTACCGAACATTACAGGTACCTCGAAGACAAATTGCCAGGAATACTATAAAACAAGTAGTGATGGTTGTTAGAAAACTACCTCTGTATCTAGAAAGATACATTGCAAACGTTTATATTTGTAGTTTGGACCAATATTAAATATTATTCGGTCATTTAATTTAATGAAAATTATCAAATTTTCACAAAATATAAAAAAAATATTAAAAAAATCTACAATTGTTTCCCTAAAGGCCTTTAGCATTTTTTAAGACTTTAAGACAAAGTGATCCTATCTGTTTGTTTATAGACAAATCATGAATATTATATTATATAATTATATGCTGAAGACCTAATTAACTATAATTATAGTTTACCAATCCATACAATAACTAATAACATAAAAAAATTATTTAATCACCAAATGGCACAAACTAGCACCTTCTTTGGAAGCTATTTTGAGCACGTCTACATAAAACACTTTCTGATTGGTGCAAATCTCTATGTATGACATTAAAATTAATTTATTGGTTAACCAAATGCTGTATGAAGATGGTAAGTTTAAAAACTCTTGGCAAACTTACGTTTATGTAGAGAAAGTACATTTTAATAAATAACGTATCCTGGAGTACACACCGTCAAGTTAAGGGTTTATCGACTCTGGTTGTTGGAAGTTTACACCTGATACCCTGAAAATCGTCGTGATAAGCAACATTGGTTTGTACAATGCATATAATATATATATTTTAAGCTATATTATTCTTAGGGTCCTTTGAGAGAAATTTATGAAGTCTTCTCCAAGATTGTTCTTTTGTTTTTATCAGATCCTTAATTTAGTCAGTAATACTTTCGTAATTTTTTGCTTTATAATTTTTGCGAGAGTTATATATGCTTTTTGTAGTTTTCCGGGTTTAACTATACGTTGAGTAATTTTGGTTTTAATAGAAACCATTATTTTGACGACGTTTTGGCAAGGTCGCACTTGCCGTTGTGAAGTCAGTTAATAGCGCTTCTCGCTGATGCTTGAAGTCAGTTAACTTCGAGTTTAAGCAGTTTATGACCTTACTGTTATGATCACAGTTTAATCTATTAGGATTTTAATTTCAATTGATAAAAACTTATTTCTCCAAATAAAGTTTCCCAAAGATCCAGATATTCTATTTGCTTTTGTATTTTGATGTTAAACATATTTCTTAATTTAGTTAATAATTTCTTTGCTAGTAGAAAGTCAGTATCCATTACTAACTAAATTATCTTTTCTTAATTTTTTTTTAATTAACTTAATTATCAAATCTTAAAGGTAGTGGAATAAAATTGGTGCAGCATAAGGATCTTATACCATCATTAATGCATATTTTCAAGGCAAATAATTTTGAACTTTAAAAAATTAAAGGCATATATCGAGCACAATTTTCAAAGTTTATTTATTCGAGCATTCAACCTTACTTATATCAAATAATTTTGAGTACTGAGTTGGTTTGTTTTAAAAATTTGTTTATTTTAACGTTTAGATTTTTATAGACTTGTCATTAAAATTGGTAAAATCACAGAAAAGCAAGATAATTTAAAGCCGTGTTTAATGTCACGACAGTTATTAGGGATAACTTATCGCCGCATTTTTGTTCGTCGCCTTTAATTTAAATTTAACATTTCTGTTTATTATATTATTTCTTTATTATATTAGTGTGTTTATTTAATTATTATAAAAACTAATTTATTATATTAATTTTTTCCGAATGCTTCCTTTGCTACTAATTGTATATTTTGCTTTAGCATCAGACAGCTTGTTTGGATCTACGTCATCTATAACTTCGATGGGGTTCAAGCTCATTTTTTCTTTTAGCCTTTTTTGCTATCGTACTTTTATCTATTATGTCACCTGTAAATTTTCTAGTTTGTATAACACCAAAACATAATCCTCCTCCTCCTAAGTGCCTTATCTGTAGAGGTTTACGATCAGTATGGCAAATTTCTTTCTGATCTGAGCTTGATGAACTAAATCATTTCCTTTTGTGTAGGTCCAATCTCTGATGTTTCGTGACCAAGATTTTTTCTTTCGTCCTATGCCCCTTTTACCTTCAATCTTGCCTTTTATTATTACCTGGAGCTGCTTAAATTCTCTATGGCGCATTATGTGTCCTAGATGGGGTGTCCTAATTTTGATAGTATTGACCAGATGAGGACGTGCATTCACTACTCTCAGTACTTCTTTATTCGTAGTTCTGCTGGTCCAGCTTATTCTTAACATTCAGCGGTACATCCATATTTCAAATAAATTTATTTTTGTTAACGTTATACTGTTGTAATTTTCAGGTGTCACAGCCTTATATTATAGTAACAGAGACTACACATAACAATTTAGTGTTTTCAATCTCATTGAGACTGATAGCTTGGGGTTACAGAGCATTTTACGCATATTCATGAAACCAGATATTGCTGTTTCAATGCGTCTTTTAATTTCTTTTGAGTAGTCTAGTTGACTCTTTAGCTTTCTGCGCAGGTATATGAAGCTTTGGAAACTCTGAATGGTGATACCATTTATTTGTATGTTAAGTGTAACTTGTTCATGGGAGTTTTTGTGGAATACCAGAATTTTGGTTTTGGAAAAGTTAATGTCCAAGCTCAGCCTGTGATTTTCTTCTGATAATCTGTTCATTAATATTTTTAGTTAGACATCTGTTTTTGCCAATACTACGGTGTCATCGGCATATCTTATATTGTTGATGATTATTACATTGACTCTGGCACCTTCAGGGCAATATTCAAGAGAAGCTCCAATTATATGTTCGGCAAATACATTAAATAATAGGGGAGACAAAATGTACTCCTCGTTCTATATTGATATACTTGATGTTTCCGTTCTCTGTTCGAACGCATCCAGTGTGATTCCAGTATGTATTACTTATGATTGCTATGTCGTGTCTGTCCAACCCTACTTCTTTTAGCACCTTGCGAAGACCTCTATTAGGTCTTCGCCGGGTGCCTTGTTGTTCTTTGCGTCTTTTATTACTTGCAAATGTTTTTCGGTGAGAATGTGTAATTTTCCATCTGTATCTATTTTTAGGGCTCTTCTGTTCTCTGATCACCAAACAAATCTTTAAGATATTGCTCCCATATTTCTTTCTGTTTTTCAGGGTCTAACTCCATTTGTTTTTTTTGTTTGTTACAATCGATAAGTGTTTGGGTTTCCATATTCCAGCTACTTCTTTAACTTTTCTGTGTAGTTCTCTATCTTTATGCTTTATTTGCAAATATTCTTTTTATTTTTCTTTCATTCAGTCTTCTTTAGCTACATTTAATTTTTTCTCAATTTCCCTGTTGGGTTCTTTGTATCTTGTTAGGTTTTTGTTATTTACCATCCATCTTATCTCCTTAATTGATAATATGTCATTTGTCATACATGGTTTTCTATGTATACGGTTTTCTTTCTGTATACTTTGGTCTGTTACCTCCAAGATAGTATTTTTAATTTTTCATCACATGTCTTCAATGTTTTCTGTTATTGTCTTCTCCTTAGTGGGAACTATTGTCTTAGACTCTAACTGCATGTCTACCATGTCTTCATACTTCTATTACTGACCTTGCACTACTTTATAATATTCTCTGACTGGGTTTTTTACCTTGTCTACTTTTTTAAGTTTTATTGAGATAGTTGCAACTACAGGATTCTGGTCTGAATTTATGTCACAGCTTGGATACGTTTTTACATTTAGAATACCATAAGGGAACCTTTTAATAATTATAATGTAGTCAATTTGGTTCCTCACAATATTTTCTTCGCGATCTGGAAAAAACCATCAGGTTTTTATCTTAGCAAAATTTAACGAACGTGTACCTCATTCGTTCCAGGTTCCTAAACCATATGGGGCGATGATCGATTCGACTTTTTTTGCTCCTACTTTGGCATTCCAATTACCCACAAATATTATTTTAATGTCATCTGATTTTATGTGTTTTTTGATCTTTTCATTATCGGAGTAGAAAATCTCAAGATCTTCGTCTGGGCTGTCTGCTGTCGGTGCGTATATTTGTATTAAATTGATGTCGAATGGTTGTCCGTTTAATGTGGTAATCATTAATACGTCGCCGACTAGTAGGAAACTTTTCGTGTGTTGTTTCATAGATGCTGTTATCAACACTTCCACACCTGACTGGCTATCATCATCTTTGCCTGCATAATAGAAACGGTTGCTATTTACTGTATTCACATATCCTTTTCCTTTATCATTCACCTCGCACATATCAAGTATGTCCCACTTCATTCGTCTTATCTCGTTTTCAGTATTTGCTAGTTTGCCTGCTCGATATAAAGTTTTAACATTCTACGTAGCAATTTTAAGTTTCCTTCCGGGGATTCTTAGCACCCCGTGACGATTGAACGCCTGCCGGAAACTAGGGGCCATGTTTTGATTTTGACTTGCCGTATTAACCACCTTGGAAATTTAATGCAATGGTTTTCCACTTGCCTTTCGCATCATATGCCATTGAAGACGGGATGTCGTTTATCCGTTTCGGGGACGATTTCTTCTCCTCAAGACTAGAAGGTGCATTTGCCCTATTCCAAAGAAATACGTTGAATGCTTATACTTCCAAACACTCGGCTCCATCTGTGTCAGCTACCTCAGCTATCTACTTAAGTGTTGTCCGTCTTCTACCGCGTGGAGGTGTAGATTGGAGGTTTCCCTTCATTAAGATCAAGACCATAAATGCATTTCTTAATACTCTTCAGTACTTTTAGAAGACATAAAAAATAATAATTTCCTACATTTACGTGCTAAACAAGTATTCGATGTAATATGTAATGTAATACTTGTTTAGTATTTACTGCTTTTTTGTGATGATGTAATCGAACATCGATCTTTCTTCCCAATTGTGTGCTTTTGTTGAAGTTTGTGAATAAAAGATATGTTAGTTATTTTTAATTCGTTATTGAAACAACGAATTATTATTCTTTTTTAAATAATAAATGTTTCTCGTTTGGCATCTGAGCGATTAAGGACCACTAATCCATGAACACAACTTAAAATTTCATCTAGCATCCATTTTTAGTGCTTACGTTTGCGGAAAATCCGATAATATTAGGGAAAGCTTTAATACCAATGCCGTGAGGTCACTGCCTAATTGGAAATGGTTTTTCATTTGTGGAATTAACGTTCCAATGTATTTTTGGAAAAGTTTTCTAGTTAAAACCGATAACTCACAAAATATTTTTTTGGTTAGTATTAATAAAAATTTAACTAATCTACTACCGGTAAGCGGTTCTTGCAATGTGAGTGTAAAATATGCGATCCTATTCAGACAAAGAACGCAACTTTTTACAGGATGTCTAAAATTTTACCTTTCCCAAAAAACTTAATATTTTTATATACATATTATTTTAGTCAGTTATCTTTTGCTTCTGTAAACAGTAGACTAGATATTTTTCCTTTTTATATTTTACTCTTTTTTTTATTTCACAAAATTATAATCAACTCTATAACTGTAAGAAACACAGTTTTTTAAGATATAAAAAATTAGATATATGGGTACCATCATATATCATTTTTATCAATAAAAAAAGAGAAACAATCTTTGGTATACAATTTTTGATAGGGAAAACAGACTATAACACTTTAAAAATAAAGTTCTTAACTAATAGAAATGCCATTATTGGTAAACCAGTTTATAGTTTTGTATTACCTCTTCTTCTAGTGCCACTCCTAGCGGAGATTGGAAATCATCATGGCCACTGCGACTTTGTTAGCAGCGCGCCTAAAAAGTTCAATCGAACTACACCCGAACCATTCACGTAGATTACGAAGCCACGATATTTTTCTTCTTCCCACACTCCTTTTGCCCTTAATTTTGCCCTGCATGATGTTTCTTAAAAGTTTGTACTTTTCACCTCTCACAATGTGCCCCAAGTATTCCATCTTTCTAGTTTTTATCTCATTTAGAATTTCGCATCTTTTGTTTAAAGTTTGGAATACTTGCGTGTTAGTGACGCGGTCCATCCATGATATTCTGAGAATACGCCTATAGCACCACATCTCGAAAGCTTCGATGTTTTTCATGGTCAACTGTTTTAGTGTCCAAGCCTCAACTCCATATAACAGGGTAGAAAAGACATAACACCGCAGCATTGGTATTCGTAACTTTATATTGATATCACGATTGCAAAAGAGTTTGCGCATTCTATTACAGACTGAAATAGCGATTTCTATTTTACATCTAATCTCTTTTGTTTGATCAGTATCGTCTGTGATCCAAGCACCTAGATATTTATAACAGGGCACACGCTCAATCGTTGTATTGTCTATTACAAGATTAGCTCTGATGTTCTTTGATTTCATGATTACCATAAATTTAGTTTTTTTAATTAATTTTCAAGCCGTAACTATTACAGTCTATATTAAGACTTTGAACGAGATGTTGTAGTTCTACTAGCGTTCCCGTTAGGAGAACTGTATCGTCAGCATACCTTATATTGTTGATCGTCTCACCATTTATTATCAGAACAAGATCTTCTTCCTCGAGTGCTTGTTCACAGATAGCTTCACTATACAGATTAAATAAAAGTGGCGATAAGATACATCCCTGCCGGACTCCTCGACGGATTTGAATTTCTTCTGTTAGTCTGCCCTCAACCTTGACATTTGCTGTTTGATTCCAATATAGATTGCATATAATTCGAATATCTCGGCTGTATATATTTTTCTTTATTAGAACTTGTCTTAGTGGTTCATGTTTTACTTTGTCAAAGGCCTTTTCGAAATCAATAAAGCAGGCGTAAATTTCTTGGTTCATGTCTAAGCATCTCTGTGAGAGAACGTTCATTGCAAACAGAGCCTCCCTTGTACCCAGCCCTTTTCTGAATCCCATCTGAGTGTTACTGATGTCTACGTCTAATTTCCTATAGATCCTATTATGGATTATTTTTAAGAACAGCTTTAGAGCATGACTCATCAAAGCTGTCGTACGATATTCGTTGCATTCGTTTGTATTTGCCTTTTTTGGCAGTAGTATAAAGGTCGAACGAAGCCATTCTCTAGGTATTATTCCAGTTCTATATATTGTGTTAAATAGATCTAGGAGTATTTTAATAGATTCATCGTCCATAAGTTTGAGCAGTTCTACGGGAATTTCATCAGGACCGGGGGCCTTACCACTTTTTGCTTGTTTGATTGCATATTCTACTTCTTCTCTGATTATATCAGGCCCTGTATCATTTGTATATTCGTGTGAGATTTCTTGTCTATCTTTGTCATCAAACAGTTGTGATATGTATTCAGTCCATAGGTTCATTTTTTGTTGTAAATCTGTTATAATTATACCATCTGTATCTTTGATCTGTCCTGTCTGTGTTGTTCCTCTCCTTCCTGTCATTTCTTTAATCTTTTTGTGTACATTAAAAAAGTCATATTTTCGCTCCAATTTTTCCAACTCCTGGCATTGCTCACTTAGCCATCTTTCTATAGCTTCTCTTATTTTCTTTTTTATCAGTTTATCTGTTTCTTTGTATCTTATCGGATTATTTGTTTTGTTTACCCTTCTTTCAGGCATCAACTGTAGTATTTCCTCATTCATCCATTCTTTATGTTTCCTTTCTTTCGGTGTTAAATTTTCTCTCCCTGCCAACATTACGGCATGTTTAACATTCTCCCATTTTTGGTCTATTTTATCAGTAGTTCTATTCAGTTTCTCTATATTTTGTAAATATTCTTTGATGTTCACTATTGTTTTCTCTTTTATATGTTGTTCATTCAGTCTTTTCACGTCAATTTGTTACTGTATGTGTTTTTAATGATCTTTAGTTTTATTCTTAATGTGACTACTACAGGATTGTGATCCGAGCCTATATCTGCTCCTGGGTAGATTTTAGCAGAGAGTATAGAGTTGCGGAATCTTTGGCTTACAAGGACAAAGTCAATTTGGTTTCTGACTACTCTACCTTTGGTGTCACTCGGAGATCACTCGGAGAGTTTGTATTACTGGATGACTACTATACAGTGAGGAAGCCACTTATGGAATAAATTTGTTTGTGTCCTTAATAAAAACGCCAAGAACCGTTAGCTTTTAAATGTGCGCTTTTTAAATATAAATTTAAATGTACTAGTTAAATCACGCGAGTCTAGCTTGGTCCATAATATTTATTTTTATTAAAATACCATGTAAATTTTTATACTTTTTAAAGCTCTTTAAAAACCTTACCTCAACTTAATATATCATCTCAAGTCTATTTATGAATAATACAGGGTAAAACGTTGAAACCAAATAGTGTAGAAACCAATTATGGAATAAAATTGTTTGTGTCATTATTTTAAAAAATTATAAAAAACGTTGGCACCCGTCAACTTTTAAATTTATCTTAAATTATCTCTACAGCTATTTCGGCTAGAAAGCCTTTCTTAAGTGATCTATTTATGGTATGGGTTTAGACTTTTTTAAATTTATTGATTTCCATAGATTCTAATAAAGAGAACTCAATGTCTTTATTTGAATGAGAAGAATTTGAAATTCGTCATTAAAAGAATGATTATAGTCTAGAAGGTGAAGTGCGTACGTAAAGTTTGTTTTTCTATTATTAAAAGCCGTTTTATGTTCTGCTGTACGTTTGATAAAAGTTCTACCAGTTTGACCGATGTAAGTTTTTAGACAGTCGCTACATTTAAGTTTGTAAACACCGCTGTGTAATTGCTTTTTCTTTTAACTTTTGTTGTTCTAAATATATTTGCCTAAGTTTTTTGTTCTAAAAGCTGATGTCATTTCTTTCTTTTTTATGTGTTTGGCTATTTTTGTGAATACCTTGCATATATATGTAATATCGAACAGAAAATAATGGGTTTTTTCTCTGGTGGTGAAGATACTAACGCCAAGGCTTTTATAATACCCCTATTATGTACCCTATTATAATAGTACAAAATTTGGTGTCGATATACTAGACCAAATGATTCATAAGTATATGTGCAAAAGACGGACTCACCACCAATTTTTTGAATTTTTTATGAATATTTTAGACGCAGCTGGGGTAGCATTATTTAGTACTTATACAAATATATATCTAAAATAAAAGTGAAAATTATTTCTTAGAACGACAGCAGAACAACTAGTGTTGCCTGAAATTTTGAGATGAAATCAAGGAGATTACATCGTTAAGCAAAACAGTATATTGAAAAATGCTTACAGGAACTTAGTACACTAGAAAAACCTCCAGTTTTAACAAAGAATAGGCGGCACATGTAGCCAACAAAAAGTGACAGAAAACGGAAACCATTTTGCAAAATAAGTAGTAGAAATGTGTGTAACGATCACTGTATAATTAAAAAAGTTTGTAAATATTGATATAAAGAATAATAGTTCATTTTTCCATGATCTTTTTTTTTTCATCTAGACAATTTAAATTTACCGTTAATAACAAATCAAAAAGGAATTATATAGGTAAATAGAAATGGTACATATAAGAAGATTGGTGGGTCCAACGAACCCTATGGGTTAGGTTTTATGTATTTATTTATGCCTTTTTCCCGTACACTTACCATCTTTTTTTTTGTTTAATAATCTTCTATGCGGAGACTTGACCCAAAATAAAGAAATAATTCCCTATTACTTATTTTGGTAAGGCATAAATCATTTCGGTAATATTATAAATTCTTTATTCTATTACCGAAATGAAATAACCTTTCATGGTTGACGCGGTTTACTTAATAAAAAAAAAAATTACCGAAATGAAAATACCGAAGTGATAAAATTCAACCAAACTACAAAAAACGTTATTTTAACAAAGTTTTAGTTTAGAATAACTATGTACCCAACAAATCACTAATGCAATAAAACCCTATTAAAGTCTTCAGAAACAATCTCTTCAAACCATCTAAGCAAAATTAATACCAAAAAATAACATTATTGATGAAAAACTGACAAAACTTTTAACGAGAAACATTAAAGCACATATGTTTGAAATTATGCATTCTCTATTTTAGCTCAATAATAACGACATGGCGCACAATATGTACACTTAATATTACCGAAGTAACGGCTGCCTTATCGGAAAAGTTTAATTTGAAACTAAATGAAACAAACATAACCAAGCATTAACAAAAACGTTTAAAATTAAAAGGATAATATTATTATGATCTTACTAAACAGCTTTTGAGTTGACGTGTTACAAAGGTAGTCACTTTAAGGTTTGCTAATTTTTGTGTCACTAATCAATTAGTTCTAAATTTCGTAAAACAACGTTTTTTGACATTTCAAAACTAAAACATACATTAAATTTTAAGTAAGACTTAGAATTAAGTTTCTTTCTTATTTCACTCAGAATAAAATTTCTTTCTTATTTGGAACAGTTAAACTTAAATAACTCTATCCTGTACGCACCCACAGCAGACAAATCAGAAGAAGTAATGGAGGCTGTGGCGGTGACACGCCAGAAAATCTCATAAGAAATCAAACTGACTATACTTTAATAAATAAAAGATTCAAAAACTTAATAACACCAGTGAAAACCTACCCTGGTGCAGATATTTAGACAAACCATGACCCACTTGTCGCTAGGTTTCGTCTAAATTTAAAAAATCCACAAAACTAATCCTATAAGCTTAAACAACTAAGAGATGATGACATAAAGCAAGAAGTACGAGAATATCTGAAGAACAACATATCTAAGTCAGAAGTAGTTAATGATATTGACACAGAAATAAATTACTCAGAAAACATTAAAAAGAAAATATTAGACCAAAACCTGCGACTGAAAAGGACAGAAAAGAAAAAACCATGGATAACTGACGGCATATTAAAGATAGAAGATAGAAGAAAATCTAAGCGAAAAAACTACTTTTCATATCAATTTCTAGACAAAGAGATAAAAAAAGCTGTCAGAGAAGCTAAAAATAGAAATCTGGTAGAACAGTGTGAAGAAATCGAGATCGACCAAAAAATGGAAAACGGTATAAAAATTAAAAGCCATGGGCCTCTAGATTTTATTGAGCTGTAAAGCAAAGGTTTGTATATTATCCATTTAAATAAATAACCAACATTATGCGAATATTTGATGGTATTCAAGGCAAATATCGAACACAGTTATTAATTAAATCTTGCCCAAGTACTTTTGATCAATAGATCATCCTCAGGGGCATTTCGTCAGTTGTGGCCTATCCGACATGAGCAGAATATCATACATGTAAATTTGGACATAACAATACAATACACAAAGACAAACAAATACTTTAAAATTTTTAAAAATGGAGAAGCTACAGGTTATATAGAAGCCGGAGATAGAATGGCTTCTATATAACATGTAGCTAAGAAAAACAACAAACTTGGGAGAAATACATCAAGAACTTATTCGCAGATAATGGGGAAGAAATAAATAATACATTAAAAACTAATGGAAATCTAAAAATTTTGATATCAGAGGTTAAACAGGCAATTAAAATCTCAAAAAGTGCTAAGGCGCTAGGTCCCGATGAAATTCCTGTAGAGATATTAAAAATCCTGAATGATGGAAATAAAGAGTGTCTAACTAAATTATTTAATAAAATATACAAATCCCGGTCAAATCCCGGATGGATGGTTAAAATCTATCTTTTTACCCTTACCCAAGAAAAATAATCCTAAATCTTGCGATGAGTACCGATTAATTAGCCTTATGAGCCACACTTTAAAAATACTACTCAAAGTTATTCAACAGCGTATATATAAAAAATGTGAAGAACAATTAGACAATCCACAGTTTGGATTTAGATGTGGAATGGGAACAAGAGAGGCACTGCGCGAAATGACGGTACTATTACAAAAATGCAGGGAATATAATAAAAACGTATTCATATGTTATATAGATTTCCAAAAAGCTTTTGATAGAGTCCAACATGGTAAACTCATATATGCATTGAAACACATACACCTAGATCCCAAGGATGTTAATTTAACCAAAAATCTGTACTACAATTAAACAGCGGTCGTACGGGTGGAAGATAGTGAGACAAACCAGGTGGAAATTCAAAGAGGAATCAGACAGGGATGTGTGCTGTCGCCACAATTATTTAATGTGTACTCGAAACTAATACTTCAGGAGGCACTATGGGAAAGAACTAAAGGTGTAAGGATTGGAGGGAGCATCATTAATAACATAAGATTTGCAGACGATACCGCAATCATGGCAGAGAATATAGACGATTTACAAACTCTCCTGGAAATCATTAACAGAGAAAGCAAGAAGATGGGACTAACAACATACAACTGACATTGGAGAGTAAACCCATAGAGAGAGTCGACAAATATAAATACCTCTGAGCAATTATAAACTCACAGTTAGATCAAGAGCAGGAGATAAAGGTCAAAATAAAAATAGATCGAAAAGGCTTTATAAAATACAAGTCAATGTTTACCAATAAGAAATTGAATATGGCCATCAGATTGAGGTTCGTCGAATGTTATGTTTGGTCGCAACTACTATATGGGGTAGAAGCTTGGATTCTGAAAGCCCAATCTATAAAAAAATTGGAGGCATTCGATATGTGGCTATATAGGCGTATTTTGAAGATTCCTTGGACTGCAAAAGTCTCAAATGAGGAAGTGTTAAGACGAGTTGGACATGGCAGAAAGCTTATGAACAAAATTAAAATAAGAAAAACATCGTATCTTGGCCACATACTCCAAAACGATAAATACTGTCTGCTACAAGTCATCATGCAAGGTAGAGTAGAGGGAAGAAAAGGATTGGGAAGAAAGAAGAAATCTTGGCTGAGTAATATCAGAGATTGGACTAACCTCAGTGTTGAACAGATATTTCACGTTGCAAAAGATCGAGAAGCGTTTAAAGAAATGATGTCCAACCTTCGTTAGAAGACGGCACAAGAAGAAGAAGAAGATACCAACATACAAATGTGAAGTGTTTTACTTCTGTATAAGTTTTTTAAAACGAACGTTTTTTATAACGTTTTAAAACGAAATTTTGTGTTATAATTGACATCTTTATTGGTCATAACTGGCACTTTGGAAAATTGGCGGTGCCATAAATTTATATTTGAACAATAGTCAAAGAAAATCGTCAATATGTTACAAAAAATATATTACATAAAAAATATCAGAAATTGTGATGTTGTGTAGATCTGGTGTATTAATTTGAAATAAATAATATATTGTCTATTATATAATATGGACGTACTTTAATATGTAATTAAGACATAAGGTAAATAATACTAATAATAATAAATATCCACTGCCCATTGTCCCTTAACTTTAATACAAAAAGACCAAAAATATCCTAAACTTTAAATATAAATCTTAAAAATAAATAAGTATTTATTACAGTTATTCAGCAGATTTTTATATCCATGTATTAGGATAACGAACCCTGTTGGATGTCCCCTTTATAATAGAAAAATGGTGTCGTCCCCGGGGCGTCCACTTAGCCGTCGTCGACGTCGTTTCTCCCGTCAACAAAAAGTTTAGAAGTGTAAATGTGATATATGACAACATGGGATCTATAACTTTTAATACAGCTCGTTTATAGAACATTCGCAAGCAGGGTATATGAGCTATTTTTCATTGGCTTATCTTTAAAGGCAACAGGGTTACCTGACCTCTACAACAAGACGGTTCAGAAAAACGCGCTTATCCATGTAAGAGTTTCCTAGCGGAAAGTATAAAACAAAATTACGCCGCGCTATTAAGGGATATAAATTTTAAAAATTCAATATATTAGATATAAAACATAGTAAAAAGATAAGCAAAACATTATAATATTTATAAAAGATGGTGAAAGGAACAAGAATAAAACATCAATTACACAGAAATAAGTGAAACTATATGGTTTTTGAAATTAATAAACTGACAGTTTAACTATACCGTAGAATAATTAAAAGCAGAATAGTTAGGTGGATTCCGAGTGTGTACTTGAACGAGGTAACATCGTATCAGTGTTGTGCTCCTAGTTTAAGTCCTCTCCGAATCCTAATAACTAATTTTAAATACTAGTAAGACCAGACGTATGTATTGATAAGCCTAATTGCATGTTTTTTTAAAAATTAGTTAATTAGTTAACTAGATAAGCAAATTAATAATTTCTTCAAAAACCGTACCAGATTCCAGTGGCATAGGCCTACCTAATATGTATTTTTGGAAAAAAATACATAAAACCTAAATAGATTTAACAAATAATTAAATTTTCGTCTCCCTTTGACTACAAGGGTACTGATAACAAACACACTTCTCATATCAGATCCTCACAGTTTATAATTTTTCACAAAATATTCAGCATAATTCTACTTTAACTTCCCCATATGCAACTGCAACAAAATCAATTCCTAGATCAACTTTTCCAAAGAGGGATCAAGCCGTATTATTTCATGCCGATGAAAAACTCTAAAATTATTTGATTATGTCAAGGCAGTAGGTGTGACGCTATTGGTCCCAAACAAATCCTTTCGCTTCCAGACATTCTAATAACAGAATTTGTATATATTTAACTAATTTAGCACTCGTCGACAAACTTTCAAAATTTCGTCCGATTTTAACAGTAGTCAAAGACAATTTTAATCTGCAAACTTCATTAATTATTCCATTCGAGGGTAATGAAAACAGAATATTTTTTCCACAAATAAAATGAAATGCTACATATACAAGAAGTCAGGGCATATTGCCTCAAATTGTCAGATTTGTCTACCTAGAGAGACATTAAAAAACCAAAAAAGAAACCCAGAACAAGTTCACAGTCAGAACGTTACCTTTCCGATTTAACAAAAGACGCTATCAAAGAAGTCTTTAAGCAAACCTCAAAAAATGTTTTAGGGTTAATTTCTAACATTCAGGTATTATACACAACTTTTCAGGAGAGATATATCAAAAAGAGGCTAACACGTCTAACCAAAAAACTGATATGGGACTTAGGCACTGATTTAGAAGAACCCGATTCTAATGATGATAACTACAATGCTGGTAGCTTACAACCATTCCAAACCTCCCAATTCAGCTCCTATTAATACTAACACCATGCAAAGACTAATCCAATGGAACTGTTATGGCTTTTCCCCCCAGACTAGAATATTTACAAAAACTCATATCGGACTGCTCGCCCAAGTTTTTTCGTTTTAAAAAAACCAATTTTACCAAATATCAAAACCTCTACCTAAAAACTACACTAGCTACAACTTCCTAAGACCTATATACCTACGAGCAAGTGGCGTCTCATCTAGTTTTGTTTCCAACGATATCTTCTATCAAGAGTTTGACTTACACACAAGCCTAAAAACGATTGCGATAACCTATGGTGTCCCAAGCAGATAGTTATTTGTGCTATATACATGCCTTCAATCTACAACTTATTCAGCTCAGACCTAAGCGACCTCGTAACACAACTGCCAAACCCTTTCATCTAATTCGGGGACTTAAACTTTCACAGCACAACATGGGGTTCCCAGCGTACCTTTGAGAGAGGTAAGATATCATAAGTAACTTTAACATCAACCTCTTGAATACAGGCTCCACACATTTCCACATCCAGTCTGGAACTTCTTCTTGCATAGACCAATTTTTTTCCGATCCTAAAACCGCTTTTCTGCTCCAGTGGCAAATATTAGATAGCTTGTATGATAGTAATCACTACCTCATCTTAATCTTAAGTCATATCCCCGAAAATGCGGAAGTCATAATTGCTCATGCAAATTGAAGGTTATTAAAGTTATTAAAGGTTATTAAAGTCCTTTCAAACCAAGTAATAGTCAAGGAAAACATCGATGCTGCCGTATAGCAATTTACAGATTGCATTCTAACTCCGGCCGACCAATGTATAGGTCACCATAAATTCCTTTATAAAGGCCGTCCCAGGGTAGAGTGACTCCTGTTAACTCAATCAGACTGCAATAAAAGAATACAAGAAGGCTTTTAATAGATATCGCAAAACTCGTAGCCTCCAAGATCTTATTCATTTTAGAAAAATGCGTTTAAAGTCCAAACGAATTCTGAAGGAAAGCAAAAAATAATCCTTAAAAAAATTCGCTAACGGCATAACTTCAGATACTCCTCCCGTCCAAGTGTGGACAAAAATTAAACAAATGAGAGGTTTAAACACATATCGCAAAATACTCACAATAAGAGATGGAGATAATTCATGTCATTACAAATGATAACCAAGTAACCTAAATGGTAGCCAAATACTTTCAAAACAAAACTAAGTCTAAACTCTCAATTTTGTACCCCACAAACCAATCACCTCCTAATCCTATCCAAACCAATCCAATACACCTCGTCTTCACAGAAGAAGAGTTAAATTTGGCAATTTCATCAATGATAAACTCATTTGCAGGTCCTGATGACATCCCGTCTATCTTTCTCAAACATCTAAACAGGAACCCTCTTTAAGCTACTTGCGCTCTGCAGTGAGATATGGTTCAGTCAAAGCTTTCCGAGTCTTTGGCGACAGTCGCTTGTCATACCGATCAGGAAAAATTACCTACCTTCTAACACTGCCAGTGCCTACAGGCAATGTGGCAAAATCATGCACAATGTGCAAACTACTAGAAAAGATGATAAAGAAACGTTTGCTTTGGTTTCTTGAAGAAAACTCTGATAGATGCAGCACAGTCGGGATTTAGAGCCAATCAAAATACGATGGATAACCTGGTACTTCTCCAAACAGAAATAACCAGCTATATCAAAAAAGAATAACGTCATCACACTTACCTTAGACTTAGAAAGTGCCTTCGACACAAAAATCAGAGATTCAAAAACTTAAACAACTTAATTTAACGGCTAATATTATCACCTTTGTAAACAACTTTCTACAAAAGAGATCATTCAAAGTAGTTGCAAACGGGAAAACATTTACATCACACATCTCACAAAATGGAGTCCTTTAAGGCTTAGTTCTCAAACCCACACTATTCCTTCTTAGCATTAACGATATAAACTCTCTTGTTTTCCCTCAAATAAAATACTTAATATACGCAGATGGTCTTGTTCTTTATTGTCAAGGTAGTTACAAGTAGCACATGCTCTTTACTCCAAAACAATCTTAACAATCTTCATAACTGGTCCACTGAAATTAGATTTAAATTTTCATCTGGAAAATATTAAGTCATAAACTTCTCTAGAAGATATCACACTCACCCTTCTCTACTTCACTTAAATGGATCTTCTCGACAAGTGGTTGACAAACACAAATTATTAGGAGTAATATTCGATAAAAGATTTACATGGAGAGATGAGATATAAAATACAAAAACGAACTGCCTAAATAGAATCAATATCTTAAAAACTCTAGTTCACCATCAATGAGGGGCAGAAGAAAAAGTACTCTTAAAAATTAACAGAATATTGATCCGCTTTGGGTTGGATTACGGAAGCATTCTCTACATATCTGCTTCCAATGCTCTTTATAAAACTCTAAATACAATTCACAACACATCTTTACGTATTAGTCTCGGCGCCTTTAAATCAAGTCCGTCTGAAAGTCTTTATATCGAATCTTCAGAACCTTTACTTTTTATAAGACGTCAACGTCGAATTCTGTCTTACTTCTCTAGAATTTCTGCCGATTCAAAAAACCCAGTAATTAAACTAATTAATACTCCCCACCCAGCCCCAGATAATAGTCACCCTCGAGTACATTCTCTTTCACAAATTTTAAATACTTTGCTAAAAGACACATACCTAAAACTCAAAACTCTGTTTACTACGTCCAGAATTCCCACATGGATCAAAAAGCTACCTATTATCCTTACTAGCTTGAATCGATACAAAATAGAAGAAATGCCCAGAACTCTCTTGGTACAAGCATTTAAGGAACTTATACAGACACAGCGTTATGACAAAATTCTCTATGAAAACTCGCCCATTGCTAATGAGAAATCATTAGCAATATGCACCGATTCTCTCTCCGCCATTGACTTAATCAGTAATATATACTCCATACATCTCATTGTACAGTGAATCCACAGTATCTGCCAACAGCAGTCAAAAAATGGTGTTTCAGTAACTATCATTTGGATACCCTCCCATGTTGGTATCAATGAAAATGAGAACGCTGATCATGCAGCAAACTGGCCTGCTCCTTAGAAAATATGGAAAACATACAACTTTATCAAGATCTAAAGGCCGGTATCAAAAACAACGTACTAAGTAATTAGCAAACACACTGGAACGTGCAAAATACAAAACTACACACAATTCAACCAACTGTTACCTCCATCGCCATGCCCCAAATCAGCAGAAAACACAATATTATTATCAGGGGGCTCAGAATAGATTACACTCGTCTTACTCATGGATATCTGATGTCTTCTGAAAATCATCCTCACTGTAAACATTGTAGTGATGTCTTAATAGTCCAGCACATATTACTGAAATATGTCCACTACAAACCTCAAAGAGACTACTAAAACTTTCAAAATAATTTGAGTGATCTACTCGGTTCTGGTTTTCGGTTGAAAAAAAAATTCAACATGCTCTTGTGTCAGTTGGAAAAGAAACCCTCAAACCACTTACAGAAAAAACAAAACCTTGGATGACAGTAGAAATTCTTGAACTCATGGAAGAACGAAGAAAACATAAAGCAAAAAACTTGAATAAATACAAAGAAATTCAGAGAAACATCAGAAAGAAAATTCGAGAGGCAAACGAGAGGTGGCTCTCCGATAGATGCATGGAAATAGAAGATCTGGATAAAAAGTACGATAGCTTTTATTTACACAAAAAAATCAAAGAAATGACAGGTTCTAGAAAGCGTACAAAAACGAATATCCTTAAAAATGATAAAGGGGATATTATTACTGATATGAAGGAGAGATTATGTCACTGGACCAATTATTATTTAAGTAAATTATTACTGTATTTAATGATGAAAGAGAAGAACTGTCATTATAAATCACCGAGGATACTGGGCCACCAATATTAAGAGAAGAAGTCATCTATGCCATCAAAAACACAAAAGAGGGTAAAGCTACTGGACCAGATGAGGTGCCCATCGAATTATTAAAACTCATCGATGAAGACGTTATTGATGTCATGGTTGAACTCTTTAATCTAATATATCAGACTGCCACAATCCCCAGACAATGGCTGCAATCAACCATTGTAGCAATTCCCAAAAAACCAAGTTCAACAACTTGCTCAGACCACAGAACAATAGCTTTAATAAGTCACACACTTTAAACATTTTTGAAAATAATTCACAGCAGAATTGTTAAAACTCTTGAATATGAGATTAGTGACACACAATTTGGCTTTAGAAATGGTATGGGTACAAGAGATGCTTTGTTCGGCTTGAATGTGCTGGCTCATAGATGCATGGACATGAATCAGGATATGTACTTATGTTTTGTAGACTTTGAAAAGGCATTTGATAAAGTTCAACATAAAAAGCTTGCAGATATATTAAAAAGCAAAAATATTGACTGTCGTGATCTGAAAATTATATCTAATTTATATTGGAATCAAACTGCCAAGGTAAGAGTTGACAGCCAGTACACCGAAAATATCAAAATACAGAGAGGAGTCCGCCAGGGTTGCGTGCTGTCCCCACTACTTTTCAATGTCTACAGTGAAGCGGTATTTCAAGAAGCGCTCTCAGACTCAATAGAAGGTATATCTATCAATGGAGAAGTTTTGAATAACTTACGTTTTGCAGATGAGACAGTAATAATTACGGATAACAACAATGATTTACAGAACCTAATGCAACGCCTTAATGAACGCTGTCATGAGTACGGACTGAAGATAAATTTAAAGAAAACTAAATGCATGATCCTGACTAAATGTGCACATGCAAATATCCAATTGACTATTGAAGATACTTCAATTGAGAAGGTTAATAACTATAAATATTTAGGAACATGGATAACATTAGATGTAGACCAAACCAAAGAAATTAAGACACGTATTGAAATAGCACGTACATCATTTATTAAACTTAAAAAGTTTCTTTGTTGTCGGGATATAAGGTTAGAACTACGCCTGAGAATGCTTCGATGTTACGTGTTCGCTACTCTTCTTTATGGTCTGGAAGCTTGGACACTCAAACAAGTTCATCTGAATAAGCTGGCCGCCTTTGAATTTTGGTGTTACAGAAGAATCCTACGAATATCATGGACTCAAAGAATGTCAAACATGGAAGTAACTAGAAGGATAGGAAATAAGGCGTAAATAATATTAGCTGTTAAAAGACGAAAACTTGAGTACTTGGGATATGTGATGAGAGGGCAAAAATACGCATTATTACAACTTATTATGCAGGGCAAAATCCGAGGAAAGCGAAATGTGGGAAGACGAAGAATATCCTGGCTTAAGAACTTAAGGGAATGGTTTGAATAAAAATTGGCTCAGCAGTAGTGCAGAACTTTTTAGAGCGGCAGTCAACAGAGTCCGCATAGCCATGATGATTTCCAACCTTCGATAGAAGATGGAACTTAAAGAAGAAAGAAGACTCGGTTCTACAAACATGTACAGTGCTATAATTCGTTTCCAAAAAGACTGTCACCTTTACTAATTAGTGTAATTATATTAAGATGCTATTATTGTTTCTTAACTTCTATATAAACAGATTGTATGTATATGTATGTAAACATAAACATATTGCAATAAACTTTGTACCAGCGTCAATGGCTCATAGTTGCTGAGACACTTAAATTTAAACTAAAATAAATAGTTAGGTAAATAAATACTTTGTAAATAAAAAATGTGGAAGAGCGTAACGCAGACTACGTGATGAAATAAAGTTTCGATTTGAGGGACGTTAAAAGCAACAGCAACAAACTAAATTACATACAATTTATTTATCTATGTTGTTTTAAATTTATTTATGTAGTTTAACTACATACATTGGTAATCTATTCTGCAATTATACTTTTTTGATATAATTGATGGATTCGGCCGTTGCTTGATGGAAATTCATTTTATGTAACAATAAAACACTGAAAACTTTGTTTTCAAACTTCCACAAAATTTATTTTAAATCTTATCACCACAGCTGTTTCGGCTGATTGCCTAATAAAGTGTTAGGCTTTTTTGATATCGTTGGCGAATTTGTTTAACGCTACTTCACATTCTACACCTGAATATTTTTTAAGTTTTTTAAAGTTTTTTATTATTATGTTACTTTATCATCCATCTCTGACTCTCTAAAATATCCCAAAACAATATAGTTTGCTTATTTTAAAATCGTATTTTCACAATTTCAGACAAGGAAAATTAAGTTATTAAAAATTTTGTATACATGTTATTTTGCAATTTTGACATTACATATTTTAAGGGCCGATATTTCTTCCAATATTAAAAACTGTTATGTAAGAAATACAACATACAACGCCCCTTCTTGTAATTTTTTTTTAACCGTCCATGATGTATTTCATTCCTGGCTACTATTCTGCAATTGCCATATTTTATCAGTGCCCTAACTATGATCAAGTAATGGATGCGGTTGTCTCTCTAATGTACACATACCGGATACAGTGTCAATATGGTAACGGCACAAAACTTTTTTATGATAGTAACATTCATGAGGTGGCCACAAACAGGCATTCCGTTTGTGTGTGGAATTGTGGTTAGAAGTTCTGGAATGTTGGTTAATTTACACAATGGCTTGTTAATATATGCTCTAGCTGCGGTTTAAATTGTAATGAACAAAGATTTTTTTAGTAATAGACTCGATATTATGAGTGGCAATTTTTGGTCTCATTGGCCGACCAATTTTTAACGTGATTTGTAAAAGGGTAAATATCGCTATAGTGGTAAAAATAAAATTATTAAAAAGTGTAGATAACAAGATTAAACAACAATTCATAAAATAATTTAATATTGATATCACTGTTTTCTTTCTCACCAATAAATCAAATATTTTGTTTAATTTAATTAAAGGGTAAGTTTGTTTTTTTATTACGTAAAAATAACAATACGCTTTTAATATTTTAAGTTTATTTGAGATGCATTCCTGAGACGATTGAATTATGGTCTGTCTTCTTAAGTAATCCAACCATGGTCTCCATTGTTGTATTTCATGGTCTATCTCTTATCCTTCAGTCGAACATTGTGTCTTGTGGTCCATTTTAATTTGGCAGCATGTTCTCCTGCGTCTTTTACTTTCATTTTGCTTCTAATCCATTTGTTGTTTTTTTTTTGTCTATAAGTCTCACCCCGAGCATCGATGTTTTCATTGCTCTTTGTGCTTTTACTATTTTATCCATGTTAGACTTGGTGAGTGCCCACGTCTGTAAGCCATACGTGAATATAGGGAGAATACACTGATCGTAAATTCTGGTTTTTAAATACTGTTCTATATTAGTGCCTTTCAAGATCTAACTCAATTTGCCAAATCGTGCCCATCTTCTTGCCACCTGCTAATCTTATTCTCCTGGTAATTTCGGCAGTTTGGTTTTCTTTGTTTACTTTCATTATCTGTCCCAGGTAAATGTATTCGAGGACTATTTCTAAATTTATGTTGTTCAACGTTATTTTTCTAATGTTGGGTGTATTTGTCATTATTTTTATTTTTTTTTTTTAAGTTCATCTTAAGATCTACTTCTTCCGAAGGTTGAAATAGTTGCGTCATCATGGTCTGTAGTTTTTAGAAACTTGTAGCGAATATTACAATGTCATCAGCTTAAATCTTAAATGACTTATTTTTCCTCTATTAACATTTATTCCTTTATTTGTCCAGTTAATGTCTTTGAACACGTCTTCAAGTCCAAGTGTGAATAGCTTTGGTGAGATAACATCTCCCTGACGAATTCCTCTGTTGATTGGTATAGCTTTGGTTTTCGCATCTATTTGTATTTTCATTGTAGCTTTCTTGTAAATATTGTGTAGGAACATTCTGTATCGGCAGTCTATTCTGCAGTTGTTCACAGCTCTCTCTATTGCCCAAAGTTCGATGGAGGCGAATGCCTTTTCACAATCAACGAAGCCAATGTATAAGTTCAAGTGATATTCATTGACTTTTTCCATTAGAGTTTTGACTGTAAGAAGATGATCCGCTGTACTGTAGCCCTTTCGGAGTCCTGACTGCTCTACTGGTTGATAGCTGTCGGTCTAGCTTCGACGTTATCCTTTTAGTAATTACTCTCATAAATAGTTTGTACATTTGGGACAACAGGAAGATTGGCCTACAGTTCTTCAGATCTCCGCTGTCCCCTGTCTCCTGTCTCCTGTCATGGTCTATCTAATAACACAAAATTAACTATTAACTAAAAACACCTTATTACCCATTAACTACAGCTCGTCAAGAATACCAATGTTTCTGAGTTTTGACAAGAATATAAATTTGGAAGGGAGGATCCGTCAGTAACCCGAATATACTCAGTTCTATTTTGTTAGCAGAAACCAACAGATCAGACGGTTATTAATTACTGTGGTGTAGGACAAATAATTAATCTGATACCGTTACAATGGAATTTAAATCAAAAGTTTATCGTAAAGTTTTAAGTGCTTGATCTCGTGGAATTAGAGCAAATGTAGTATATTTTATAAAACGAGAAACAGAGGCTAAACATCCGATAATAGAACTAACGAAAATTCAAGAACTTGTTTCGCGCACAACTATTGTTAGTGTTGGTTTTGTAAAGCAAATTTTAAAGGAAATGAGATCAGTTAAAGATGGTGAAAGTGATTCATTCCAAACACCTCCCAAAAGCTCCTAATTTTGAAGCATGTTTAAAATTTCTTTAAATTATTCCCTTTAGAAAATTACTTTTACGTCGCCTATGTCTACATTTTTTTTTAAAAGCCTTAAAAAATAACCCGACAGCAACGAGCGATTTGTTACGCTTTTTTTTAACAATGAAATAACTTCGCCAAATGTTTCCTGTTCTCTTTATCTAGCTTTGCTAAATAGAAATCTTTCCTAGTAACAAAGAAATCAGTGCCTATTGTGAAATCCCCATTCTACCTTATCAGAAAAATAGAAGAGTTGTTTTTCGGAGAAAGTATAATTCCTGTCGGGAAAGGACGATTATGTTACAAAAGTGACTCCAGTAGCCCAGACCTCAAATAGCATATTTATTACAAATTTTGCGTGGCACCCATCAGCCAATATCCCCACCCTGTTTTCATCTTTAGCTTGCCTTATTTCAGAATTTGAATTTATTTTCTAGTTGGTTCCAGTGGCAAGTGGTTTGTCTCCATCACACGGCGGTAAGTGTATTTTCAATTTACCCTTATCTATATAAAACATCTTTACACAGTAAATTCTATATTAACTATTTTCTCTTTTGTCCAACAGACGTGTTCCAATTCGAAGGAACGAGGTCATTTCTGTTTGCCGAATATTCTTCTTCTTCAATTGCTATCTTCGTTCCGAAGCATGTAGCTTGTTGCTGCAGCTATACCATTCAATTATATTGCTAATATAAATATTCATTAGCTAATATTCATTGGCCAATATTCATTAGCCTTTGTTCGTTATTCAATATTCAGTATTCATTATTCAGTATATATCGCGATCGTGATTAAACTTCTTGGTTGTTCCCATCAACAATTATTTGCAATATGTCACTATTAAATATATTGTTCCAGATATCTAAAATATCGGTTTTCTGCCTGACACATTATATTGAACCCGGAAGCCGCAGAATATTATTTTTACTTTGAGTTCTTATGGGCAATAGCCCACTTTGTTTATTATCTTTGTCCAAAAAATATGAACCAATGGCAAAATCTGTTTCATCATCCAATTCCTCATTTTCCTGTCCCGTATCGCTTCTCTCCAAGTTTTCTTCTACATGATATTCTTCTTCCGATTCCTTTTTATCATCATACTCATCACCCATAGAAGCTTCTTTAAAAAGTGCTAACAATTTTTTTTTGTTTTTTTTTTCGTAATCCATAATATCTGAAAAATAAAGTTTTATTATAAAATAATTACTTACAAATCACAAAATTTTAATACTTCTTAAGACATACACGGTCCACTGCACCGGTTTTACATTGCACAATTACAAACTGACAGTTCCAGCATCAACACTGCAATGAGTTTTTTCAACTCTGCTATATCTTTCTTTACTTTCTTAGGCTCTGCATAGAATATTCAATACTTATCAAGATAACGACAAAACTCTAGCAACTATATTCAAAGAAACATCGTATTTCAAAGAAACAAGTATTCTCATCAATAAAACTATCGTACGATCCTCGTTTTCTATCAGTTTTCATTATTTTAGATGATTATAACTCAGTTTTATATACTGAGTTTTTTCTTTTCATATTGTTGCACTAAAGAACATTTTTCAAATTTGAATTTAGAACCTTGTTGCAAGAAGGGGGCAGCTCTATTTATAGTAACTTTTGAGAAAATATAAAAAATGTTTTATAAAAATTTACTCATGTATTAATTACAATTATGCAGTTTCGTTAAAAGGTAATCATATTGGTACACCTAACAACTTTTTTCTTTATTTATGTAAGATTCTTTTTGCCGAAAAAATGGAAATACAAATTGAAGCTGCCACCCTCTTGCATCAAAATTACAAAAAATAGTATTCATTGTAATTATTATTGAAAAATAAAAAAAAAGTTTATTATTATTAAACGTATTCTGTTTATTATTATTAAAAATTAACAAAAAAAACGTTTTTTCTTTTATATTCAAAAATTCAAACAGAAAATCAGTATATTCGTCTGCTTGGTCGTCGTCATCCATGCCTGAAATCGGGGAATCATGGTTATCATTACCAACGTCATTACATTTAAGGAATTGGTAAATTTCCATTTCGTTGGCTGGAACGTAGTTGGTAGCTAACTGCATTACGTCTTTGTACTTGTGCTTTTTTACGGGTATCGATGACTCGTATACCATCAAATTAGTTTTACCTGAAAGATTATCTTTATTGTCCCTCAAAATTTAATACGTTTCTAAAATAGGAATACCATTTGTAACAGACACATTAACTGTATCCATGTGGTCCTTGCTATATTCAAAATGTCGGTGTTGAGAAATCTTAAACCTCTGTTTCTAAGAATTGATTATAACTTTTTTAAAATGGTACTCAAAATGACTCCTAAAGTTGAAGACCATAATTATCTTAATAAACCATAATAGAAATGAAACATTTGGATGTTTGTTAAATAAACTGACAGTATTGTGTAGGAGAGAAAATTTAATCTTTCCTTTGTAAAAACTTTCTAAAAACACCAAAACAACGGTCACACAGTAGGAGACTGTCCCCTGGTTTAGGAAAATAATGTTAAATATTTCCTAAAGACGTGTTTTTTTCATGAAGATGCAGAAACTGTAATATCGTCGAATTTTTATTTTGAATTGCAGTATTATCGAAAAGGAGGTACAGTTTTCTGACATTTTTTAAAAGGATATTTTTTATGTAGCGATAAAGAAAAGAAACAACTTTATACAGTTATTTTCTAGCGGTTGTGTCATCATAAATGAAAGAAAGAACACTGGAAACGTTAAAAGCGATAGAAATGGATTTTCGGAGAAGCGCCACAGGAAGATCTAAAAGAAAAAGGATTGCCAACGAACGCATTAGAGAAATAATGAATGGGTTTTGCCGGTTTTGCTCGAATGTATGAAGCAATTGTAGACCCATAGTTGACGTTTGTAAAAGGTTTCGCCGTCCGGATTTTTCTGAAGATTCTGCTGAAAATCAAATGTTAAAATTTCTATGGCATTATTTTGTCGGCTCAGTTTTTTCTCTTCTTTTAAGTCTGTAAAAAAACGAGCTTGAACCTAATGTAATATGTCACACCTTTTGCAGGTGTCTGAATGAGGCGCTTAAAAACTTTAATTAAAATTTGCTTTAAAATAACTAAAAAAAAACGTAGGTTACCTTAGGTTTGTAGTTTTTATCAACAATACTTTCTTGTTCATTCACTTGCAAAATAAAATTCAAGCATCTTATTAACATTTATATTAGGAGACCAATAAAAAATAGACGTTTTTACTCGGCTGTAGTGTGACTCACGTCGTGGAAAACTTTTTATGTGATTATCTACGTTCTGCAGTAATCTTTTGTTTTACAAACTACTATTTTTTTCATACCCAGCTTAATATAGTACTTATGAGCACAACTGCGTCTCTCTCGCTCACCAGTATTAGCTCGAGTCCTGGCAACATTGCTTGTTTTTCTTAAACCACCCAAGAAGATAGTTTGAATCTGTTTGTCTTCTAGTTGAGACATTATTTAAGATATTTTATTATGTGAAATATCACATAAGCAGAATAAAGGAGACCCGTATCTTCAATATAGCAAGAGATAAATCTCCAATCGGCAGAAGACGTATCGGACGACCGCGCAAAAGTTCTAGTGACAATCAACCATATGATACAGTTATTAATCCGCCAATAAACAATCAGAATTGCTTATAAAGAGTAAGAAGAAAAAGCAGATAAAACATAGGGAGGTGTAATACGGAGGACCAGATCTGACCAAACAACTATGAAAACGAATCCAAAAAATAATAAAACAAAACAGAATTCATCAAGAATGGAGATCAAGCATCCTAATACTTCTCTTTAAAAAGAAAGAGAAATCGGCCCCAGAAGATTACAGAGGAATTAATTTATTAAACACACTACTAAATTGAACAACAAAAGTGATAACAAATAAATTGAATTAAATTATAATACTAGCAGAAAAACAAGATTTTAGGTTAAGAAGATCATGCACCGACGCTATAAATGTAATAAGGCAAGTGCAAGGAAAATCATTAGAATACAACAAACTGGCATATCTACATTTCGTGGACCTTAAGAAGGCATTTGACCGGGCCAAATTAAAGCACGTTATCCACTTATTGTAAGCAAGAGAGATAACTGTAGGAATAATCATAACGATAAAAAATATCTACCAAAACAACTTAATAAAAGTAAAAGTGGAAGAAGAACTAACCGACCCTATTGAAGCTGGCCATGGGATAAGACAGGGAAATTCCCCGAGTTCTCTACCGTTTAAATTAATTAAAGATGAAATATTAAACAAATTAAGAACTAAAAAAGGATACCAAATGGGAAAAAACAACTTAAAATCTGTACCCCGGAGGTAAATGGTAGGTAAATGGAGGTAAAGAGGTAAATTTTTTCATGAAATTGACATAATACCATGTCCATAATGTAGAATTTTTGCTCTATATAGTGGTATATGATACTATGTCCCATTCCCAAAAATAAGGAAGATAAGGTAATAAAATATGATATTATGTCCATTTTCCTCAGATGGATATGATACTATGTGGACATAGTATTGTTTACCCCAAGAAACGTTCAGGAGTTTTTAATACCGTGTGGACATGATATCATATCCCTCTCAGTTAGACTGCAGTTGCACCTGGTGGATGGGACAAGTACTACATTGACAGCATAAACTTTGTGGTATTTACAATATAGCAGTTTCAGTCTCTGTTTAGTTTAGATGATTCTTAATGCTGTGGTTGCTTGGATTTCCTTTGAATATTCAGAGTTCAAACAAAAACAAAGGTAAGTTGTTTTCATAACCTATAAAACTTAGCATTGTAAAAATATGACTTAATATTAATTATATGAACTGATAGATGGCTATATTGTCCCTGGCTATCATAACTTAATTTTCTTTTTAATCATAAATAAACTTGTTATATACAATACTAACCCTACGTACCTCCAAAATTCCTTTATGTTTCCAACCAACTGGCAGTGACCAACCTACTTCTTACTATGTAATAATACATTACTATGTAGCTAATTTATTGTTTTTATTTTAGTATCAAATGAAAATGATAAGGAAAACCAAAATAAGTAAGATGGCACGAAAAACAGTTTTATAAGCAGCGAAATAATTGATGAATCAGACAAGGAAGCAAATTATTTTCCACACAATGATTCAAGCTCTTCTAAAGAAAATAATATTTGTAATCTAGTAATGTAGTCTATTTACTTCAAAGAAGGTGAGAAAACTATTAAGTAAAAATAGAATTGGTATGCTGGAGAGAGACTTATACCTTACTACAAGTGATGACTCAATTATAGCAGGGTCTCCAGTTGTCAACCAAAATAAATCTATTAGAAAAGTTAAAAATGTAACAAGTATTAAACAAAAGGGAAGAATACGAGTTAGAAATCCAAATGTCTGGGTTTATTATATACGTAAAAGTAAGTTGGTTGGTGGTGAACAATATTATAGTAAGAAAGGTAAATTAGTATCTGTTAAGGTTATGAAACCGCCATGTTTATGCCGTTCAAAGTATTATAGAAGATAACTTATAATAAAGGAGATGTTTTCAATGTTTATTGAGATAAAGAAAAAAGCCTTAATGTGAAGAGACAATTCATTTTATCTTGCTTAAATACCATTCCTATTGAACGTAGTAGAAACCAAAAAAACCTTTATAATAAAGCCAACCATAATACTATACAGTACTGTTTTACTGTGAACTGTAGCAAAGTTAAGGTTTGCAAGGTTATGTTTCTTAACACTCTTGCAATTACAAGTATTGTTGTAATAAATTGTTTAAAAAACTCCGAGCTAGGAGGCGCAGTTAAAATTGACTGTAGGGGTAGAAGTGCTCCCACAAACAAAATACCACAAGAGTGTATAGATAACGTTGTTCAACATATCTCTTCCATACCTTCGTATGAGAGTCATTATTATTGTCGTAAAAAAATCACAACGTAGATATTTGGGTCCTCATTTAAATAAAGAGACAATGTATAATCTATATTTGACATTTTGCCATAAAAAAACATACAGGCTGAACATATTGCTCCAAAATCGAAGTATTTTGATGCTTTTGATAAGGAGTTTAAGTTTTCTTTTGAGCCACCGGAGGCTGATACTTGTGATACTTTTCAGGCCAATTTAAAATACAGCAGTTTAAGTGAGGCAGACAAAGATAACATAAATGCTGAATACAATTTACAACTCACGGAAGCAAAAAAAAGGTACAATTTGAAAAGTGATGACACCAAAATGTCAAAAAGAAACCCCAATCACAAAGTTTTAACTGGCGACCTCCAGAAGTGTCTACCAACACCTTTATTGACACATGGTTTTAGTTTTTATAAAAGCAAACTTTGGACGCTAAATTATACACTCTATGATTCGTCCGATAAAAGAGCACATTGCATGATGTGGGATGAGTCCAAAGGTGTCCGAGGTGGAAAGGAAATTTTATCTGCTATTTTGTAATGGGCCAACAGTGTTATATCTTCTTCTGATGTTAACGAAATTACACTTTGGTCCGATAATTGCTTTGGGCAAAATAAAAATATTTTCATTGTGTTTTGCTTTTCATGGATTATGAAAAATATTCTTAAATACAGTGTGTCTACGTAAAGTACCTGCTTAAAGGGGACACACATAATATGGAGACTAATTCTATTCATGTATTAATAAAAAAAAACGGAAAGTACTCGACAAGCTAACAATGATCACTCCCTGTGACTGGCAGCAAATAATACGTCAGAGTTCTAACAAATATCATGTATACAACATGGAACAAAAAGATTTTAATCAATTTGATGCACTTTATAAGGGTCAAAACACACCATTTATACATAGAAAAAAAACCATTGAAAATGAAAAATTTCTTATGTCAAATTGTGTACACATACAGTTGAGGCAGGAAAACCTTGAAATGATTTTCCTAAAAATATCATATCATGGGGAGTTCCAAGCAGTTAACCTGAAAAGGAATACAAGAACTAGTTCAAAATTGGATGAATGTGGGCCTACATTTCCATCAGCCCTTCCACAAAAAAAGGCTGTTCGAATATCCGAACAAAAATACAATGACTTAATTTCTCTCTTACCTTTTATTTCCAGTTATTTCCATGGATTTTATAGGGACCTGCAAAAAACTAATGTTGACAACAGAGACTACCCAGCGATCTATAGTGACAGTGATTCTTGATTTGCTTAAAAATAATGCTTTTATTATAATTATTATTTCATTCTGTCACATTAATTATTCATTAAAAGAAAGTCTCCTGTACTGTGTATGTAGTGTATTATTAAAATTTTAAAATATTTTGTTTTTTAATAAATCATTATCCTATAATACGCTTGTTATATTATTATCATCATCACTTAACCCTTTGCGTCCACTGCTGGACATAGGCCTCTCTCATTTTTGTCCATTGTGTTCTTGAGCACTTTTTATCCAATTTCTTGACATGTTCTTAAGATCGACAATCCAACGTGTAGCGGGTCTTCCTCTACTTCTTTTGTCTAACCTCGACCTCCACTCAAGCAATCTCTTCGTCCACCTTTCATCATTGATTCGGGCGACGTGTCCGTCCCAGTTACATTTCATTGTGTCAGTTCGGGAAATTACATCAGTAACTCCTGTTCGTCGTCTGAAGTCTTCATTTCCAAATCGGTCACGAAGCGATATACTCAACATTGATCTTTCCGTTTTCCTCTGAGCTATTTGCAACGCTTTAGAACTGTCAATGTATATATATTATACCAGCGATAAAATCAACATAAAGAAACAGTATTTCAAATTTAATAGTAAATAATAATAGTTTTCAACAATAATTATTCTGATTTTGGCATCATAACCCTGGATGGGTCTTTGGCTGTCTAGCTATGTCCTTCAATTCAGATCTCTCTTGTGCCCTTCTTCTCCATTGTCTTATGTTCATTGTTTTTAGGTCGCCTTTCATTGCATCCAATCATCTCGTTTTGGGCCTTCCTTTTTTTCGCCTTCCTATGAGCTTCCATTGTAACATTTTCTTTGTTGTTTTTGCATCGTTTTGTTTCTGCACATGTCCCAGCAATGACAGTCTTTGACTTTTCACAAATCTTACTATGTCATAACCTTCACTTAACTAATTAACCTCGTCGTTTCTCCTGATTCTCCATGTGCCATCTTCCTCTTGTACCGGGCCATATACTTTCCTCAGTATTTTTCTCTCGAATGTCCTGAGTTGGGCTTCATCTTTTTTCGTCATTACCCAAGTTTCACATCCATAGATTACTACGGGTCTAATCAGTGTTCTGTAGATAGTCATTTTGGTTCTTTTGTCTAATAATTTCGATGTCATCCATCTTTTATTAACATAGTATGTACGATTCCCGCTGGAAATACTTGCATTAATTTCGCTACTTACGGAGTTCTTCTGATTGATTTCTGTGCCGAGATATGTAAAGGCATCCGCTCGTTCGATGATATAGTTGTCTATTGTGAAATTATTTTCATTGTCAGTTATTCTTTTGACTGTCATATACTTCGTTTTTGCTTCGTTTATTTTGAGACCTCTTTTTCTTGCTTCAGGATCAATTTGTTTGAACACTTCCATTAGTCGTGGCTTATTCCTACTAATGATGGCTACATCATTTTTCTGATGACTGCCTCAAGAACTAGGTTTAATAGCATGGTTGAAAGGGCATCTCCCTGTCTTACTCCCATGTTGATGTTAAACAGGGGATTCAGTTCTCCATCTACTCTGACTGCGGCTTTTGAACCCTGCAACGTAATTTTTATGAGGCTGATGTATTTCTTAGGTATACCTAGATTACAAAGGTCTTCCAGCATTCTGTCTCTTTTCACACTATCAAAAGCTTGTTTAAAGTCTATATACATATTATATAGGTTTATGTTCTATTCATAAGCTTTTTCTTGTATCGTTCTTAGTATGAATATATTATCTGTAGTGGTTCTATTTGGTCTTAATTTATTTTGATAATCACCAATTATTTTTATGGAGTATTCTAATAATCTATTGTAGATTATACCAGAAAGAATTTTGTATATTACATTAAGCAATGTAATTGGTCTATAATTTTGGCATTCCCTCTTATCTCCTTTTTTATATATTGGCTGTATGAGTCCAACTGTTCATTCCTCTAGCATTTGCTCCTTCGTCCATATTCAGATCCTCCATGCTTTAATAATTCTGCCGAAATTCCGTCCCTTACTGGTGCTTTATTGTTTTTTAGTTTATTTATTATCTGAAATACTTCTTCATAACTCGGATTTTCGATGTGCAGCTCCGCCGTATAATATATTGTCTCGTTCTGATCATTTTCCTTGTCTGCATTTTTATATTTCTTCGAAATATTGTTTCCATCTCATTATAATTTTTTGCTACTCTGTTAGTAGTTCTTCGTCCTTGTCTTTGCATATCGTTAGTTTTGGTCTAAATGACTGTGTGCTTTCTTTTATGCATTTATAGAATTTTCTGCTTTCGCGTCTGTTGTTATGCTTTAAGATTTCTTGTATTTGTTTTTTCATAGTCTCTCTTTTCTTTCTTCTGCATATTCTAGTCGCTTGTATTCTTTTTTCGTTATAAATCTCACTGCTATTTATTGTGTTTCTTTGAGGTTAGTTAGGCCTAGCTTGCCTTTTTTCCTCTACTGCAGTTCTGCATTCATCATCATACCATTCCGCATTTCTTTGCCTTTTGGCTTTTCCGACAGTTTTCTCTGCTGACTCCGTTATCATTGTTTTTAATTGTCCCCATTCCTCCTCTGCAGTATCTTCCTCTCTAGTTCAGTTGAGTTTTATTTGGAGAGCATTTCTGTAATCTCAACAATAATACTCTTATATTATGTCCATCGAATACATATCAAGCCTAGAAGTAAACAATATTATATCCACAAAATATAAATTTTTAAGGTAACTATTATAATTAAAATTCCAAAATCACTATTCCTATTTGTCTAAGAGTACTATTAACACTTGTAGGGGTTTCATTAAGAAATTTCTATTATCTACGAAGAACCACATTGCTATAACTTAAAATTGAAGAAAATTTACTCTTCTGAACAATTAGCAAATCATGACAGAATATCCTTCACCTATAGTGTATTTTTATGTATGAGAGAGTAATAAAACAATAAATTATGTATGCAAATCCCTAAACTGTTGATACGGGTGACTCAATGAAAAACAGATATTTGTCAACAAGTTTACAGAAGTATATAGGAAAACAATTTTAAATTAAGTATGACCACCAGGTATAAAGGTTGGAGCAGAATAGAATACAATAGTTGTGAGGGTTACTAATCCCTAAATAAGGTTGCCAGTGTCGGAGTGATGGAGGTTTACAGGTACTAATGAATTTGCAAGAAATGTAAGATGTTTATTTTATTGGTTATATATAACCAATAAAAGTTTAATAAGTACCTACCTATTTGCAAAATAAAGTTTAATTCTTTAGATAAAATAAAACGTTTTATTTTATCTGAAATGAGTGCATTCCACGAAGTAAGGGTTTCAACAATCAAACATTTAATTCTTTAACTCCAGGAATCTACGACAGTAATTGACTAGATAATTACCTTCTAAACTTATTCCACAGAAAATGTGATAGTGGGTTTTTCCATTTTGTAGGAAGGTCCAAGTGACGTATTCAAAATTCTTGACAGTTCACTAAAAGTAGGTACTTCAGTTGCAAGGTGCAGTTTATTGTGTATACTAGTGTTATGGAAAATTTGGAAGTGCCGTGTAAACGCCGAAAAATTGGTCCTTTAACAGTTAATGAAAAAACATTAATATTTAATTGTTTTAAGTCATTTACAGACAAACGTTTATGTGAAAGTGTTGATAAGACCGTTGAGTTAGTTAGCAGTACTCTTGGTGTTGGGAAATCTACGATTTAGAGAGTTATTAAAGAAGAGAAATGTGGTAGTTTTCAAATGCCACGTAATGCTCCAGGGAAACCAAAATTTCAAATAGAATATCATTTTAAAGAAGGACTTCGACGGAAAGTGCATGAATTCTTCTTTAGACAAGAATTTCCAACATTGGATAAAGTTCTTGTCTCAGTTCGAGATGATAAGGATTACCCAGAAATGAGTCGAAGTACGTTATGGAAACTTTTAAAAGACATAGGCTTCCGCTGAAAAAAGAATCCCAGAAAGTCTATTTTATTAGAAAGAAGCGATATTGTCATATGGAGAAGACATTTTTTAAGAACCATAAAGGAAATGAGAAACCAAAAAAGAAAAATATTTTATTTTGATGAAACCTGGATCAACGAGGGTCATACACCAAATAAATTTTGGCAGGATGAAACTGTTACAAATCAAAGGCACGCTTTTGTAAATAACTTATCTACTGGTTTAAACCCACCATCAGGAAAGGGACGCAGGCTGATAATAGTACACATTGGCAGTTCAGACGGTTTTGTTGAAGGTGGTTTATTAACTTTTGAATCAACTCGTACCGGTGACTACCATGAAGACATGAACGCTGATGTCTTTCAAGAATGGTTCGAACAAATGATAGATCTTCTTCCTAAGAACTGTATAATAGTAATGGATAATGCAAGTTATCACTCCAGACCTATAGAAGGACTGCCCACAACCAAGTGGTAAAAAAAAAAATTTGCAGAATTGGCTCAGTTCAAAAAATATTACGTACCATCCCAGATCTATAAGAAAGGAACTTTATTCGTTGTGTGCCCTTCATAAAGAAAAATTTAAAAAATACGAAATTGATGAAATTGCCAAAAATCGTGGAATGACAGTACTTAGATCCCCACTATATCATTGTGAATTAAACCCGATTTAACTGGTATGGGCACAGATAAAGAGTGAAGTTTCAAGAAAAAATACCACTTTAAAAATTCATGATGTTAAACAGTTGTTTTTGGAGGCCGTAAATAATGTAAAATCTGAAAACTGGGAAAAGGCAGTAAATCACACTATTAAAGAAGAGGAAAAAATGTGGAAGCTGGACAATATTACTAATAAAATGATCGAGCCAGTTATTATAAATCTTGGTTCTGAAAGTTCATCTTCTGAATCTGATTTGGATTTGTAACAAGTAGCTGTAAGTTTTATATTAATATTTTTATTCATCTATTTAACATACCTTAGACGGTTTTAAAATTTTTTTTTCTCTTTTGTAATTTTTAACAATTAAAAAAAATGTGAATTTTTTAAAACCCTTTTTAATGTAGGCCAGTCAGTTCTAATATAGTGTGTGATAAAAGAGGTCACTTTTGTTTACATACACATAACACGTTATAACACTGAAATAATTCATTTATTTTTTACAATTATTCAAAGTAATTTTTCAATTAATCTTGAGCACGCCCATGGAGTGATCGAAGGTACCAGTTAAAATTATGCTAATTACTCTCTCGTTCATAAAAATAAACTATAGGGGTACAGAAATAATCTGCTACGCAGATGACGTAATACTACCTACTCTCTCAAAGACGCAGTTGACATAAAAAGAAGAAGGGAAGAAAAAAAAGGAGAAAATTTTGCATTTTTAAGTAAACAAAATTTTAATTAGTTAATTATAAAAACATGTTTACTTTTATTCTCTGTAGTTTTATTATACGTTGCGATACACAAAAATATAATCTAGGTAGAGGTAAACCTAGCAAAAACGTTGAAGTACGTAAATTTTAAATAAAAAAAAATGTGTAAATATTAAGTTTATTCAATTTACTTTTAACTGAAAAGATCGATAAACTGACAGCTATCAGTATACGTCATCTTTTTATAACAAATGACAAACAAAAATCTTCTTAATCGGTGATTTTAGAGAAACGTTGAGTATTTACCCAGCTATCTTTTGCACAGTAAATTATTTAAGAATGCTTCCTTACATTTCTCGAGCTTCATTGTACACCTAGCTATTATTCCATCACTTTATCAAATTGCCAATTACCTAATCATCAGACACGAACAAGTATTCAAACTCTTAACCAAACATCGTGGATTTTAGAAGCAGTGCCAGAAAATAAGGTAACATAATCGCGTGATGCAAGACTTCAGCCATGATTGTTTCGTTCCTTCACGACAGACAGAAAATGTAATCAGTAACTAATTATAAACTACTTTGTTGAAAATAGTACACGCAACTGAAAACCAGACTACGAAGAACAGCTGGAGGGATGGGGGTGGAAGATTTATTGTAGGAACATCAATATGTTCATGAATAATCCATGAGATTATTTCTGATTGTTGTAATAATTGGTGTTCGACACGAAGTTGAAATATTAATTATTTTAAAATTCAACAAGCTATTATTACCATTTGGAAATCCAAGGACAGAAGAATAGAATTTTAATTAAATTCTTGTTAGTGTCAGAAAAGTAATAATATTTTTTATATTAAAACACGTTCGATAAAAATGATATTTCTTACTGCAAATTCAGTAGCACATTAATTTTTCGTTTAATAACTAAGACTGAAATATTAATAAATTTTGTGACACAACGTGATAAAGTATAATTAAAATTATATTTAATTTATAAGTAACGTTTATGTGAGACGAGTACTATCGAGTGTTTTTTTATAGCCCTTTCTCTATCCGAATTGTCGAATAAAGGCCTCTCCCATTTCTCGTCATTCATCCCTGTTGTGTGCTAGGCGCTTCCACATTGGTCCTGCGATTCTCTTGATATCGTCGCTCCAGCGCATTTGAGGTCTTCCTCTTGGTCTCTTTGCATCGTACGGTTCGAGACGTTCGTTTTGTTTAGCCCATTTCCATTTTAATTTAGCTGCTTGTTTCGCGGCGTCCTTCATTTTTGTTTTGTTCCGGATTGCTTTGTTCGTTTGCTGATCTATTATTGAGATACCAAGCACCTGTCGTTCCATGGCTCGCTGGGTTTTTCGAATCTTGTCCATGTTCTTTTTTGTGAATGTCCAGGTTTGAGTTCCGTAAGTGAGAACGCGAAGGATACAAGAATCTAACACTTTGGTTCGAAGGTTTTGGGGTATCTTTTTGTCTTTCAGTATGTATGAGAGTTTTCCAAATGCCGCCCATCCCATTCTTACTCGTCTGCTTATTTCGGTAGTTTGGGTTTCTTTGTTTACCTTGATATTCTGACCCAGATATATGTATTCTTCTACATGTTCCACTTTTGTTCCTTGAATGGTTATCGTCAGTTGATCATCTTTATTCGACATTAGCTTAGTTTTACTAAGATTCATTTTCAGTTCTTTTTTTTTTATGGATTCCGTATAAAGCTCATCGATCATCGTCTTCAGTTCTTTCCAGCTGTTGGCTATTAGTACTACGTCATCTGCATATCTTAGATGTTTTAAATACTTTCCGTTTATCGATAGTCCCTTCGTTTTCCCAATTTAGTAATTTAAAGATGTCTTCAAGTGCGGCAGTAAATAGTTTTGGAGATATGGTGTCTCCCTGTCTTACTCCTCGGTTGATTTTTATTGGCCTCGCTTTCATTCCGTTATCCATCGTGACTACCATTTCAGCGTGTTGATATATATTATGTATTAATATCATATATCTAGAATCTATTCTGCTGTTGACCAGTGCTATCTCAATAGCCCATAATTCTATGCTGTCAAAAGCTTTCTCGTAGTCTATAAATTCTAAACAGATTGGTAAATTGTATTCGTTCACTTTTTCTATTAGGACCTTTAGTGTGTGAAGATGGTCACATGTACTAAACCCTTTTCTAAATTCGGCTTGCTCTACTGGTTGATATACATCGAACTTAGTTGTCAATCTATTTGTAATTATTTTTTTGAATGATTTATAAAGTTGTGATAGTAGTGATATTTGACGATAATTTTTCAGATCTGTATTGTTCCCTTTTTTGTGTATTAATATTGTGTTAGCAGTATTCCATTCCTTTGGTATGTTTTCTTTAAATAGGCATTTATTAAATAGTGATTTTAGGTACCTGATGACTTCTTCTCCGCCTTCTTTCAACATTTCTGCCAGAATTTCATCACTACCCGGTGCTTTATTTCTTTTCATTTCTTTAATTACATTTTCTATTTCTACTTCGCTTATTTCGGGCATTACTTCAGAATTTACGTTTGTTATTTGTCTTCTCAGATTTTGCTTTGAAGAGTCGGGGGGATCGTTTCTTGAGCGGTATAACTCAGTATAGAAGTTTTCAAATATGTTTGATATCTGAGCTTTGCTTGTTTCTAGTTGGCCTTGTAGATTTTTCATAGTTATAATATTTTTCTTTCCTAATTTTGGTTTGGTATATTTCAGACTTCGATTTTTCTCTATCACTTTTTCTACATGTTCTTGGAGAGGTTTTTTAATATCGTCTTTTATCTGTTTTCGTATGGCTCGATTAAGTTCTTTGTATTCTGTAGTATTTCTTTTGTTTAGTGACAGGAGCTCTTTTTGTTGTTTCAGCATATTCTTCGATTCTGCACTTATTTTGAATTTTTTGTTGTTACGGCGGGTTGCTACTTCTGAGCTAGCATTTAATAGTTCTTTTGTTATAACTGAGTGAATTTTATTACCGCTGAGTTATTCCAGATTCAGTGCTTGGGCGGTTTTTAATTTACTAGCATATTTTTCTTTATCGACTTTTAGCTTTTCTGTGTCTATTTGTATCGTGTTATTAAAGTTAATTCTACGTTTGCTGAACTTAATTCTTAGTTTAGCTCTAATCATTCTGTGATCACTACCCAGAGAGACATTATTCATTATTGTTACATCTTCTACGATACCTTTCTTGTTGTGTTCATTACGAAAATGTGTTCATTACGAAATATTTGTTCCTATGTAGGAAGTTAACCAGGGTTTCTCCTCTCTCATTTCTAACACCATAGCCGAATTCACCAATATAGGTTTCACTTTCTTCTAGTCGTTGTCCAATCTTAGCGTTGAAATCTCCTATCGAGTGTCTAGTCAAAAACTCGGCATATGGCAGAATACGTAGACCGTCCGATAAGTATTAAGCTTCACCGCCCGATATCACCAGTATCCCAAAAAAATCTAATACCATGTAGACATAGTGCAAACACTCATGACCAAGGCGCAGTAGACGTAATTTGGTTTAGTCTCCACTTCCTTGCGACACGCACTGTACTATACAACGTGGAAGCATTGACTTAAAAATTTTTAGTTGTTTTTGTTGACTTTGAGGTGTTAAATTTCAATAAGTTTTTGTGTTTTCTTTCGTTTACCTGTCGTTATCATCATTTTGGCTTTACAGCCCTGTGTGGGTTCTAGCATCATTAAGAATTTTTTTTCCAGTCGTCCTTATCCATCGCCTTCCTCCGCCAAGCACGTATTTCTATATTTATCATATCTTGATGTATATTGTCTAGAAATCTTGTTCTAGGACTTCCTCTTTTTCTTTGACGAATAGGTCTATTACGAAGTGTTTATTTAGCTGGGTCGGTTTGCTCCATCCGCATAACATGGCCTACCCACCTCAGACGTCCTATCTTAATGTGTTTTACGATATCTGGTTCCTGATATATTCTATAGAGTTCAAAGTTATATCGTCTTCTCTTGACACCATTTTCATTTACCGCTCCATAGATTCGCCTCAGTATTTTTCTTTCGAAACATCATAACACGTTTTCATTGCTTTTCGTTAAAGTCTAGGTTTCTGGGCTATATGTTACGACTGGGCGTATTATTGTATTGTAGAGTTTTACTTTTGTATTTCTTGATATATCCCGTTTACCTGTTGCTTATTCAAATTTATTAAAAGCTGTCAAAAGGTACGTACTTTATTATAAATTAAAATATATAGGGGCGCATTAACCCTTTCAATCCTGATTTGTTATTTTAAAATTTGATATATTTGTCTGTAGTTTGTTGTTCTAGAGCATTTAAAAGAACTAAGAATGTATTTAAAAAAATTTATTTTTAATTTTTATTTTGGTAAAAAATGCATGGGATTATATATCCCAACAGTATTTTTGTATGGGATATATAATCCCAACAGTATACATGAACAATAAATGTTTATACATGATATGGGGTAAAACAATCGTTACATAACGGAACATCACACATTTTACAAATAAATTTGGTACGTTTATCTTTCTTATGTTGTGTACACCTTATACACCTCAAGTGACTGGATTTTCCTAATATAGGTAAATGGTCGCCAACATTACTCATCACTGTGGCTGACATGCTTCGACGGCCAACATGTTTGGTTTTTTTTCTTCTTTGGAGTCCTTGTCGGCCAGTACTGATAAGAATCTCAGCTAAGTCAACCAGATAATTTAGAAAGGGTATTTTCTTATTTCTGGTATGTAATTCAGTATATAGAATATATGAATTGTATACTGCCATCATTAGAACTTTGTAGTAAACCTTCTTCCACCATTTTTGGGATTTTCTACTGAGATCATACACAGATGTCATTTGATCGCATCTATCTACACCACTCATGTAACGGTTATAGAATTCAATCGATACAGGACAACAAATGTTGGCTTTTGTACCATCTTTCAGTTTTCTACACACAGTTGTTTCTTCTGGCTTATGGCAGTTAGTTAGTACAATAAAATCTTTTGTGTCCTGCCATCGTATAGCTAATGTTCCAGTTTCATTACCTTTTACTTGCGATTCTCCTCGATTTAGCTTGCCATGAAATTTCGGTAAATTTTTTCGGGTACTCATGCATGTACCTACAGCGCAGGAAACATAATGGTATCCATAAGATGAACTGTTGTAAAAAATCTGTCGAAGCAAATTATATTTTCATTAGAAATTGTTGAAGATCACTGATTTATGACACGTTCTCCCAAAGTACCTGCCATCTTATTATCATTTTTGCCTGCTTACACATTTATATCGTAAACATAGCCAGTTTCCGAATCGCATCTTGTCCATAACTTTATGCCACGTTTTATGGGTTTGAGGGGCATATACTGTTTCAATGTAGATCGCGCTTTGAATTTTGCCATAGACTTATCAATTGCTTGATAGGTAGAATCACTTCTAGCTCTCATAAAACTTGTCTTCAAGCTGCAAATAACATCATCTATATAATAAGTTTTATTTGCTGTGGCAGGTTGATTGGGTTCGGCAAAATACAATTTTGATAATAGTAGTTGACATCTATCCCTTGATATTGCACTACGAATACAATCGTTTCCAAGCGATTTATTATTAGACCAGTACATTGCGAAAGAAGGAACTCTATTATAATGCATAACTAACGTAACACCAGTAAGTAGCATCATTTCTTTTTGGCACGTTTTGACAAAAGTTTTCTTCTCTTTCTCTTCTAAAATTTCAAGCCTACGGTTTGTACACTGGGCCATATACATTAACAAACTTTTAGGAAATACTTTTAGAAAACAGTCTAATGTAGAACTGCCTCGATTCAATTGATCTGTAATAACTGGGGCTGTTCTGGCTGGTAGATCATATCTCGGAATAAAATTTTCTGCATTGACATCAGTCCAAACAGTGGAAAATTCTGAACTAGTTGGTGGCAAAGGTTGCATTACCTCGTCTGCATCTTGGATATCTTCATCATCGTCAGAGGATTCCTGATCTGAAATTTGAGCTGCATTCTCAGTTTCATTACCTATATTCACTTCACTTTCAAGTGAACTTACCTCACTTAGTTCATCTGATGACAAAATGAAGTCCTTATCCACCATACTATCATCACTACTATAGTCTATACTTTCAATTTCATCAATGTTATTAGCATAGTAATTAAGTTCATCTTCGGTAAGTTTCTGTTTCTTTCGATCCATACTGAAAAAAGAAAGTTATTTATACCTGTCGGGATAATATTTCCCAGCAAAAACACCTGTTGGGATATATAATCCCATTCAAGATTTATTGCCCATTACGATAAATTTCGTACTGAGCGGCAATATTAAATTATGTACTCACCTATCTTAATCTTTTATAATCAATCAGCAACCAAAATTATTAATTTTATAAGAAATGCCACAGTCTACTGAAATATCCCGTCCCAACGCAGTTTTAAGCCAGTTTAAAACATTCAGAATTTTTCAATCATGTGTTGGGATATATATATATATATACCTATATATATATATATATATATATATATATATATATATATATATATATATATATATATATCTATATATATATAAATATATATATATATATATATATATATATATATATATATATATATATATATATATATATATCCCGACAGGAGTGAAAGGGTTAAGGAAATTTAAATGTTATTTTTTTTCATTCTTTTTTTTTGAGACTGGTGCAAAACAAAAATTATTTGCAGTCTGTTTCAATTAATTGGTTAATGGTTAATATTTTATATTAGAAAATCTTTTTTTTAAACTACTTCATTTGTTACGATATAATATATTAATTTGAGTCTATATTTTTTTAAATATTTGTTTTATACATCGTGTTTTTTAACATTAAATCTTACATTTTTAATTAAAATAATTTTAATTACTTTTAAACTGGGAATAAGCCACAATTAAAGATAAAAATACGTTTATTGACGTTTCAATTTCCACTTCGGAAATCGTTCGCAAAATACAAAAAGTAAATTTACTGTTTATTTTGTACTTCGGCTTTATATTAGAAAATCTTTTTTTTTAAACTACTTCATTTGTTACGATATATATTAATTTGAGTCTATATTTTTTTAAATATTTGTTTTATACATCGTGTTTTTTAACATTAAATCTTACATTTTTAATTAAAATAATTTTAATTACTATTAAACTGGGAATAAGCCACAATTAAAGATAAAAATACGTTTATTGACGTTTCAATTTCCACTTCGGAAATCGTTCTCAAAATACAAACAGTAAATTTACTGTTTATTTTGTACTGTGTATTTTGAGAACGATTTTCGAAGTGGAAATTGAAACGTCAATAAACGTATTTTTATCTTTAATTGTGGCTTATTCCCAGTTTAATAGTAATTAATTTACAATGCCACAAGAAAATAGCTTTAGAACAATATTAAAATAATTTTAATTTTTAAAGTTTTAGTGGCATTTTTGTCTCTAACGACTAGAGTATATAATATTTTATATTACTGAATACTTGAAAATGAGATAGGGTTTACGTTTCTTAACAATTTGTCTTCATATTTATAGATATAAATTTATAAATATTTAATTTTGTTAAACATATTTTTAATTATAATTAACGGTCATTGTTTTCCAGAAAAAGTTAGGACAATATCCACGTTCTATTTTCGACAAGTTAAAAACATTTAAATGTAAGGAATTGTTATCTTAAGTTAAATCCAATTGTTTTCGTTAAGCTTTAATGAATGAGAAGTTTTACTGGTGCTTAATGAAATTTTTATTTTGCTGCAGATGCACGAAAACAATGCTTCGTTCTTTCAGTATTACGCTTTTATGGCGCTACAGCTAAAGTATAATAAGTTTAAAGAAAATGGATAACAAGGAAGTTAGCACGTACTTTCTTATTACAATTAGCGACTATATAGTGCAGTATTTATAGTGCAGGTGGGTAAATTAAAGGAGTTGTTAAATATAATTCTATTAACAGTTTTTAATGGAGACAGTTTATTAACTTGTTAGTTTGTACAAATATATATTTGTTAATATATATTGCGTCTTACTAACCGGACATAGTTCTAAAGGAACTGATAATTAAAATTTTTATTTTTTACTAAATAATCACATACAAAATGTATATAATTACTTATTAATATTTTCGTGACAATAAGAAAAAAAAACATTTAACTTACGAATGGAGAAATATTGTACACCAGGTCCTTCAGAGTCGTTAAAAATGTTATATATCGCTGGTGACCTGGCAATACCTCCTAAGTGATGTCAAACTCTTTTTTCAGGAGAAACAAAAAACTGATTAAATCGTTATTATAAGGACTTTTTTATTATTTTTTAAGTCAGTGGTTTAAATAATATAAGCTATAACGTTATTTTAAAATAAAATAGTAGAATTGTTAAATTATGTAATTATTAGGACACTTAAGATATATTGATTCTTAAATATTGTCAAATAGGATATTTTACAACACTTTATTTTGCCTATAGGAGAAAACTTTTTTTTTCAAACTTAAAAATTATTTCTTACAACTTAAAACAAAAAAAAATAATAGATACAAGTTTGTTTTAGGGTATTTTGTTAAATATGCACACATATTTTTTAAAATAATGATTCGGAACTTCAAAATTATTCATGTAAAAGTGCATCGTAAAATGCATGCGTATCTTTGGGAAGAACTGATTTTTAACTCCTGCAGATTTTGCCACTTTTCAGACTTAATTTTGCATGGTCCTTGTAACAGTTTGGGATAGTACAATATTGTTGGCATAGTTTTTGGTGTACATGGGAGTTCTTTGTATTCATCCTCATAATCTAATTTTACTCTTAGAGTGCCGCATGGATCATATTGAATACTCTTGATGTCATTGATTACTTGATCGTTAGTTTTTCTTCCAGGCCTAATAGAAGAGTATCTTAAATACTTAGAGGAGAAGAAATCTTTGAAAAATGAAGATTCCAGCAGTCGAGTTCTGTAAGGGGCAGGAGTTTTTCTCGCTTCCTTCGTTATTGACTCATAATCGCTAGGCAAATGGATTTCTCTATGCGTAAGACATCTTTCTATAACGCTATCTACCGAATCACACTCTATCTGAGTGTAACCCGGCTCAAGAAATTTTTGGTATACAAAGATATTGTATCTCATAGCTAAAACACTGTTTTTGTTCTGATATCCACATCCATCGGAGAACATCACGATTGGTGTTTTAGAATCAGTCAAGCAATACGTCTTCAAGTAATGCATAATGCAACTTGTAAATGTTGATGCTTTAATTATATTATTCTGATCTTCAGAGAACCTTGTCTGGCAAGATCTTTCTTTTATATATGCAACTGATATTCGTATTCGGAAAAATTTCCATATTTAAACGAAAAACGAGTATTACACTGGTCTTTTTTTGGCTTGTATAGTGACAAGTTCTTCTCTTTAAACTTCTTAGAAAAACATTTCTTCCCAATGGAGTTACTTTTTTGTCGTTGCAAAAGTCATGACAATAGACACTGTAAAGGTGAGCAATGTTGTGAAAGGTGTTTTCCAGGTACAGTTTAAGAGTATCTCGACGACAGTAATGAGATGGAAGTTTGGGTAATGATTCAAAAAAGTTATTTAATAATCCATAGTCCGTATCTAATCTCCTTCTTACGTATTCCTTGGTGGTTATACTTGTAGAAGCTTCTTTACTATGTACGCCTTTGTAAATTATATAGCAGAAACATCCTTCTAGTTTCGATAAAATTAAGTAATGTGTCTAAAATACCTTAAACATAACTAAATAAACACACATGTTAAATATACAATTGAAATATTTACGCAGTTAGTATGATTTTCGCAATAAAACGTCAGACAAGTCCAAGCACGTCCGTAGCACATAACTTTACCACACAAACTAGTTAGATAGGATAATTTTGCATCTTGTTTATTTAGGTTTATATAAATTAGGTGTATATTGTATGGTTCTTTTAGGATCATAATTTTTTACTTATTTTTTTTAACTTTAAATTTTTTTTTGAGTTGGTGCACTATGAAACTGTCAACACATGATTTTTTAATAGATAGTGCATTTGGTACAGGGTATTTGTATGTAAATCAAATAAAATTATTTAAGTGTTTTTATTTTATTTATATTTAAGTAGTTATAAATATTCATTTCTTATAAAATCTTGATTGTTTCTTTGTTAAGGAAAAATATAATAAAATCAAAATTATTCGGAATCGTCACTTTCTTCAGCATCGGCAGCTATGGCAGAAGTTGGTCAGTTCTGAAAAAACTCACAGTTAATTCTAGGTACTACACCCGAAGAACAAAGCGACAACAAATCACGTTTTTTAAGTGGTGGCACTCCAGAAGGTTTACTTGAAAGGATGAGAGATGGTTCGTTATAAACCACTCTCGTTCTAGTTTGTCTAATATTGATGACATAATTTTCGTCAAAATAAGACTTCTTGTACATTATTTTGTGTGGCTGGTCTTTCTCAACTCTTAGAATTTGTATCTCGGTCCATTTTAATTTGCCTCCGGCTTTATTTACGTTAAAATTTTTCCCCATTTTTTGTAAATTTTTTACGTCATACACTTCGCATTATTTCTTTTGTAGTGTACGGCCGTCCAGTTCTCTTAGCGAAGCTAATTATCGGTACCATTTGCGATGGAATATAGAGCGGGTTTCCTTTCATGTATCTTTTTTTTTTTTGTTTTCTATGAGGGCATGTATCGTATCACCCTCATTTTGAGTATGCCAACTACTAAGAATTTGTGGGTTATGCTTTTGATTGGTAAGTTTTGACAGCAATATAAAAACAAGGAAGCAATGAACTTATGTTTGTTTTGACCCGGACAATTATCGGAGTAAAATATTATGTGCTCATATTGAGTTGCATGATTCTTTAGATACTGCCAAAGACATGTACCTATTTCATTAACACCTCTGTTTGCGATACCTTCGTGCCACAAAAAACTATAGCCATGTTTGTAAGAAATATCAAATATAGTGAAGCTGTAACATGCTAGGCGCCTAATATTAAAAAAATCACTCCAATCTCTAGTTGGTAGTGACAACACAGCTTGGAAATCGAAGCAACAAATGACAGTACTGCCATGTTCCTTTGCATTCATGATATCCAACTCCTTATCTAACCGACTCTTTTTTTTTTCTAATATGTGCATCATACTAAAGTTGTAATACTTTTTCATATGCCGTTGTATTTTAAAACGAGTTGCAGAACCAACACTGGTCCTTTTTTGGTTGGAAAAAAGACAATATTAAATTCCGTGTTGAAAATATTGGTGTAGTAATGGAGTTTTACACCAATTTTCTGTTCTTCTCTACATTTTTCTTGGTACAGTCTGTACATAGTGGCTAAATTGAAAAATCCCTCTGAGTACTGTTTGTTTGTCCTTGCTCTGCAATAATGAGAGTCAATTAGCGAAAAAGATTTGACGTGGGACCTCCCGAATTCTTTTGCATCATCTGGCACCCTTGGTCGCCCAGCATTTTCTTTTCCTCAGCGATTATCATTCTGCACAAACCCTAGCTCTGTTGTTTTTTTTTCATTGCTGTGATTATTACCCTATTTGAAATATTTAAAGTGTTCATAAAGAAAACCTCACATACTCGATGTTTTTCATTTCTCACCTGAAAGTAATAAGCTCTATTTTCACTTCTATGACTCCCTTCTTTCTTATATTGATATTTTGGCTTAACCGGCATTACACTGTTAACTATAAGATCTCGCTGTCTATTTACATCACCATGTCCCCAGTAGTGATTCAACAGTTCTTCTCTTTCTCTATCACTAATTTTTTCCGAACATTTAATTTTGCAACGGTCAGTGCAAGAAGCTTTTACAGACCGTGCAGCGGTTTCATTGCCTGCGGAATTTGTGTAAGATTGTCCTCTGTTGCGTTTAAATTTTCTCTCGTTTAGTTTTCACTTTGTAGGATTACGAACTCTCTTCCTTGACCGCATCATAATTGGTTCGTTCTCACCCGGAATTTGTACTTGAACAGGCAATACTACCGCTGGTGAAGGAGAAGCAGTCGATAGGACATCAGGTAAAGTGATTCCATCTTCAGAGCATTGTCCTGAAATTTTCGGAATGTAAACTTCTCCTGAACCAGAAGAAAAGTCAGAATTTTCAGAGTCTGAATTTTATTGCACCTCATTTGGCTCTTGTAAAATAAAATTGTAAGATTAGAAAGTCTATATAAAAATTTATTTGTTATAGTGTTGGAGTGTCAGACGCATCACCCTAAAGAACACGAGACCCCTCAGACCTTAATGGAAATGTGTATCGTTCATAATGATAGTGAGCTATAGCCACGTCGCCCATGTCAATACAAAACCCGATACCAAGTCAGCTCATACGACACCCTAGATATATACGAGTGGTGCTATTCTACTTTGCCGGCGCCACACGGCTATTCCACTGATCATTAAAAATGACAGGCAGCAATACAGAATAGAGAGTATCTCCTAATTGTTCTTCTTCGGTAATTATGTCCAAATTTTGTAAATAAGAGTGGTCCATTATGTATAATTAAACACCGTCTAAATTATCTATCATTATTGGCATTATAAGAGCTGGTGTTATCATCTATCTATTGAGAATTTGTGTAACCCCAAAAATATATACCGTACTTACAAAGAGAATCTTTCGGTCCCATGGAAACAAGTAATGTGTTAGACTAGGTCACCATACAGTTTGTGTAGGCAACCAACATTACAATGCTAATGATTTTCTTATCTAACACGTTCCTTTTAATCCATGGGACCTAAAAATTATCCCCGATCGGTTGAAACAATTGCATCGTAGGTACTTACAGCATCATCACTATGTCTACCACGTTCTCCAATATCTCCATTTGCAACTTTTAACATATACACTGTTCTTTTGATTCCTAACTTTTTCCATGGTGGAATATTCATTATGACGTGAATATCTTAGTTTTGGACGCACTTTATAAACTTAAATTTTAATTGTTATTCACATAAAGTACTTTTTATACTATAAAATACTTTCCAAAACAGACACAGATCACCTTAAACACAGACAATGCTCGCACGAATGACAATGACCTTGCAGATATTAACAGTTTCATACTGCACCATTTTCAGTTAGCAGATGACTACAGTTCTACCAATCAAGTTTCATTGCGCACTAATTCAAAATGATGCGGTATGAAACTACGACGGTATAAACAGTTGCGGTATGATGACAAGTCAAAATTTTTACAATGGTGTTGGAATTTTTAGATGGTGCAATTTGAAACTGATAAACATCTTTTAACCATTTCCTTATACTTATCTCCATATTGAAAAATTTTGAGTTGGTGCACTCTAATACTGATGTATCAATATGTATAACAATGTTTCAATTGTACACGGTAAAACTATAAAAGGTTAAGATGTTAAGAATAATGTGAGATTAGAAATTAGGGAATTAATTTGTGATTGAAAATAGGTAGAACAGTAAAATCCTGAATGTTTATAAATTTAAACACAACTTTATTCTTGAATATCTCGATTTATCTTTTGTATAATTATTTATTTTTAAAAGTGTATATTAGTATTCTATTTGAAAGTATCTATTATTTTTTTATTTTTAATTATTGTTTTAATTCTATTATTACCTACGTGTTTTTAATTGCTATTTTAGTTGTAATTTTTTAATAATTTTAATGTTGTGCTGTTGATTTTTCTACCTATTTTTCCTATTCTATTTTTTTCTATATAATACCCCTTTCCAAAAACTTCCATCCATAAAACCGTACGGGGACAGTACAAATTCTATTTGAACTACAAAGTTATCTCGTAACTTCACGTATAACGTCGCGTTATAAAATGACAGTTGGTACATCAGATAGCTCATGAAGTAACGCAAGTAGCCAAGTTAAATATCGTACATCAACACACTAATTCGACGATTATAACTTAACTAGAGGATAACTTTATGTTATATTTTAACTTGAGTGACACATCTCAGGGTTGAATATTATGTGAATTTCCGTCGTTAAAAGCGGTCGGTCGTTATAAGGGGATCTGTACTAGACGAACGTTTTTTTATATTGACTATATTAAACCTAAAATTATGCCTTACTTATGCCGTTTAAACGGATAGTTCTTATATGCAAAGTACTACTAATCAGACTACACTGTTTTAGCTGACCCGGCGAAACTAGGTATTTAAATGACACCTAGCCATATACAAAGCAGCACACAAAGGTCAAAGAAAAATCTTTGGCCAGTGTGTACTGTTTAAGCTCACTTATGGAGCGCAAACCCTAAGGTAGCGTTCATACTCGGGTGATATCAAATAAGCGACATTTTATCGCCACGATACATTGCTAGGACGGTTCAAAGTTCAAAGAGAATGGACATTGCCGCGAAAGTTCAATGATGGTGGAAGCACATCTCTCTTCAGTTACAATTATGAGCTCGAGTGAGAAAGACGTTGGAGTAGCTTATTGGTTTATGCGTATAATGAGAAGAGAAAGAAAATACTGTTCATCATCTTGATCATTTTTATTAACAGATTTTTTCGTTTTTAGGCATTTTATAAAAGCATCGTTAACTTGGATTATTCCCTTTCGTTTTTTATATGTTTTATTTAAACTTTTATGAGCAGGTTTTTCTATTAATTGCACTGAAATAACTTCATCAGGTTTTTCCTCTTCAATAATTATCTCACGACATATATACGACATCAAACGACCATACATAAAAAAGACAGCTTCCATAAATGCGACAATTATAGAACTATCTCTCTTATATCCCATGCCAGCAAGATAATGCTACATATAATCAATGACAGACTGAAAACATTCCTTCAAAGAGAAATTCCACAAGAGCAAACTGAATTTACCAAAGGTAGAGGCACTCGAGAACACCTGCTGAATATAAGACAGATAATTGAGAAATCTAGGGAATTCAAAATCCCACTATACATCTGTTTTATAGATTACCGTAAAGCGTTTGACAGGGTCAAGTAAAGACACGTATGGCGAATACTAAAAGAAGTAGGCGTACCACAACATCTTATTATGCTTATAATTGAACTATATGAACACACTACTGGATCAGTTAAAGTACTTGACGCACTTTCGAACTAATTTCATTCAGAACCGGGTGTCAGACAATGATGTATACTATCTCCACAATTATTCAACATATATGGGGAGTATATTGTGCGAAGAGCACTTAAAGGATGGGATAAGGGCATCTTACCTACGTTTCGCAGATGACACAGCCCTTCTTGCAAATAGTCAAGCAGAGCCGATAGAACTTATACGACTGATCGAAAACGAAAGTCAAATATTTGGTCTGCAATTAAACATATTAAAGACAAAGATCATAATTAAATACTACACAACAATCATCCACACATAACCACAATTGATCGGTTCGAGGTTGTAAGCTCATACTTATATCTGGGATCATTAATCACAAACGCAGGGTCATTACAAGAAGAGATTAAACGTAGATGTGATCTAGCAAAAGTTGCAACAGAAAAAATGACCAAACTATGGAAGGACTGTCAAATTTCAAGAGCGATAAAGATGAGGTTGATCAACTGCTTAATATTCCCAATACTGACCTACGGATGTAGGTTGTAACTTGGACTCTGAGACAATCGGAGAGAAGAAAGATAGACGCCACTGAAATGTTCTGTTGGAGACGAATGTTACGAATTTCTTGGACCGACCGTAGAACAAATAATTCAATTTTAAGAGAGCTAAAAGTTAGCCAACGACTCTCTAATAAAGTCCATCTCCAACAATTAAAATATTTTGGGCATGTTATGAGAGCAAACACAGAAAACATGGAAAGACTCATAATACAAGAAAAGGTAGAAGGCCGAAGATCACGAGGAAGATCCCCAACAAGACGTGTAGATCAAATTACAGGAATATGCCAAAGACCTATGCATGAATTAAAAGAAATAATCAGAGACAGAGATCTCTGGAGACGGACAATACACGACATCTTGTCGACCACTACACTCCCCCTGGGGGGTCAGGATTGAAGAGAGAGAATTGTCTTACTTCCATCATTTAAATTGGTATAGGACTCTTTTGCGAGTAAGATTTCCTGAGGTTTCTTCTGCTTTCAAACATGATAGCAGAAAAGCTAAATGTTCGGCCAAGTAGGTAATAACTTTTTTTTGAATTTTGACTAGCCTCAGACTTTGGAGGTTTTACTGAGCGCATATACTGTTCTGACGTTCTTCCATTGCCCTCGACAGTATTTTTCTAAAACAAATTTTAAAATAAATCGCATGTTAAAATAATATTTATTAAAACAAAAACACCTATATGAACATGCTTCTTTAAAACTCCAACTAACTTTCGCTTTTGTAGGTATCTACAAAATCTACTTTTTGGCAGATGAAGGATTTCCCCTCCAACATAATATATTGCGGTGTTTTCCAAAAAAAAAAAAAAATAAACGATGCCAAAAGAATATGTAATTGCGACTTTCAAGAGGTAGAAAAAGTGTGAAATGTAACTCAATGCAAGCCCCCCAACACAGACAGAAGGAATGAGCTGAGTGGGACCTATGTCCAGCAGTGGACGCGTACAGGTTGATGATAATTATCGTTTGAATATAGTTGTTAACAGTATTTAAGTCATATTTTAGAAGAAGCAGAAAAGCAAACAAATTAATAAAAATAGATTTCTATTGCCAGAATTTAAAAGAATAAGTGAACCGCTAAGAGGGTCAAAGAAAGTTATTGAGAAAATTATTATTGAGGTCAAAAGCAAATTGGTTTACAGAAATGCATCAAACTCTTACAAACTTGTTATTGTAAGTGTATCGTCGTAAACTCAGGTCTAATTTTTACTTAAAATTAATTTATCAGTTCAAATATTATGTACTTTAAAATAATATATATTATAAATAAATTATCGTAAAAGAAATAATAAATGAGATATACTATAATATAAAATATTTGAATGGTAAAATATATTGTTTGTCTTTTAATATTCTCAAGCTTTCTTCCAATATGTACAGTATTGCTCTTTTAGACAACGTATTTAACTGCGTGGAAATAATGAGATTGAACAAATGTTAGCAATTTGTCAGATGACTTCTACGAAAAATAAAGGGAAGTTCGACAATATTTGCGCGACTTTAACGAAATTGACTTGTTGCCTTATCGCGTCAACGACGACATTCTTTCAATTCTTTTGTGTAACCAATAACGCTGTTATAACACTCAAAAATAAATGTAGGTACGTAAGTAGGCGACGCTAACAGGATATGTCTTTTCAAACATATTGCCGTTTCTGAAAACTAAAGACAAACATGGGCGATGAAGGAAAAACGTATTTGGCTCCCTCCGTTGTCTCTAACACTGAGTAAAGAACAAACAAATATTATTTCATGAAAGAGTAGTTTTGAATAGCCGCACTGAAAACAGTTTTATGGGATACTTTACTATTAAAGTCAGTTTAAAAAAAATATTAGATATATTTGATCATTAGTTAAGTATTTCTGTAATTTTTCAAGTAGCAGTTAAATTTAATAGTTAATAAATTGTCAAAGTGTTTGCTTTTTGCATATAGCAACTGCCGTATTTTTCATTTTGTGGAAAAAAATATTCAAGTCTATTTAGCATTTTTTGTAAGCTTACACTTCAAAATCTTTTAATCTGTTTGTTATTTCTTCTTTTTAATTACTATTACCATTGTCTTGTCGATGTTTAAACTATGAAATATCCTTTTTATTTTATTGAACGGATAAGAATATTTTGGTGTACACATTAATTTGATTAACATGCGTAAACCCATGATCAAAAACTTGAATTAAATACCGAGCCGGGTGCAAATGTATCCCAACAGTTTTTGCTTATTTTTTTTATAATAATTAAGGAAGATTAAAAAGTAATACATTCTGATTATAAAAACTATAATATATATATATATATATATATATATATATATATATATATATATATATATATGTATATATATTTCATATGCTGTAAAGATTGATAAACGATTACATTGGAACTTAATTATAGCGTCATTAAAGAGTCCAGTTAATACATGACGCTCTAATAATAATTGCGCTCTAGTAATAACATTAATTTTATTTCAAATTTCCTTAAACAATGCAATTTTCAAGTAAGCGTCAACCACTGCAAATCTTTAACAAGACGTCAAGCTAATAGAACCCCTCAGGGGTGTGTAATAAGCACAACGTTATTTTTAATTGCCATGAATATTATTATACCATTAAATTCCAGCTTAGTTCGTGTCAGATTATATGCGGATGATCTGGTATTAGCATCTTTAGGAAACAACATCTCATCAGTACAGCGTCACTTACAAACCTCACTTCATGAACTTGAAAACTGGTCGAAGAAAACAGGATTGCAGTTTTCACTCAGCAAATCAAAGTGTTTGTTATTTTCAAAGAAACGTGCTCCGATTAAACCGCAACTAAAATTATTTAACCAAATCCCGAATTATGCCGATGACATTAGGTTCTTAGGGATGATTTTTGATACGAAACTCACATGGATAAAAAAAATCTACAAATTAAAAACACTTTGGCATGGAGTTAATCTTATGAAAACTCTATCTAATAAAAACTATGGAGCTAACTATAACTGCTTAATCCATATTCATAAAACCCTATACGGTTCCATAGTATATGCTAAAGAATACATATTACACCACCTTAACGTAATTTAAAATACGGCATTAAGAATATCTACAGAGCATTTCGGACCCGCCCAATAGAAAATTTACGAGCAGAAACTGAAGAGCTATCACCTTAAATATAAAAGGATGCACTTATCTCTCATATACGTATTTGCTGCTAATTCTAATCCAAACAACCCATCTAGACGTAACATATTTACTGATCGTTTTAAACACCTATATACTGAAAATAGGAACATAAAACCACCATTTTACGAAAGAGTTAGGCAAACTCTTGGAACTTTACAAATTCCGATACCTAATACCTATTCCAACTCCATAGAAATCCTCCTTTTACATTAAGCATTTCTCAATCTAATATATCCTCAAATATCTTCAGACAGAACGATACTCCACACTCCTTAATAAAAAATACTTTCATCAACAAACTAACAAAATTTTCTAAATCCTATCATATATACACAGACGCTTCCAAAACATCTACTGGAGTGGGGGCAGCTGTCATTACTCTAAATATTACACCTGAGTATAAACTACCATCTTTAAGCTGTAAACATACTGGCGAGCTATACGCCATCTATCAAGCTCTTGTTCATATTAACTTCAATAATATATCCAATGCTCTTATAATTACCGATTCTCTCAGTTCCATCAATAACATTAACCAATTGTAAATAAAGCATCCAATTGCTCTCCTAATCAAAAAAGAACTAGCTACCATTCAAAACAATAACTATACTGTACAATTCCTATGGGTTCTTTCACACATCGGCCTTCAAGGAAATGAAGAAGCGGATCGTACAGCCCAACAAGCCAGGAACAATGAAACCGCAAATGAAGTGAAAGATGTAGTTCTTAATGATTTAAAATCATTTATTAAAGTAAAAGTCGAAAAACTGTGGCAAATCCAGTGGGACAGTTCAACTTCAAAACATCGAGAAGTGAAAACGTTTGTAAAACCGTGGAAATCTCAAATTTTCAAAACAACTCACCAAGCCATACAATGTAATACAATACAATCATCACTAATACAATACATCACCAATACAATAATATCAATGTAATTTTGATATTATTCTAGATGTCTAACTGGTATATGAAAAAGCCTCTATCAGATAAAGAATTGCAAGAAATAGTCGACAATTGGAATGATAGTGAAGACGATTGTGATGTAAGTGATATTGAGAACTTAAATGATGATGTAGATTTAGAAAATATAGACATATCAAATATTCCAGTAATATTTGAAGATGAGTTGAGTGGGGTAGATCTGGAAAATACAGCAGAAAATGACGGAGAACAAATTGAAAATATTGGCGACATAAGAAATGAATTGGATGAAAACGTTAATGAGACCGAAAACGAATATATTAAGGAATACTTAGATGAAAATCCTAGTGATTTGCATTTATTTAAAGATAAATTCAAAAGTATTTTATGGAAAAAAAGAAATTTACTGTTAAATGAAGATGTTTTAGCATTCAAAGGTAATTCTTCATTACCTGCATGTGTACAAGAATTGTCTACTTCATTTCAATTTTTTAAATATTTTTTTGATGACAATCTATTGCAAGAGATTGCCAACCAATCTAATTTATACAGTGTTCAAAATAATCCTGCTAAGCCAGCCAACATTGCTACAGATGACATCAGTAAATTTATTGGAATATTGCTCTATATGTCAGTCATCCATTTGCCTAATGCACGTTGCTACTGGTCTAAAAATATTGGAGTGTCCCAAATAAAAGAAACAATGAGCCAACATGCTTTTGATCATGTCAGAAAAGTGATTCATTTTACAGATAACTCAAAAATGAAAGCTAAGGATGATCCACAAGCAGATCGTCTTTATAAATTGAGAAATGCTGTAGAACATTTAAATTTGAAATTTGGGAGTATACCTTATGAACAATATTTATGTGTAGATGAGCAACTATGTGCAACTAAGGCCAGGCATTATCTAAAACAATACTTGCCCCTTAAACCACATAAATGGGGATTTAAACTGTTTCAGTTAAGTGGTGTAAGTGGCTTTTCTTATCAGTTTGAAATTTACACCGGCCAAGAAAATAGAGCTCGTCTAAATACAGAACCATATCTGGGGGCTAGTGCCAATGTAGTCGTTAGATTGTGTCGAAATATTCCTAAAAATCAATTCTTCAGGGTTTACTTCGACAACTACTATTCATCAGTTCCCTTAGTAGTATATTTAGCTAACCAAGGCATTTATTTGCTGGGCACTATTAGAAGGAATAGGATTCCAAATTGTAAATTGCCTTCAGATAATGAGATAACGAAGCAAGAAAGAGGCACATCCTACGAGTATGTATCGAATGCAGAAGGTGTTGATATATCTACCGTTATTTGGAAAGATAACAAAGCTGTTACACTTATATCTAATTTTGCTGGACAGTTGCCTATGCAAGAAGTAGATAGGTTTGACAAAAAAGAAAATAAGAAAATCAAGATATCATGTCCACATTTGGTCAAAGAATATAACAGACACATGGGTGGAGTAGACCTATTAGACAGTCTCATCGGTAGATACAAAATTAAACTCCGTACAAAAAAGTGGTACTTACGAATTTTTTTCCACCTTGTAGATCTCACACTTGTAAATAGTTGGATTCTTTATAAACGAGTATGCAAAGAAAATGGTAATAAAAGTCTATATATACTGTTGGTCAATTTTAGAATTGAGGAGCTGACTGCCTGTGTAGAGCAGGTATGCAAAATGTATCAAGCAAGCGAGGACGACCATCTACAAGTTCTATTGAACAGGATATACAATTGAAGAAAAAGAAAGGGCCAACAAGTTATATTCCTCCAAAAGATATCCGAACCGATGCTGTAGGACATTGGCCAATCTACACTAGCGATCGAACCCGATGCAAAAAGCCAAATTGTAAAAAATTAACCTACGTTAAATGTGACAAATGTGGTTTGCACTTATGTTTTAATAAGGATTCAAACTGTTTCTTTGACTTCCATCAATAAAAATATTACATTACAAAGGTATTTAAGAATTTTATTTCCTATATATAATTTTCCCCAAATGCACTTTGTATCAAATTTGATACATGACCAAAAATGTCCTGAATTTAAAAAAAAAATTACTTTACATTTTTTTAATTATTTTTTTTTGGACTTCTGTATAAAACAGCTATACATATAATTTTTTCCAATCCAAAATAAAAAATTGAGCATTGTAGGGTTAAAATAATACAGTAAACAGCATCCTATTTCTTGAGGTCTTCGTGATGCTTGTGTCTCATTCGAAACATACATATGAGCATTATTAGTAGCCAAATTATGAACTCCTAAGACGTAAGTCCACAACTGGCGTTTATAGTAAGAAATTTCAGTGCTAATAACTGGTATGGGCAACATTCGCATCAAGTCAAAATGCAATCAGTGTAATTTCTTCAGGATTTTGTTTTGCATACCCTGCATCTTGTTTCATACCAGATCTAGCTCGGTCTGCTTTTCGTTGGTGAACCTCTAGTGTTATTTTAAATTCACGTTTTTATACTTGAACTGTTACGAACTTTATTTTATTGTTATACAAATCACATGTTTTGCACGAATCCATAATTGATGCATGGAATCCAATATGAAATTGGGTATTATTAATTTTTTCGAAATATGTGGAATGCGAGAGGATTACTAGTATGTTCTCAACTGTGTTTTCAAATTTTAGTTATTTTCTATAATTCAAAATCACCTTTCTAGAGAGATTTATGTTATAATATACGAAAATGTCGGTTAGACCAGTTTTGTAAAACTTTAAGTCATTAGAAGTGATTGCAATATATAACTCAATTATCAACATAATGTTGGTTAGATCACTCTTGCTCTCATACCATCAAATAGTAATATAACATAATATTAATAATATAATATTTAGAAAAAGAAATGTTTATCATGGTATGTCTATATACAATAATAATTAATACTACTTCAATAAGATGAACCTTCTCATCCACCACTGACTACTAGAATAACATTACTATAAGAGTTTCTCCTGACGATGCGAATTCTGCAAGTTTCACAAGTTCGAACTGCACGATGCCGTTGCCACTGCGGCTCGGATTGTAAGTGGAACTTTGCAGGCAGCATACATCAAAAATTTCGAATTATGTTCTGCTAATGTGCAAAGTTTTGGCGTTCGCTGCTTGTTTAAACAATACTTTAGTAAGTTTATTAGAAGAATTGTGTCTCCGGACCGGAAGATTATTAACCAACTTGGAATCTTTTACTAGTCGTTAATTAAGTTTCCAAGTGTAAGTCTAATTAACTATTCGTTAAAGATAAAAGTTCCGGTTGTACGACATAATGCTGCTTTATAAATATTATCTATATTAGTTATAAAACTTATAATCTATTGTTCAGCATCATTTCGAGTATGACTAACTAAAAATATCAACCAAAAGGAGAAATGTTGTTATTTACAGAAAACAGGCTGTTTGCATAATGTCGTACATTTAATCTTATCAAGGAAGATAAAAAACATTAAGTATTTGAAAATACTTTTCAATAATTACCTACTTGACGGAAAAGCACTTATTAGATATGATCTATTATAGATTTTTCTAAGGTTAAGGTAAAGATTTAAATAAAAGTAATCTTACTAAGTAAGAGAAGCTAGAGAAACATGGCTAAGTGAGCAATGCCAGGAGTTGGAACAATTGGAGCGAAAATATGACTTTTTTAATGTACACAAAAAGATTAAAGAAATGACAGGAAGGAGAAGAACAACACAGACAGGACAGATCAAAGATAGAGATGGTATAATTATAACATATTTACAACAAAAAATGAACCGATGGACAGAATACATATCACAACTGTTTGATGACAAAGATAGACAAGAAATCTCAAACGAATATACAGATGATACAGGGCCTGATATAATCAGAGAAGTAATAGAATATGCAATCAAACAAGCAAAAAGTGGTAAGGCCCTCGGTCCTGATGAAATTCCCGTAGAACTGCTCAAACTTATGGACGATGAATCTATTAAAATACTCCTAGGTCTATTTAACACAATATATAGAACTGGAATAATACCTAGGGAATGGCTCCGTTCGACCTTTATACTACTGCCAAAAAAGGCAAATACATAGGAATGCAACAAATATCGTACGATAGCTTTAATGAGTCATGCTCTAAAACTGTTCTTAAAAATAATCCATAATAGGATCTATCGGAAATTAGACATAGACATCAGTAACACTCAGATGGGATTCAGAAAAGGGCTGGGTACAAGGGAGGCTCTGTTTGCAATGAACGTTATCTCACAGAGATGCTTAGACATGAACCAAGAAATTTACGCATGCTTTATTGATTTCGAAAAGGTCTTTGACAAAGTACAACATGAACCACTAAGACAAGTTCTAATAAAGAAAAATATAGACAGCCAAGATATTCAAATTATATGCAATCTATATTGGAATCAAACAGCAAATGTCAAGGTTGAGGGTAGAATAACAGAAGAAATTCAAATCCGTCGAGCAGTCCGGCAGGGATGTTTCTTATCGCCACTTTTTTCGCAAATTTAGTGCGAAAATGGAAAACCTAAACGAAATTGAGTCTGCGGCTAATGATGCAGTAGCACGTTTGGGGCCTTCCAAGTCCGGAATAAAATATCGGTTATCGTACAAGCACTTCCAAGAGTGGTGCGATACAAGAGGAGTACGGCAAGTTACAGAAGACGTTTTACTGGCATATTTTAATATAATGGAAAATGAAAATAAATGAAAATCTTCTACAATGTGGTCAGGATACTCTATGATAAAATCCGAGTTAGTTATTCGAAAAAATGTGGATATAAGCAATTTTTTAAAGTTACGTGCCTTTCTGAAAAAAACAAGCGAAGGATATACTGCTAAAGTTGTCACTAAAGACGAGTTTTATATATTTTTGTTTGAAGCGCCAGATAAGTTGTATTTAGGATAAAAGTTAAAAAAAATTATATTGCAAAGCATGTAATATACTCTACTAAATTATAAAAATATTTCAGATTGTTTTGTTAATTGGGTTTACCGGCGCCTGTCGATGTGACGAAATGGTAAAAATGAAGACTGTAGACATTGAAGATAAAGAAAATGTAATAATTATCCAAATTCCAGACAGTAAAACACGACAAATTAGATCTTTTACGATAATTGGTCAAAACTACATTAAATTGTATACAAAGTATGCATCAGTGCGGCCTGAAAATTTCACAGAAAACCGATTTTTTATCAAGTACCAAAATGGAAAGTGTTACCGAAGCGTCATGGGAATACATTCGATCAGCGCAGTAGCCCAAAAAGTAGCTAGTTATTTAAATTTAAACGATGCAAGCGCATACACGGGTCACTTTTTACGACGAACTTTAGCAACACCTTTAATTGATGGAGGCGGAAATCTAGAATGCCTCAAACGACATGGGGGCTGGAAATCAAGCACGGTTACCGAAGGATATATAGAGGATTCAATAAGAAATAAGAACGATAATGCTCAAAAAAATTTAAACCCTCATGATTCGCCAACATCGGGAATGATTGCTGAAAGTTGTTCTCGACCATCAGTATCATCAAAAATTACCAATGCGTATCAAGAGTCGGGAACATTTTTGCACGGTTTTAATTTTGAAAATGCCTCCTTAACTAATTGTACTTTTAATATTACTAGAAACGTCACCCCCACTCGCTAACACGTCTGCCAGCGGGGTGAGTTATTTATAGGCTAAGGGAATAAACCCCGACAGAAAATTCTGGTCCTCCTAGCAAGGGGGTTTAGCAATGGGCCAGCAACTCATTCTTGGAAAAAATAGTAATGCTAAAAATACCGAAACCAAGCCTCGGGATATGGATGGAACTAAAGGACGACGACAATGGCAACGAAAACGGACACTGATTTGTGGTACATGGAATACACAAGGAATTAGAAATAAAATCGAAGATGTTATCCAAGAAATGAAAAAACATAAAATGGATTTTGCTGTACTCTCAGAAACAAAGAAAAAAGGACAAGGAACCCAAAATCTTGATGGATATATACATATACACACGGGAGTTAATAAGGAAGAACATGCCAAAAGAGGAGTATCAATACTTATATTGAAGAAATACAAAAAGAATATATCGAACTGGCAAGCAATAAATCAAAGAATCATAAAGATCAACCTCAACTTGAAAGGATTAAAAATAACAATAATAGGCACATACGGTCCGAATGATGATGCACGCCTAGAAGAAAAAATAAAATACTATGAAGTCCTAGATGAAACTATCTCTCAAATAGGTCAAACAAGGGAAACTATTATACTAGGTGACCTCAACGCAAGAACTGGTAGAAGAATAAAAGATAAAACAATAGGACCATATGGAGAAAACACTACAAACGATAATGGCAATAACTTAATAGAAATGTGTAGACACAACTCACTAAGGATCATGAATGGGTATTTCAAACATAAGGAAATACATACATATACATGGACTCAGCCTACAAGAAACTTAAGATCAGTAATTGATTACCTAATAATGAAACAAAAATCTAAAATAAAAGTGCATGACGTAAGAGTATTTCGAGGAGCCGAATGTGGAAGTGACCACCATCTAGTAAAAGCTAAAATGATACTACCGCTAAGCGGAAACGGTAAACACCAACAAAACAAAAATCTAAATGAAAATCACTCAGCAGAAGGTGAACAACTACAGTATAATCTAACAAGTTTAGACAACGATAGTACTAGAGAATTGTATAAAAAAAGATTGGAGCAACAACTACCACAGGAATTTAAACATAAAACAACAGAAGAGTTACATAGCATAATAAGAAAAGGAATACATCAAGCGGCCAAAGAAGCATTAGGAATAAGAGTAAACAAACTCAGAAAGACAAATAATTGGTGGAATGATGAACTACAGGAAATGAAAGATCAAAAGCAAAAATTATATCACAGATGGTTGGGAACAAAGGATCAAGAACACAAAAGAGAATATAGAGAAATGGTAAATAAATTTAAATCCACGATAATAGAGTCAAAAAATCAAAGCTGGGAGAGAAAATGTCAGGAATTAGATACGTATATTGGCGGCCGCAAATCAAGAGAATCCTGGAGATTTATAAAAAACATCAGATCCAACAGAACAGAACAAATAGCCATACACTCCATAGAGCCCGAAAAATGGGAACAACACTATAAAACACTGTTAGTAGAAGAAAGACCGGAATTCAAAAACATAGAACAACATGAAATCCTGATTCAAGGAGAGCCTCCAACAATTAACATCGAAGAAACTAAAAAAGCTATATCATTGTTGAAAAATGGACGTGCTCCGGGCCCAGAGGGGATATATGCAGAGTTAATAAAAAATGGAACCAACAAACTATTCGAGATACTAACAGAAGTTTTCAATAGGCACTTGCACGGAGAACCAGTGCCACAAAGTTGGAAAGAAGGATGGATTACATCTATCCATAAAAAAGGAAATAAGGAAGATTGCAATAACTATCGGGGTATAACTGTTACGAGTACGCTTAGCAGATTATATGGGAGAATTATAAAAGAACGCATATGCGAAGAATACCGTCCTTTTGAATCAGAAGAACAAAACGGATTCAGAGCGGGACGATCCACAATAGATAGTATTTTTTGCTTATCCCAAATACTCGAGAAAAGAACACTGAGATCTCGAGAAGTGCATTTACTTTTAGTCGATTTAACAAAAGCATATGACACCGTGTCTGTTGCGAAATTGTGGGAAGTATTGGAGAAAACCAGTATCAGCGTTTCACTAATCGACGCTATTAAAGATCTATATAACAACACAATATCAAAAGTTAAAATAGGAAATAAGGTTACTAATGGTTTTCAGGTAACAAAAGGACTGAAGCAAGGTTGTTGTTTATCTCCCATACTATTTAATATATATATCGACGAAGCACTCAGGCAATGGAAAAAGAAGTGTAAAGGGATGGGGCTGTCTATTGGGGATGAAACGTTATACACGCTGCATTATGCAGATGACCAGGTAGTTATTGCCCAAGACAAGGAAGACCTAGAGTATATGGCTAGAAAACTAATGGAAGAGTACAAAAAATGGGGCCTCGAAGTAAATTTACAAAAAACGCAATATCTTTGCATAGGAGGAGAAAATACTGCAGATGACCTCGACTTAGAAGACGGGAAAATTAAGAAATGCGATCAATGTATATATTTGGGGGTAAAACTAACAAAGACAGGAAGAACTGATGAAGCCATAAAAGACAGAATAACCAAAGGGAAACGAGTTATAGGTGCATTGAATTCAGTACTATGGCAGAAAAATATAAGACCGGAAACGAAAAAAAGAATATATAACACAATATTGAAACCAGTAATCGTGTATGGCTCAGAAGTATGGCAGTTATCACAAAAACTTAAAGGTAACCTCTTGGCAGTTGAAATGGATTTTTGGAGGAGAGCAGCGGGAAAGTCTCGATTAGAACATGTGAGAAATGAGGACATAAGAAATCAAATGAATGTACAAAGATCAATTATAGAAGACATCGAAAAACAACAACTGACATGGTACGGACATGTTAGCCGTATGGGGGAAGAAAGACTACCAAAAAAAATATTAGAATGGGTACCACCAGAGAAAAGAAAACGAGGACGACCACCAACAACATGGATGCAAGGAATTTCAAAAGCCATGTCAGCAAGAAATCTATTTGAAGAAGACTGGCAGAATAGACAGGCTTGGCGAACGGGAACCCAAAGGCGGATTACGCTATAAACGGGATATATATATATATATATATATATATATATATATATATATATATATATATATATATATATATATATATATTACTAGAAAAAAAAATGATGTTTAATTGTTGTTAATGACTAGACTTCGGCAAATATGCATATTGCATATTTTGCATATTGTGCATATTTTATGCAAATATTTCATATTTTGGCATATTTGTATAAAAGTTTGCATAATGTGCATAAAAGTTCAGATTTTTATAAGTACTGTATTTGAAAATTTTTAAACATACCAATTTATTTCAATTCTTGTATAAAATTTTGTAGTCATTTTAATCAAGAAATGATCTAAGTACGTAATCTCTACAGGTACAAAACATTTACAATTTCAAAGAAGATCAATTTAAGTAGCCCTCAACATTCTTAGAAAGTCTCGGTCACTGATGCATTCAGTTATTGGATAATCGCTAAGGGTTCGCTCATTTGCATTTTATGATCTAATCCCCAAATCTATCTACAATTTATTGTATCTTAACAGCAGGTAAACTGCTAATAGTTTTGTTCCTAATTTAGGGATTTTCCAAAATCTCCCAGTTTATTGAATTAGGTATCTAAACATTTCTAATTTGATGCTCAGATTTGTAAATAATTTTTGTTTTGATATTCAAAGCGTAAACACTCGTTGTGCGTAACAAAAAGGAAGATTGTGATTTTATAATGCCCAAAACAACCAGTGCTTCAACTTGGATTAAACGTTATAAAGAGCTGTCTATGGATATGGGAAAAATTTACTGTTCAGTTTGTGGCAAAATTGTAAGTATCTAATATTTTCTATTAAATATCTAATATTTCATACATACAAGGTGTTTCCAAATGACACTTACAACGTTTGACTGTAGATACTGTAATAACTTTAAAACCAATAAACGTAATTACTTGAAATTTAGTACTCGTAGGTTGTTTTTAAATGAAAAATAGCTTCCTTTAGTGAGAAAAAATTGTCCATGGTACAATACAATGCTGTGTATTTAGAAAAATTTTTCACCTTTACCTTTTTTATGAAGTCAACTATTCTAAAACACAATTATTTTTATTGTAATTGAATTACCAAAAAAAAACTTTTGTTGAATTTTAAAATAAGTTATATGATGTACTAATGGTTAGTAACAAAAACTAATTTGTGGATTAATACTGCATTTAAAACACTTAGCGAGTGTTTTTTTTTCAAACCAGTTATTTGAATAACCAAAAACACCTTGTATATTTTTATACTTTAAAGGTTGAGTTAAAATAAAGGTTTTTATTTTTATTTATAGATAGCATGTGAGAAGAAATTTCAGATAGACCAACATGTGAGAACTGCTTCACACATTGCAAAAAAAGGAAAAATAGGAGGAAAACATCAAACTTCAATGGCTAAATGTTTCCAATCTACTTCAAAAAAATTAGATGAGCAAGAAACTTTTAATGAAGACTTGTGTCGCGCATTAGTGTCTGCAAACATACCGCTTTCAAAATTAGCAAATGTGAATTTTAGTTCGTTTCTAAAAAAATATTGCAAACTTAATGTTTGAAGTGATCGGTCTCTAAGAAGAAATAATGTGAACGGGCTATACTCGTCGGTGTTAATTAATATTAAGGAAGAAATTGCAGATAATTATTTTTACATATCGGTAGACGAAACCACTGATTCCTCAGGAAAGTATATTGCTCATTTATTGATTGGTGTTCTTAAAGAAGATACCTTACCAAAATCTCATCTTATTTCATGCCAGCAACTTGAGAAAACAAATGCTTTAACAATTTTGCGTTTTATACAAGAAACATTAGTAACTTTTTTCTTCCGACAAATATTCCTTCTAATAAATTACTGCTTATTTTATCGGATGCTGCTCCTTATATGGTGAAAGCAGGACAAAATTTAAAAATATTTTTCCCAGATTTAATACATGTTACTTGTGTAGCGCATGGATTAAACAGAGTTGCAGAGGAAATACGAAAAAAGTTTCCCCTTGTAAATACCATGATATCCAGTGTCAAAAAAGTATTTCTTAAATCTCCTATAAGAATTCAACTTTATAAAGAAATGCTACCTAACATTCCTCTTCCACCACAACCTATTTTAACGCGATGGGGAACATGGTTAGAAGCAGCTAATTTTTATGCAGATCATTTTGTTAAAATAAAGAACATAATTGATACGTTAACAGATGAAAGTTCCCAATCTCTTTTGGATTCTAAACAAACTTTTCAGAGTAACTTGCTTCAACAAGAACTTTCATTTATAAAATCAAATTTTAGTTTTGTTCAAAAAACAATTACTCAGTTAGAATCACCAAAACTGTCATTGTTCGAAAGTACAGCATTAATAAACGAATTTGCGTCATGTTGTCGGAACGTCAGAGGTAATATTGGAAAAGATATTTTAAAAAATTTGAAGCTACCATGGAAAAAAATAAAGGTTACCATATTCTTTCTAAAGTAGTCAGTGTTCTAGCTGGAAATATTTCGGAAACAATTAATTTAGATCCAAATGTTTTGGTTAGTTTGAAAAATGCTCCCGTTACATCAGTTGATGTTGAACGAAGTTTTTCCATATATAAATATATGTACTCAGACAGAAGCCACAAGTTTTTGTTAGAAAATTTTGAACACCACTTGGTCATTTATTGTTACCATAATTCTAAATAAGTTTATTCATACTTAAAAATGATGTAGTTACTTAAAACAAATGTAAATCTTAATGAATAGTAGGAAATATTTAGTTATGTACACTTTTTTTTTAAATAAAATTTATTTTCCGACTTTTTATTATGGTTATTCTAGGTGTTAATTCTTTTCTGTTGTGGTTCACATTTTTATAAAGTTTTCGCGCTTCGCTTTGTAAATTGAGCCTTTCTAGTTTCTGTAGCTGGTTTTCTAAATGTCGTTTTTTCCTTTGTTTAAGTATCTTTTTCTCTGCTTGTCTTATCTGTTTGTACTCTCCTTGGTTTTGTATTATCCTTCTGTTTTGGAGCTTTTCATATGCCTGATTCTTTTTCATTTTTAAGTTACCTGTGCACATTCCGCATCATACCATTCTGCCCCCTTCCTTTCTTGTTTCTTCTTTCCTAAAGCTGTTGTTGCTACTTCCTTTAGGATATTTTTGCACTCATTCCAGTAATTATCTATGTTTTCAACAGTATTACTTATTTGGTCTTCTAGTTTTTCTTTAATCTTATGTTTAAATTTTCTAACTATATCAGGGTTTCGTAGTCTGTCTAACTCGAATTTATCTTATTTGCTTTCTTTACCCTTTTTTGCGTTAGAAATTCATGCCCTTAGTTTAACCTGGATCAGATTGTGATCAAAGCCAATGTTTGCTTAACGTCTGGTACGTACATTCATAACATCGCTGTTATGTCTTGCGTCTTCAACAACATGGTCAATTTGATTAATTGTGTTACCGCCTGGGCTAACCTAAGTGCTGTTGTGTATATTTTTGTGCTCAAAGCATGTTCTGGCTATCACCATATTCATTGAGTCTGCAAGGTGTATTAAGCGTGTTCCATTGTTGTTCGACTCGTTACGGATGCTATATTTTCCAATGGTGGGTAGGTAATCGTTTTCTTTTCCTATTTTGGCGTTGAAATCTCCAAGTACTATTTTTATATTCCTTTCTAGGGCAGTTCCGTATTACCTCTTTCAGTTTTTCGTAAAATTCATCGTTTTCTTTGTATAGCTTATCTTCTGTGGGTACATGGGCATTAACTACTAAATATTTGAAAAATTTTTCACATAAAATATATTGGGTCGATTAAAAAATGCAGTTTTGTTCAAACCTCTGACAAAAATAAATTTTTGTCTTCCTTTTATGTTTCTCGTCAAAATTTTATATGTAGATTACTAGCTTTTACTTACTATGTCTTCCTTTTTTAATACACGGTGTATTTGTGTATTATTTGGGGTTTTATCAAATTTCTTTGTAAATGTGTCTAGTACCACAAAATGTATGTTAATGTTTTTAATGTATCTTCTACATTTATGTAAATTTTTTTCTTATAATTTCCCTGAAATTCCAAGTAGCTACTTTATTGTATCGTTAATTCAAAATGATACTTCTACGATCAAGCAGAATTTATCTGCTTCTAATAATTCATAAAAATAAAACCAGAGACATCTTTTTCCATATATTTTTAAAAAAGCAAAAGGGCGTAAAAAGTTGTCGATTGTTGATATTTGTGACCCGAAAAAACTGAAATAAAACAGAGAAAAAGTGTACAAGGACACTGTCCCCCGAGAACTACATGGCCATATACCGACAAATTGATATGGTACACGAAATATACACGAAACGAAGAGCTAGGAGTCCCGTATGGTATGCTTCACAATTTGTGATGTAGAGGTGGGAAGTTTTGTTTAAAGCGTGTTAGTATTATAACTAATATTTATTTCGAAAATTTCATACCAGGATTCTGGTAATAAAAATTAATATTATAATTATGTGAATTCTTAATGTCTACTATTCTTAATGTTTTGTTATAAACGAATTTTGTATGTTATAATTTTGTTCGAGTTTTTTGTTTTGTTGTCTATTGGATGACTGTTCGATGAGTTAACAGTTTTATTTGGGATTAAATTTTATACAGATTTATGTTGGACATCTATGTTGGATAAATAATTATTATCTCAAATTATCACAACTTTTGGAAAGACAATGAAATATGTTATTACCACCAGCTACCCAGTCCTTTTCCTATGTATTTCATATGGGTAGGTAACTGACGTAAACAGAGGCTGCATATAAATATATTTAACAGTAGGAAGTTAAAAAGTTTACATTTTTTATTACAATTTAATTAGGTATACCGATTTTTATTATTTATCACATATTATAGTAACACGGCAAAATTAATTATTCAAATGGCAAACATTAAGTAAAAATAAGCTATTTATTACAAAAGTATAGAACAAGTAAAAACAGTTACCACCAAATTAAACATAATAAAAAAAAGAAAGTAATCAAAGAAAAAACAATATTTTCTATTAAAAAATTGTTAGAAAAGCATTTCAGAACAAAAAAATGTTTCTAACAGGTTTCAATTTATTTTGATTTAAATTTTTTGTTGTGGATGCTCGACGACTGGCATCCTTATATTTTTTGTAGCATTATAGCACAACGTCCTTTTTGTCAGTTTTGTTTTAGTCGACGTTGCAGTTAAAAGTCAAAAGAATTTTCTTTTTTTTTTCTATAGCAATCATTTTGAAACATAAAACTTCTTGGAATTCTGTTATTTGTTTTCGACTCACCTTTGGTCTATGAAGACTCTCATCACCCAGTTCTTTTAATAACATTTACGGATATATTTGTAAAAAAGTCTAAATTTAGGTATGGTTTGGAGTAATTAACTTACAACTTCAAAAAAGCAAATTTTCCTGCTTTATATCGAGAACTGTATGAAACGGATTGGAATTCTCTGTATACTTCTAATGACGTTAACGAAACTTTAAATAACTTTTGTGATCAGATTTTTTCTGTGTTTAATAAATATATTCCAGTTTATAAAAATTTTAGCCATAAATACCCACTCTGATTCGATGCTGATATGATTCAAAACATCAAATTAAAAGCAAAGTGTAGAAAAAAGGTTATACGATTCAGTTTGATTTTCAACGGTTAAGACACCTTGTCAAATCAAAAATCAGTTTGTCATACAATGTATATGTCGAGAATATCCAAATTTCTTTATCCATCAACCCCAAGAAGTTTTGGTCGTATGTAAATTCGATAAATGATAGTTCAAGAATTCCTGGTGTGATAAAAAATAATGGCATTACTACCTTCTCTCCTACCCATAAAATATTGTGAATGTGTTTGCAGAATTTTTCAAAAGTGTTTTTCTGTCATCAGATATTAATTTCAAGGCTAAGTCTTTCTCAGTTAACGCGGATTACTTAAATTTTTATCCTATTTTAGAGTCTGAGATAATTTTTTCTAAAAAGAAATTAAAAGACAAAATGACGTCTGGACCTAATAATATTCTATCCTTTTAAGTTAAGAATTACATAGATGCCTTAACTGTGCCACTATTAAAAGTTTATAATATATATCTTCTTAACAAGGAATATCCGAGTCTCTGGAAGGAGTCAAAAGTGTGCCCAATATTCAAAACTGGTGAAAAGGATCAGGTAGAGAACTAGAAAGTCTTTGAAATAATTTTGTATAATCGTATTTCACGTCGTAATCATAATCACACACTCGTAATCAGCTATCTCAATATCAATATGGTTTTGTCTCCAATCGGTCCACTGTGACAGACTTATTAATGGTCACACAATATACCTCAGCGGTCTTAGATAATAAAAGTCGTTCGACAGAATTCACCACGGCGTATTACTTTCTAAATTATGTCTCTTTGGTCTTTCTGAGGATGCCGTGACTCTTATGAGGTCTTACTTGTCAAATAGAACGCAGTTTGTTGTTTATAATGGTTACAAATTGGAAAAGTACCTAGTAGCTTCTTCAGGGGTTCCCCAAAATTCTATTCTAGGTCCATTATTGTTTTTATTATTTATTAACGATCTGTGTGAATCAATTTCTGCACCATGTTTATGTTATGCCGATGATTTAAAGATTTATTCATTGATAAGCGACCTTAATGATTGTCATTTTCTGCAGAGTGAACGGAATCGTGTACATGAATGCTGTAATGCAAATCATTCGAATCCTAATGGCAATAAGTGCAAAGTAGTTAGTTATTCTAGAAAACAGTCTAATATATACCATTCTTACATTATCGACAGCAATGAACTCGACGTTAGTTATTCTAGAAAACAGTCTAATATATACCATTCTTACATTATCGACAGCAATGAACTTAAACGTTTGAATAAAATTAGAGACCTTGAAATTACTTTTGATTATAAACTCACCTTTGTTGAATATGTTAATTTAAAAGTTAAAGAAGCACTTAAATCCTTTTGATTCATACTTAGAAATAGTCGAAATCTCACTGATACTAAGACAATTAAATTACTTTATTACACTTTTGTACGCTGTAAACTGGAATATGTCTCTGTCATTTGGTCACCTTTTTATGATGTACATGTCCAAATTATAGAGCAGGTGCAGGGTAAATTTTGAAAATTTTTGTCTTTCAAAATTAACGACATATATCCCAAGAGGGGCATTAGCAATAGTGCGTTGTGTAGCGGTTTGGGTGTAGTATCATTAGAATCTAGACGAATTAATGGCTCCCTAATATTCCTGTACAATCTCCTACATAATCTCATTGACTGCCCTGATGTTTTTCGACAAATAACTTTTAACGTTCCATCTTATCCAGTGAGAAATTCGATTACGTTCAGAAATACACAAGCTAGAACTAATCTTATGTTAAATTTTCCTCTATTTCGCATGTTCAACTATTATAATTCCTAAGTGCTTACTGCGATATATTTCACTGCAGTTTAAAGCAGCTTGCTATAATGGCTGAGATCTACCTAGGTGATTGAGTCGTTTCTTTATGTTAGGGTAAAATACTCAAGAAATGTGTTATTTAGTTAGTACCTATGAATTATTAATATTTCATTTAACTTTAGTATTGTATTTTGTCCTATAAATGGATTCTGTTGGACAATAAACACTATTATTATTGATCTACTTTGTTATTGTTTTTATTAAATAAACAAACATTTACGACACCAGTTCCAGTAAGCAATTTTTCCGCAATTTCACGTTACCATTTAAGACGTCGTCTTAGAGAAGTTGAATTAGACGACATATGGTCAGAAAAATCAATGCACGTTTTTGCTTTGTTATATTCAATAACTGCTTTGCGTTTAAATTTATTTATTTTGCCTGGAACTTCAACCAACACGTCCCGTTTATCTGTTCGTTTGAATAAAACTATGCCAAATTTCGACTGGACTGCGTTTTTTTGTCAAATAATTTTTGTGCTAACTCGGTGCTGGTATACCAAGCAAGAAGTCTCGAAGTCTCCAAGAAGACACAGTTTGAAAAGCTTAATTCCTAATTTATGCCATTTTCCTTTGATAATTGTCGAACAATTAAGCGCCCTCGGAAGGATACCATTGTTTCAACTATACAGATAGTTTAGTGAGGAAGGATAACTTGCTTGAATTTCTGGTTTAGAAAGTCAACCAGGAATTAAATTTTGTTGACTCTTGCTTGAACTTCTGATTTAGAAAGTCAACCAGGAATCAAGTTTTGCTGAGTCGGTGTTCTTCTTCGCATTGTTTATTATTAGCAAAATGTCACATTCTTATAATATTTCTGAAGTGGTTTCAAAACATCCGATTTGCCGCTTCAGACCAATAAGTTTCAGAATATTTCCAATAATCTTTGATTTTTGATTTTTGGTTTAAGATCATTCATAGCAGAAAACCCCAAAAAAAAAATACATTTCTTCTGTCAATGTACTTTGTCCAGAGGATGGCATGAGGGTCTCAGTAATGGCTTTTTTATGGTTTGTTTTGCATACAAATTGGTGTCGGTTACTAAAGTATTTATAAGCTTATCAACCAATAATTTATAGTAAGCAAACATATCTTCTCCTTTCATATCTTATACTTCTGTGACCAAACCCATGTCCCCATGAAAATTAAAGTTTTGGAATCTCCAACAACTACGCCCCAATCCAACACAACATCTTGCTCTTCAATATTTGACGAACCATTTGTTTTCTAATCCTCAGATTATAAATAAAAAAAAAATTGGAAAATTTTGATTATTAATAATCAAAACATGTGTATGTGAAACACAGTAAATAAAAGTTAAATATTCTTCGCAGTAGGTATAACTCGACAAGCGAGAGCTGGCGGGTTGCGCGTAGAAAAAATTGAAAAGTGGAAGGAATTGCTCATTTCTATTGCAGTCGGCTAGGACTTCACATCGTGTATAACCGTTTAAGTACCTATACTATATACCTATAATCGCGATTAAGTACCTCTCGTATCTGTCTTAGAATAATTCCTTTTCTATTTTCGCGCAACTCACCCGCCAGCTCTCGCTTGTCGGATTATACCTACTCATAACGTAATTGAAACAAATAATTGCAGTTGGACGAAATAAAGTTATTTATTCAGTGAAGAAAATATTGTTCTGTACAATATTGTGTCAACCTCAGGCATGTAAGAATACATAGATTCGATATGCTTTATTTTTTAGCATCGACTGTAGGTTTTTCTGTAGGTTACTGTAGTTTGAAGTTTAAAAAAATGTATCATTTGTGAACACTCTGTATTTAGAAATTATATTTTTGTATAAATGCCTAAAATATCGTTACATACTCTTGATGTGCAAAGGTTTTTAAAACAATCAGTTTGTAAATGGATGAGATAATAACTTTAAAAATTTTGTCTTTATCTTTCAAAATTTAAAAAAAAAAAAATGATAAAAAAAATATGAAATTTTAACCTATAATAATCTTTAATCTAACCTATATCTTACAAATTTTATCGTGAATCTTATGCAGAATCGAACAATAAAATAATATACAAGATGCTCTATTTAAAATAACAAAGTAGCTATTCACCCCAGGTATAACCGAAAGTGGCATGTCTGTCAAAATATTTTCTTTGAGTCATAAATTGAAATCCCCATAAGTTACTTTTTATAAATATCAGGTAAGTAGCTTTCGATATACATATGATGAAATCTCGTCACGACATACGCTGTATACTATATTTTTGTCATAATGTAGAAGCGTCAGCTCTAACTTAGGTCAAAAAGAAAAATCATACGATTTCTACCTGGCGAAATCGAATTCCAATCTCAGCCAACGTGCTTTCTAAAACTTGCAAAGCAAACAGCTTAATGAAAAATCGGCAAGGGAGTCTAAGATTGCATTCCAAATGCCGTTGATCATGACCAAAATTCGTAGTGAATTTAATTTCTGGTACTCCAAACGAAGTAAACAAATAAACAAAAGGACTGTATTAGATCTTGATTCGATACAGAGCAGCAACAAGATGCATATACGTATTTCGACCTTCTTTAGGTCTCCTCAGTACGGTATAGACACTACTTCGTATCGAAACAAAATCTTTTTCCGTCGTAGACTATAGTTATTAAAAATAACTATGTGCAGACGTATCTACGCCATCTAAGAACAAAAAGAGAAATCATACGATTTCTACCTGGCGAAATCGAATTCAAATCTCAGCCACCGTGCTTTCTAAAACTTGCAAAGCAAACAGCTTGATGAATACATCGGCAAGGGAATCTAAGATTACATTCCAAATTCCGTTGATCATGGCCAAAATTCGTAGTGAATTCAATTTCTGGTACTCCAAACGAAGTAAATAAATAAACAAAATGACGGTATTAGATTTTGATTCGAAATAGAGCAGCAACAAGCCGCATATACGTATTTCGACATCTTTAGGTCTCCTCAGTACAGTATACTCCTCATAAGGTCTTCTCATAAACAGCATTTGGAATGCAATCTTAGATTCCCTTGCCGATTTATTCATCAAGCTGTTTGCCTTGCATGTTTTAGAAAGCACGGTGGCTGAGATTTAAATTCTATTTCGCCAGGTAGAAATCGTATGATTTCTCTTTTTGTTTTTAGATGGCCTAGTTAGGTCTGTACATAGTTATTTTTGATAACTTTGGTCTACGACGGGAAAAATTTTGTTTCGATACGGAGTAGTGGCTATACCGTACTGAGGAGACCTAAAGAGGTCGAAATACGTATATGTGGCTTGTCACTGCTCTGTGTCAAATCAAAATCTAATACCGTCATTTTGTTTATTTCTTTACTTCGTTTTGAGTACCAGAAATTGAATTCACTACGAATTTTGGCCATGATGAACGGCATTTGGAATGCAATCTTAGATTTCCTGGCCGATTTATTCATCAAGCTGTTTGCTTTGCAAGTTTTAGAAAGCACGGTGGCTGAGATTTGAATTCGATTTCGTCAGGTAGAAATCGTATGATTTTTCCTTTTGTTCTAAGATGGCGTAGTTAGGTCTGTACATAGTTATTTTTGATAACTATGGTCTACGACGGGAAAAGATTTTGTTTCGATACGGAGTAGTGGCTATACCGTACTGAGAAGACCTAAAGAGGTCGAAATACTTATAGGCGGCTCGTCGCTGCTTTGTATCGAATCAAAGTCTAATACAGTCATTTTGTCTAACTTAGGTATTAATTAGGTATTTTTGTATGCCTATTTACGTTCATTTTATTCTCTAAATTCGTTTGACAATAAACTTTGTAATTTTAGATTACTGAGCTGAGTTTCTGTCGTAATAATACATTTTTATTTTATAGTTACTCTTTTATCTATGTCTAGTTTATAAAAATAATAACAACAATACAAAAAAATACAATATTATGGTGTTTTTTAACTTTTAATCTAGATCTAAAAAACTATTTAAAGGTAACGTTATATTGTACAAATTTATTTATAAACTGTTTTTGCCATCAACTTTGTATTTACTTATTTCAATCACAATGCCCATCTCTCTTAACTGATGCGCTATAGCGACGTCCTTCTTTCTCCCTTTCCAAGATTACTTTTCTGAACGAGTGAGCAGTTTCGAAATGAGGAGTCGTTGACTAAATTGAGATTCTGGATGGCTGTCACGCGACTCCCACAGCCATTGACTGCAATCTCAATTTTTAATCTTACACAGTCTTTGATCAAAATAAACATGTTTAGAGGTAATGACAAATTTAAAAGAGTATAAGTAATATAAAAACAAGTATCTTAAGGCCCTACTTTTTTAAATAAATTATTAAGTAAATAATAAGACAAAAAAACCGCGATCACTTAAAAATGAATACTCAAGTGTTACAAAACATATAAATTTTACACAATATTTCTATGTTACTAGATCCTAATACTTATTATACTGTTAAAAAATGAAAAAAGCTCCTTCAATCGAATTTTAGAAAATATTTCTGTAGATATACAATAATAAGTTGCCTAATATTTATGTAATATACTATTTTAACACTTAACGCTTAACTAACTGTGGCACACACCGTTCGTCATTGGCTATTGTCGTCACAGGCCAACGGCACTTCTGGCTTTCGTTAGAGTCAGTCAGTTCTGTTCTGTTTTCGTTGGCCGTTCAGATATAGTCTAATGCCGGGTCCAGACCAAACAAACAAAACAAAAACATTCATGTTTCGTGACAAAGTGGCGACAAATCGAAAACATTTCTTGAGACATTTTTGAACAATTTTGTTTTGTTTGCAAGTTTGAAAACTTTTTCAGGTCCCGTCTCAGGTCGGTAAAGATCAAAAAGTCTGTGTTTTGTCTGTGTATTTGACGACAAGTTGTCGGCGCAGTGTGGACGCGTGTGCGTGCCAAAACGAGTTAAGCAGTACACTCAAAAATTGAGGAGTCTACCCACACCCTATGCCCAGTCCACAGTAGAACATCTAATTCACAATCTATTATATGACGCCGAAATGAGCAAGTATAATGAACCCAAGAAGCCACCACTATTCCAGGTACAACGCCAAATGAAAGAATTTATTCAGTTTCCCACAGGATTTTCTGGTTCTTCGTGCTCAAATCCACTTAGTCTCAACACAAATGTTCAGTCAACTCCATCTAACTCCAACCCATAACATTTGTACTCAAATCCACCCAGCACTGACACACAATATTCATACTCAAATCCTCCCAGCATTGACACACGTTCATACTCAACTCCTCCCATCATTGACACACATTTATACTCAAATCCACCCAGCATTGAACATTTATACTCAAATCCACCCAACACGCAACATTCATATTCAAATCCATCTAGCGCTGACCCACAAAATTCTTAGGGCTTAGACCCACAATACTAAAAAAGCTCCAGGGTATGATTTAATATCGGGAAAAATCTGCAAAAATTTACCCGAAGAAGGATTTCGGTTGCTTATGTACATATTTAACGCTATACTAAAGTTAGGCTATTATCCGTTTCAATGGAAAATGGCACAAATTATTCTAATACCGAAACCAAATAAAGATCCACAAAAACTATCATCCTATCGTCCAATCAGTTTGCTTCCCATTATCTCTAAGATATTTGAGAGGATACTTCTTCAGAAAATGAATTCTATAATCGACAGACAAAAGTTAATACTTGATTATCAGTTTGGATTCAGGCAATAACATGGAACAATTGAGCAGGTACATAGAGTTGCCAAAGTAGCAAGAGATGCGATTGAAATGAAAGAATACTGCACTGCACCCTTTTTGGATGTCTCACAAGCATTTGATAAAGTATGGCATGAGGGGCTGCTATCTAAAATAAAAACTCACTTTCCTCATCCGCTGTATGCTCTTCTGAGATCCTATCTTATCAATTGATATTTCCAGGTCAGATGCAATGAAGCAGTATCAGACATATCTCCAATTCTATCGGGAGTACCTCAGGGTAGTATATTGGGACCAACTTTATACTTACTCTATACGGCAGATGTTCCCACAAGAGTAAACAGCACAATCGCTACCTATGCAGATGATACTGTGATAATGGTTTCTAGCTCGGTTCCTGTTACAGCCTGTCAAAATTTACAAATTCATTTAAATGAACTAGAGAAATGGTTAAAACTGTAGCGAATTAAAGTAAATGGCAGCAAATCAGCACATATAACATTTACTTTACGCAAAGAGAGTGTACCATCTGTGTGCATAAACAATACCATAATACCCAAAAAAAGTGATGTTAAATACTTGGGAAAACATTTTGACAGCCGACTAAATTGGGGAAAGCACATGTGAACAAAGCGACTGCAACTAGGATTAATATACAGGAAAAATTATTGGTTCATGAATAAAAAATCCAAACTAAGTCTACATAATAAATTATTACTGTATAAACGTGTTCTAAAGCCAGTTTGGACCTACGGTATACAGATATGGGGTACAGCATCTAATTCTCACTTACTGAAACTTCAACGTTTTCAATCTAAAGTTTTGAGACATATTACCAATGCACCGTGTTACGTGCCCAATTATGTTATACACCGAGATCTTCAGATCCAAAATATTAAAGACACCGTTGTCTCACACAGTGGCACTTACAAAAATAGACTACTAAACTATCCAAATACACTTGCCCAAGACCTACTTAAGCGACCAAGGAGAGGAAGACTAAAACGACGTGATCCTCTAGACCTCTCTATACCTTTATATACATAAACGCATATATCATTTTATAGCTACAACTGATACTACATATACCTTCAACTTATAATTGTGTGTGTTATTATAATTTCAACTATTGCTATTTTTTTTAATATGTTAGTAAAATGTCTTTGTAAATTGTTATTTATATTTCAAATATTTATATATATTAGAAATTTATCTTAAGGATTTCTGTCACTGGACAGCTCTCCCCTATGTTAATTACTTGATAAACATATTGATTATTGTTTTTTTTTTTTATTTGTAGAAACAGATTTCAATAAATAAAGGATGAAAAAAAAAACCAAACACCAACACACAACCTTTATTTTCACATCCACCTAGTATTGACACAGAGCTTTCTCAGTATTCAGATCAAGAAAACGAACGAAATTGATGATGAATCTTTTGAATGTAAAAACAAGTAGACTCGTCATTATTTTGTATGTAGTATGTATCTATCGTCAATTTCTTTTGTATTAAACATTTAACCAATAAATATGGAGTTTATTTTAAAGGATATTAACAGAAAAATCGTAATGAAAAAAGATTAACATACCTGTACATAACCACTAAGACTGTTAATTAAAGCTTTACATACTTCAGGTATTATTACAGATATTGATTGCTTTGATACTTTTGAAAGATACATTGTGTATCTGTGTGGTAGGAATCACCTGTTGCTAAAAATCTTAAAGTGATTGCTAACCTTTCTGTTACACTCATAGCATTTCTAGTTAGTATGTCTTTTTGCAACTGCAGGACCAACAAGGCATATTAGATTCTCAAAATCTTCGGTGGACATTTTTAAAAAATTGTTGAAGCTTGATCGAATTTCCCCACTTAATCCAATAACATCTGCGTTCTCGCATTTCTCGCGTTTCTCGCATTTTTAGGCTTAGTCTTGCGAGGGTTTAGAGAGTTTAGGCTTAGGGTTGCGACGAAGCAACCGCATCATGGACTTATCTATGGATAATGATTTTCCAGGGCAATAAATTTCATCCATTGGTTTACTGAAATAATCTTGAAGATTTCTAGTTATATTTAAACGATTACCATAACAAGGATCTTCCTCATGACGTGCATTTGTTGAAAAGTAGAGTCACCTCATCATGATCATGAATCTATTTCTGCTTTTTTGGCCAATTTTTGGCTGCAATTTTTTGGCCAATTTTTAAAAGGTAAATGACACAAGTTTTGTATAAAATTGTACATATTAGCTGAACCAGATTTAATAGTGTTGCGATGTAATGTACATAGTGGTGTTCAAAGTGAAACTGGTGGTACAGGTCATACTGAAAAAGTGTTATTGTCATTGATAAAAAGTTTCGAGAACAAAGGACATTTTTTATATATGGACAACTTTTATAATGAGCAAAGAACTTATGTTACAGGTACTTTCCCAAGAGGCAGAAAACAAAATTCGAAAGTCGGTATTAACGCAAAAATTAAGAAAGGCGAAATAATTACCAAATATCTTGAGGAAATTTCAGTAAGTAAATGGCGAGATAGGATAGAGGTTCTATTTCTGTCAACGGAGTTTGAGGAAGAAATGACAGAGATATAAACAAAAATAGGAGACATTATACAGAAACCAAAGGCTATAACTTAATACAACGCAAATTTGTTTAGCATCGATCGACAGGATTAAATGCTTTATAAATATTCATGTGAGAGGAAAACTTTGACATGGTATAAGAAGCTATTTTATGATTGCTATTGGTGCAATGGGCACAGTATGCCAGTAGTGTTATCCATTCAAGTTTCACAATAAGGAACTGGGCATCTGTTGGGCATCAGGAAAAGTGGTGTTACCACCTCTTACCGCTCCACCAGAATCTTTAAAACTACGGGTGACTCAGAAAATGGTTAGATGGTATAAAAACAGCACATTTAGTACTCAAGCTGCTATTAGACGTCATAACTAACTAATTGCAATGTGTAATATTAAAAAAAAAGTGCAAAATTGGCTCCATGACCGATCAATTTTGGTGGCGAAAAATGTTGATGTTGAGAAAAATGAACTTCCAGATTCAACAGTTGATATAATATTTCTTATATAAAGCGCGAGTATTGTTAATGAAGAAAAGGCCGTCAATTATTCAACAGAATTTTTAAATTCTCTGGATATACCAGTGATGCCACCATACAACCTTCGGTTGAAAACTGGTTTACCAATTATTCTGCTACGCAAGATACCCTCATATAATACAATATCATTCAAAAGGCTTCAACTTCCTATTCGATTTGCATTCGCGATGACCATTAACAAATTTTAAGACCAGACAATGTCCGTTTGCAGCGTGGTTTAAGAGAATCCATATTTCTCACAAGGTCAATTATATGATGCATGCTCACTGTTGGTAAACCATCAAATTTATTTATAGAAGCAAAAAATAATATTATCGAAAAATATTGTGCACCAATTAGCGGTTCATTAGATGTTAATAAAGAGGTATAATTTAAAATCGTATAATTATTTGGAGTAAAAAAATCAAATTTTTTCTCCATATGACCCGTCTGGCAAGTCACCACCCGGTATATATATATATATATATATATATATATATATATATATATATATATATATATTTATATATTTATATATTTATTAAATGGCCAACTACTATATGGCCTAGGAGACAAATTAGTTATGTCTAGGCCTAGGGAAGTTTAACGAATTTGTCTCCTAGGCCATATAGTTGGCCATTTAATATATAAAGCGATAGCGGCTTTCGCTAAAAGATTTAATTCTTTACACATTTCGCATAGCATAAAGGATACAGAAAACGATTATTCATATCGTTTCGTTCACGGCCTTCAAAGTAGGGGGCGCCTTTATAAGCTAACTACACGGTAGTAAAGATTTGGGAGACATTCGCTTTACTTTCCGAGTTTGAATTTGTATCAGCCCAAGTGTCTGACGATGGCTGGGATAGGCCGAAATGATCATAACACTTTAGTGATACCAATTCGAGCACGGGAAGTTTAACGAATTTGTCTCCTAGGCCATATAGTTGGCCATTTAATATATAAAGCGATAGCGGCTTTCGCTAAAAGATTTAATTCTTTACACATTTCGCATAGCATAAAGGATACAGAAAACGATTATTCATATCGTTTCGTTCACGGCCTTCAAAGTAGGGGGCGCCTTTATAAGCTAACTACACGGTAGTAAAGATTTGGGAGACATTCGTTTTACTTTCCGAGTTTGAATTTGTATCAGCCCAAGTGTCTGACGATGGCTGGGATAGGCAGAAATGATCATAACACTTTAGTGATACCAATTCGAGCACGGGAAGTTTAACGAATTTGTCTCCTAGGCCATATAGTTGGCCATTTAATATATAAAGCGATAGCGGCTTTCGCTAAAAGATTTAATTCTTATATATATATATATATATATATATATATATATATATATATATATATATATATGTATATGTATATATATGACACCTAGAGCTAAGTTTAATACTATTACAAAAATTAATATTAAACTCACCAGTCTTCCGGGTTGAACCGTGTCAATATCCATTTTGCCGAGCTTTCGACATCCTCTCTGATGTCTTCCTCAGGGCTTCCGAGGTCTCAGTCTCCCGAGCCCTCAGACACTACTACACTGTTCACTAATCACTGCACTGTCACTGCTACAGTGGGGCTAATACGACGACCCATATATACATTGTGGGGTCTAAAACTTAAAGTAAATTTTAACTAGAGCAAGAGACAACGGAGGAAATCGAGATCAAGAAAGGCGTAAGACAGGGTTGTATACTCTCACCGACCTTATTCAATCTATACTCCGAAGACATTATAAACACAGCACTTTCGGATCAAAATATAGGTATTAAGATAAATGGCATCCGAATAAACAACTTGAGATATGCCGATGACACGGTACTAATCGCAGAAACTTGGGAAGATCTTCAAATACTAATTAACAAAATAGTAGAATGCAGTGAAGAACACGGATTATCACTTAACATAAGCAAAACAAAAATGATGCTAATATCTAAATCACCACAAAACTTCCCTGACATAACCATGCATGATCAAAGAATCGAACGTGTAAGAAGATATAATTACCTGGGAACTGTTATCAACGAAAATAATGACTGCTCTGAAGAAATCAGAACCAGAATAGAGAAAGCTAGAGCCACATTTACTAAATTGAAAAAGGTGTTCTGCGGAAGAGATCTAAGTCTAAAACTTAAAATTCGCCTTTTGAGATGTTACGTTATGTCAGTTCTCCTCTACGGGATGGAAACATGGACATTGAAAAAGATCGATACCAAAAAGATAGAAGCATTTTAGTTGTGGATGTATCGTAGAATATTAAAAATACCCTGGACAGAGAAAGTAACAAATGTTGAGGTTTTGCGGAGAGTGCGGAAAGAGAAAGAGCTGATACTTACTGTTAAAAAGCGCAAACTACAATATTTGGGACATGTTATGAGGGGAGATAAATACCAGTTGCTGCAATTGATTATACAGGGAAAGATAATGGGAAAGAGATCTATAGGAAGAAGAAGGCATTCATGGTTGAAAAACATGAGAGAATGGTACAATTGCACCAATTACCAACTGTTTAGATCTGCAGCATCAAAAATACGCATAGCTTTGATGATAGCCAAACTTCGAAACGAAGACGGCACTTGAAGAAGAAGAAATTTTAACTTCCGATCATCTCAGAACCGGAAATGAATTTTTGTACCAAAAGTATATCTTGACAATCTCATACGTAATACTAATAATATTCCGAAAAAATATTTTAATTATCTAATATGATTTTTGACTAAAGTGGTGAAGAAAAGGGCTTGGCGTTTTAGTATATAAGATTTTAATTATTTAATTTTTAAAATTTGAAATATATTAAGCAAACCAATATTTTTCTCGATTTTACATATCAGAACAATATATATATATATATATATATATATATATATATATATATATATATATATATATATATATATATATATATATATATATATATATATATATATATATATATGTATATATATATATATATATATATATATATATATATATATATATATATATATATATATATATATGTTATATGTGAAAATAGTCACCTTGAACCACTCAAGGGTTACCGACACTTTGGTTTCGCAATATCAGTTCCTATTTCATCATTCTTTTAGCAAGCGTTCCCATAGAGATAGCTGACTATGCACGGACATCAAACTCTGACCAAAGCTGGCCTTTCGTGGGAAATACCGACACCACATTTTGTAGATAGATTATAAATTCAGGACTAACATTATATTTTTCACTCGTCATATAAGTTTCTTACTAATAACATTTGTATTATATAATTTTATTTGCTTCATTTTATCGTATAACTAAGTGTAACTTTTATTTGTGAAATAAATCTTTTTTAAAAAGTCAATCAAGAAGTTAGTGATTTAACATTTGGCGCAGTCAGTAGGATCCGGTTAACGTTGTTAGAACAAGGAAACTCACTAGCAACGGCGGATCCCTATCCCTCAACGGAAAAAAGAACCTAGAGCCGTCCTCATTCAACTGGATACTACGGAAGGAACACCTGGTGAAGCCCCTGGTAGCAGATCCCGTTAGAAAACAAGACGTACTCGATGTTTCTGTTAATGTAAGAGTAGATAGACTATGTACTTCTGAGCTCATCCCCTAAATTGCAACCCCTAAAATCGCAACCCCCGGTCGTAAGTTCCAAACGGCTTAACCTAGGATGACGTACGAGGGCTCGTTGGAAAGGGGATGAAAAATGGGGTTGAATGCAGTATGTGCCGTGCGCATCGGAGCATGCCAAAAGGTCATTATGGGGTATCTTCGTTTCTATTGGTCCGATTGGGGCGTACGAGGGCTCGATGGAACGGGGATGAGACGGGGAATACTTTGACACAAAAAACAAAGATGGCGGCGTTGCCAAATGGGCGTTAAAACGTATCTTCGTTGCTATTGGTCGGATTTTGACGTATGAGGTGTCAAAGCGTTGGATGCCACGTGATATTCGACGCAGGACGTGACATTTGTCACAGAACGTGAAATTCGACGCAGGACGTGAAATGTCACGTGAAATGATGTGACATTCGACTTAGGACGTGACATTTGACGCAGAACGTGAAATGTCACGTGAAATGATGTGTCATTCGACGCAAGACATCGCTCAACATACATATAGAGTAATGGAATTTAAATAAAACAACAACATCATAAACGGAGCATTTTTTATTCGTATATATTTACAATTTTGTTTAACAAAGTTTTTAATTGTTTTAATAGCCCGTCGTTGGGGCAGGGTATCCCAAAAAGTTCCCAGCTAAACGTTCCTGCTGCTACAACTTTACGTGTGTATTCGCTGTACTTATAATAGGTGTTGTTCTGAAAAAAGTAAATAAACCCATCAGTATAGCGGAATGCTGATGTTATTGTATCTGGTAGTCCTGGTAAGAGATAATTCATGGGTCCACGGTTTAAGACATCTCCAGCTTCATTAAATTCAATATAAGAATCATCATTGTATAATAAATACGTTTGACCGCTGTTTGTTTGAAATAATGCATTTATTTTGGTTCTCGCAGGTATAGAAGGAAACATAAAACGTTTTTGAATTTTTAAATTGGGGAAAGATGCAGCGTAATACTGATTATTGCGTATGGTTACTAAGTGTCCCTCGGAATTCTGAAAAACATGTGAAACGTGCGCAGACCTCAACTCTTTAGGGAGATAATCGGTAATTAATTCGGGATGTTTTGGAAGGCGCATCTCATTTAAATCAAATTTCCATATATATGGACCATATCCAACGTACATTCTATAATTTGGAAACTGAGGAGAAGTAGCTAAAAACATGAAATCTGGATATGGAATTAGACATAATATGTTTTGTAGGGCAGGTGTGGTTGTTGTTGTTGGCAAAGAGGTCCTGTGTTTGATGGTAGATGTTTTCGACATATGGTTCTTGTTGTGCGGAACTGGTGTTGTTGGTGGTATGTAAGAGGGTGTTGTTTTTGGCCCATATAGAATACTCATTGCCTTTTTATCATCATCACCAAAAGGTTGTACATCTTGTTGATACCAAGGATACATAATAGACGAATCAATAGTACTGTGTGCTAGTCCGAGAGAATGACCAATTTCATGCATTAGAACAGCCAAAAAATTGACTTCACCATTGGGAGCGCTGCCATTTCCTACATACCATCGTTCACTAACATCAAGATGAATTTCGGTACACTCTGCGTGTGCGCTTGGAAAGTATGCGTGAGCCAATACTTTTCCAGGACCATCGAAATTAAATGAACATTTAGAGGTTCCTTGACAACTTGCTCGAAAATTATGAGTATTTGGTACCACAGTTATAGTAATATCAGGCCTCGGGGAAGGTATTATTACTTGTTTAAACTTTAAATTAGATATTGTCTCCCATCTAGCGAAAGCTTCTGCAGCAAGATTTATATAATCAGGATTACTAATAGCCTGAGGGAAATACCAGCGTAAAGTCGTTTTATTCCACTTCGAACGAATCTCATAGTTATTGTCGCCAACAGAACATCGAGGCTTATTCATCATCATATTTATAGTATCATTATTTAATGTTCCAGTCACAGGAAGATTGTATTTTTCCTGAAAAGCAACTAGGGCCATATCTATACTAGAAAGAGCATTATTTGATGTATTTAGATATCCGAAACGTTTAAGAAAAGAACTAGCATACGCCAGAGTGCTATTCTCTGCACACACAGATACAGAGAGCAACAATAAGACATGTAAACAGACCAGCATCTTGATTTATACTAATATCCAAAAATTGGTACTATAGTTATTTATACAAAATTCACAAAAACAGAATTATATACTGAAATATTAAGACAGAAATATTTTAAATAATAATATGTTAAAATTGTGCATTTGATAGCAAACCGGATGAAGCCTCATGATAACAATACACCGCGTTGTTCAAAACACGTAAACAAGTGTGATAACAAATTTTATTTTAATCATTGGAAAAACAAGTACACCGGAAAGAAAACCGCAGTTGCTACATTTTGTAAAATGTATGAAGATATCAGCAACCACATCAACAAAATTCTAAATTGATAACAACGATTCTCTTACCGCAATATCTATTTATTATATTACCATAAATATTAGTTGAAGAAATAAAAATAAATATAAAAATATTAGCATTTCTAGAACAGCACACGCTGCTTATCTATGAAACGAATCAGTTGATGGTACCGTAGGCACATTAGGTTGACGCAACTCGGGCTCGGGTGGGGCGATATGCTGTTCTGTTCTTTAAAAGGCCGAGGAGCGCATACGTTGTCACAGTTCGCTTCGCAAACGTACTACAACAACAAGTTCGCAGTATTCAATACGGTGTGCAGTGACTTACATATATCTGATAAAGGTAAGCGGTTTTTGTCTTTTTATGTATTTATTATGTCCTTTTTATCATTGTATTTTATGAGAATTGTACATCTCTCTGTTCGTATTTCATGCAGTATTTTATAAAAAATGTATATTTCTATGTATTTATTATGTCCTTTTTATCATTGTATTTTATGAGAATTGTACATCTCTCTGTTCATATTTCATGCAGTATTTTATGAAAAATGTATATTTCTATGTATTTATTATGTCCTTTTTATCTATGTGGGTGTTGTAAAACATTTCACGTCTGCTATTTTTTATAAGAAGTATTCTCCGCTGTTCGTATTTCGATTTCTTGTAGTATATGGTTCTTCTCTATTGCCAAGTATGTAATGCATCTCTCCATTTACGTTAAGCGGAAAAACTATAGTTTTTTATTATTATTGTAGATGGATCTATCAAAACTAAATAATGCATCCTTGGTTGCAGAACGTAAGCCAATAAAAAAACTTAAAGATCTACAAATTGGAAAAAAATTTACCATCCACAGTGCAAAGGTGGTAACAACACAATTTGGGGAGACAGTTCTGCTGGATTTGGGTGCTGAAGTTGTCTTCTTACCACAGCGGGTAACCAAAGCCTACCAAGCAGCAATAACGGACCTCAACAGCGGAAACTATTCGCTGATATACGAAGGGGAAGTTGATATTGGAAAAAGCAGACTCCTTGCATCCTTTAAGATAGTTGAATAAGGTAAGTGATTTTTTCTTATTGTTTGTTTGTGTGAGTAGCCATGCATATAAAACAAGTGATTAAACAGTCTGATGATTTGATGCACATTATTAAAAAGCTTAGTAAAATAATTTTCGATAAATTCACTGAAAGAGATCGTAAAGTTTGGACAAGACGGTTAAATAGTCAAATTTTTAGATGTAGTAAAGTAATTAAAAACAATAAACTATCCGTAGGAACAGTTAGAAAAGTGCAAACTTACATAGGACATTTTAAGCATTTTAGGCAAGTTATTTTAAATTTCAATAATAAGTACGTTGGGTTGGGGCTTAATTCAAAATTACGCAATAGAGTTAAATGGGAAAATGTCATTTCATGTTTTGCTAGTAGAATTAAAACTGGAGTTATAGTTAATTTAGTGCATAAGGACGTAACACATTTCCTAAATGATTGTTATATTATTTTTAGTAGAAAAATTAACAGTAATTTAAAAACAAATAGATTGCTTAAAGTCAATACTACATTTTGCGGTGAATTCATTAAAAAATCGAGTGATAGCGAAAGTTTAGATTTAAAATATTTTAACACTAAAAATGCTATTATAGTCGCATCGACCGATTTACATCTTTGGTTCAGTGAAAATGTTAAGGATAAAATTTTTACAAAGCTGTCGGAGTTTGCAGAAAAAGATTCTGGTGCTGCTCTGTCTAAAGTAATCTCATTAGAAGTCAATATTAATAAAGTAGAAATAGGAAACGGTTCATCGTTCATTGAATTGCCAATAGATATTCAGAAAAAACGAGCGTGCATTAATGTGCATAACTTCGATCAGGCTTGTTTTTATTGGTCAATAGTTAGCGCTCTGTATCCTGTTGGAACAAAAATGTTGGAAGAGTTTCGAAATATCCACATTATTCTACTGTTTTACAAACAGACAAATTAGAAAGCCCAATGCCATTAAGCCAAATTTCCAAATTTGAAAAATTAAACGCCATATCAGTCAATGTTTTTGCATTAGAATTAAACGTAGTTAAGGACAAACAATTTTATGAAGTAGTACCAGCCAGACTGACAACGCAAAAGATGGAAAAGCATGTTAATTTGCTCCTTATACAAGATAAATATTTCCCAAAGTTAAACGATTACGATGCTTCTCCAGAAGATGATGATCAGACTGAAATACGCCTTCATTATTGTTGGATTAAAGATTTGGGAAAATTAGTAAAATCGCAATTGAACAAAAACAATCGTAAAAAATATATATGTGATAGATGTTTGAACTATTTTCACAGTGAAAGCAAACTAGCAGAGCACGAAGAAATGTGTTCAGATGTGAATAAATGTAAAATGACTGTTCCCAAATATGATCATGTGGCTTTTCGCAATTTTACATACAAACAAACAACTCCGTTTATAGTTTATGCCGATTTTGAATGCCAATTACATAATTTTACAGATTCAAATGTCTCAGTGAGTAAAACAGCAAAATATCAGAAACATGTACCTTTTAGTGCAGGTTATTATTTGAAATGTGCGTACGATGATAGTTTATCTTATTTTAATAGCTATAGAGGTGAAAATTGCATGGAGTGGTTCGCAAAAGAAATGTCCGAAATTTCCAAATTTGTAAATTCCAAAATAAAGACAATTGTACCTATGGTCGAAAAACCCAACACAAATGGAGCAACTGTTTGCCATATTTGTGAGAAACGCTTTTTGGCTACAGATACAGTTGTTGTAGATCACGATCATTTTACGGGACAAGTACGGGGATTTGCGCACCAAGCATGTAATTTGAACTTTAAAAAATTGTTTGTCGTCCCAATCGTATTTCATAATTTTAGTGGCTACGATTCGCATTTTATGATTATAGATCTTTGCAAGCATGGGCACTTGAGCTTACTTCCCATAAACAAAGAAAAATACATTTCCTTTACATTACAATCTGACGAACATCAAATTAAATTACGATTTATTGATTCTCTAAGATTTATGGGAGCTTCACTCGATGAATTGGCATCTCTTTTAGACACATCCGAAAAGAAGATTTTGAAAAGAGAATTTAGTCAATTAGATAATGATACATTTAATTTGTTAACTTGTAAAGGAGTATTTTGTTATGATTATATTGATAGTTTGGAAAAATTGGATGAAACGTCTTTACCCACAATTAACCATTTTTATAGTAAGTTAAATAATGAATACATTAGTGAAGCGAAGTATGCTCATGCCCAAAATGTTTGGAAGAAATTTAATTGTAAAAATTTGGGAGAATACAGCGATTTGTATTTGAAAACAGATATTCTGTTGTTGGCTGATGTGTTTGAACAGTTCCGACAAAAATGTCGAGACACATATAAATTAGATCCAGCATGGTATTATACCATGCCAGGATACACTTGGGATTGTATGTTGAGATACACACAATGTAAATTAGAATTACTAAAAGATGTGGATATGATCTTGTTTATGGAAAAAGCCATAAGAGGTGGAATATCTGTTTGTAGCAACAGATATTCTGAGGCCAACAACAAATACATTTCGTCTTATGATCCCACACGGCCCTCTAAGTACATCCTCTATTTAGATGTGAACAATCTGTATGGCTGGGCAATGTTACAATTGCTTCCATATGGAGGGTTCAAGTGGATCGAAGATGTTACCAAATTTGGTGTTGGTAATCTTCCCGAAGGCCATATAGATATTATGTCAATACAGGATGATGCAAAGGAGGGCTATTTTTTCCAAGTTGACTTGGAGTATCCACGCGAATTACACGACAAACATAAAGATTTTCCATTTGCTGCCGAACACCGCATTCCGCCCGGTTCAAAATTGCCAAAGTTAATACCAACCTTATATCACAAAACCAAATATATTATGCATTATAGAACTCTTAAACAGGCATTAGCCAACGGGTTAATTTTAACAAAGATACATAAAGTTTTGAAATTTAATCAATCTGCGTGGCTGCGACCGTATATCGAATTAAATACAAATTTACGGGCGGCAGCCACCAACAGTTTTGAGAAAAATCTCTACAAGCTAATGAACAATGCGGTGTTCGGAAAAACTTTACAGAACCAAAGACGTCATCGTATTGTAAAATTATGTAAAAAATGGCATGGAAGGTACGGAGCCAAAAATTTGATTGCGAGTAGTCGATTTCACAGTCGTACGATCTTTAGCGAAAATTTGGTAGCTATCGAACTTAAGAAATCAGAAGTATGCTTTAATAAACCCCTGTATATAGGCGCAGCAATCCTAGATATATCAAAAGTATGTATGTATGATTTTCACTACAACTTTATGCTTCCAACGATGGGAGAGGACAACTGTTCATTGTTGTACATGGACACCGACAGCTTTATTTATGAATTGAAATGTTCAGATGCATATAGAGAGGTTATAAGAGCGCATCCAAATAAATTTGATACCTCCGACTATGCCGAAAACAACTCATATGAGATAGAACGGTTAAATACAAAAATCCCCGGATTAATGAAGGACGAGGCAAATGGGAAAATAATTACACATTTTATTGGATTACGATCAAAAATGTACACATTTAAACTGCAAATAACTGACGACGAGAGGGACAAAGAGAGACAGCGCCTAGAAAGAAAACAACTAAACAAAGAGAGAATTGAATGTGACTTGGGAAATTTGGGAATAACAAAAAAGGCAAAAGGAGTGAAATATAACGTTGTTCGAAATAAAATTACGTACGAAGACTATGAAAAATGTCTTAAAGAATTCAAAATTCAAACCGCGAGCCAAAGGTGTATTCGGTCATACCAACATTCTGTATTTAGCATCGAGCAATCCAAAACGGCTCTAAGTCCTTATGACGATAAGCGGTACTTAATACCAAAATCATTTAATACGCTTCCGTGGGGACATTATCTTGTCGAATAACATTTATTTGTTGTTGTTGCAGAAAAACAGCAAGATGGTGCCAACACTACGCACACAATCTATAAAAACTATTTGTGAGAATATCTCGGACATAACCGACTTTGTTGAAATATCTCCTCTACCATGGAGTCTTACTTTAGAAATTTGTAATAATTATAGTATTTATTGCTTTCAAAAATTATATGAATCTGATTATTTGCATCTAATACAAGTATGTGATCAAATAAATTTTGATCAAATAAAACATGAAAATGAAGCAGAAAGGATTCATCTGTGTGGATCGCAATATAAAGAAAAAGAATATAATATGTATTGTGTCCATCATTCTGCATTTATAGCAGATGATATTGCTTTAAACTTTTGTTTTGGTTGTTTTAAACGTTTCTACACTGTACTTAAATCAAAAAATAAATGCATATGGTATGAACAGGTTGTTAGTGGGGATGAATATCATGAAGATGATATAAAATACTTGTATGATGTAAGAGATAATTGGTGTCAAAATTCGTTTAATCATGTCTTGTTTAATACTGAGTGGTCAATGCAATGTAGATGCACTATACATAAATAATTGTTTTCTTGTAGTATATGGCTACTCATAAGAACAAAAAAAGAGAAAAGATCACTTATCTCACAGTTTTTGTATATTGTAGATTTAACTAGTATTTTAGAATTGTATAATTTAATTTTTAATAATAAATTTGTGTAATCTTACATTTTTGGTTTTATTTATAATAGAATAAAAGACAACATATCTAATAAATTATATATTTATTCAGTTAAATGATTTACATGTCTATGTTCATAATAATATACATATTCCTTTAGAGCTAAACTTAACAAAGTGTTTGGACAAATATCGATATATGCTGCGAAGGCTGTAACTGGTCCATGTACAGAGTCTTTAGCACAAAAATTTTGCTTAATGAAAGTTGAAATATTTATATAGTATTTCTGGAATTGTAAACTCTGTAACAATGCCACTCTATGGTACAGTATTCTGTAGTTTGCGTTTAAAATGTGGTAGGCGTCATCTTCACGTAAATAATAGTCGACTCCAAATTTTTCAATGGTCAGCAACTTTACATTGTCTTTTACCAATTGTCTTAGTTTGCAAAAATCACCATTCATAAATTCGATTGGAACATACCCATCCGCATATGTAGCATGGAAAAAGTCACTCATTTTTTCTTTTAACCACACAATTATGACGTTCCACTCGCTTATACTTAAACTGATTCTTCTAAAATCATCACGTTGGCACAGAATGATGGATGGTAGAAAATCTCGAGCTGGAGATAGACCAATTTTTATGTGGAGAGAGCTGCTGATTGGATATGTAGTTTCCAATAAACAATATTGCTCGTTTGTGGCAGCTGCTTCATATTTAGCCAATACTCGATCTAATTCGGCACCAGGACTAGGTGGTTGTTGACTATCTTCATCGTAGTTAAATTCTATGCTAAATTCACTGTCATCATCATCATCGAAATTATTAGGTTGGCTGTTGTATCCGCTATCTTGAGAGCTCATGGTACTACTGTGTGTGTGTGTGTGTGTGTTTCTAACGTCGTTAACGTGGTGGATGTAAACTGAACATATTATCGTAGTTTGTCCTACATTTATACCATTGTCTTCTCCCACTTCTTGTGGTTAATTATCGGTCTTTTCACAAAAAATGTATGTCTACGCGGCGTATCGAAATATAGATCCTCAAACTATATTCGAGTTATTTATCCAGCTGTTGTGTTTGCTGTCCATTCCTAACCATTTGACGTACATCTTATTGCCTTTTCGTCTGAGTACTTTTTCGACTAGGTATATGTCAGGGTTTGATGTTTTCTGCAATTCTTCTTCGTAAAAACCGCCACTAATCGGCGCACCTTGCATGTCTTCGAGCAAATACGTTATAGGATTTGTTATCTTAACTTGTACAATTCTAAATAATTCAGTAGTCCAATTGGGCGTGTATGCCTTTTCGAAGAAATGTTTTGCCTTTGATACACGTACAATGTCGCCAACTTTAAACTTTCGTGGACCTGCAATCTTTAAATAAGTATAACTTTTGTTTAAAATAGTTTTTTCGTTGGATTTGTTAACCTGAGACGGTTTGTATCCTGTTTTACTGTGTTTTGTGTTGTTGTATTCCTCTGTAATTATGTGTAGAGCATCTAACCATTTGTACGATCCATGTAAACTGAAATACTTGTACAACTTTGCTTTCAACGTTCTAATAACTCGCTCGCAAATGGCTGCTTTTTTGATCGTGTAGGTGCTGTAATGATTAATCTCGTGTTTTTTCATTAAATTTTGAAATGTTCTGTTGTAAAATTCGGTTCCCTGATCAGATTGTAGGTTCTTCGGATGTCGTCGAGTATGTGCGAGAATATCCGAAAATGCCCGAGTAATTTCCTCGCCAGTCTTCGTTTTTAGAGGTCGTGTCCACACAAATTTTGAAAAGCAATCAATTACAACTAGTATTAGTTTGTAATTTTTATTTTGATGTGCATAAGGACGCATTTCAGCCAAATCCATTTGCCACAAGTCATCGATTCCTTTGATTATTGTTCGTCGACGAGGATAGTTTTTTCGTGCCGGTTTATGCAATTCGTTTATCAACTGTTCTTTAGACATTATTATTTTTTTAACGCACCTTCAACTACCGTAAGACGTTTGTCTATATCCCATGAATGAATGCTAGTAGATATACTAGGGGTCTTTGAGCTCATCCCCTAAATTGCAACCCCTAAAATCGCAACCCCCGGTCGTAAGTTCCAAACGGCTTAACGTAGGATGACGTACGAGGGCTCGTTGGAAAGGGGATGAAAAATGGGGTTGAATGCAGTATGTGCCGTGCGCATCGGAGCATGCCAAAAGGTCATTATGGGGTATCTTCGTTTCTATTGGTCAGATTGGGGCGTACGAGGGCTCGATGGAACGGGGATGAGACGGGGAATACTTTGACACAAAAAACAAAGATGGCGGCGTTGCCAAATGGGCGTTAAAACGTATCTTCGTTGCTATTGGTCGGATTTTGACGTATGAGGTGTCAAAGCGTTGGATGTCACGTGACATTCGACGCAGGACGTGACATTTATGTGACATTTGCCGCAGGACGTGAAATGTCACGTGAAATGATGTGACATTCGACGTAGGACGTGACATTTGACGCAGGACGTGACATTTATGTGACATTTGACATAGAACGTACAATGACACATGAATTGACGTGACATTCGACGCAGGACGTGACATTTATGTGACATTCGACGCAGGACATGACATTTATGTGACATTTGACGCAGAACGTGAAATGACGTGACATTCGACGCAGAACGTGAAAATGTTGCGTGAATAACGTGACATTCGACGCAGGACGTAACATATATGTTACATTTGTCGCAGAACGTGAAATGTAGGAATTACGTGACGTGAGACGTTTTGACGTAACAGTTATGTGTCAGTCAAGACATCGCTTGACATAAAACGTGACATTCAACATAGGACATATTCAGTAGTACTATGAATTCCATCGAGTACATACATAGGGTTATGGAATTTCAACGTAAACTTGATCAGTTAAATAGAGACATTAAATCATATGAGAATATAAAACAAATTAAAAGACAATTAGATAGCCTGCATATTGAGGAAAAAACGTGGAAACCAAAAGAGTTGAATCTACAGCAGCAGCAACAGCAAGACACCTGGATTTACGCCTGCAGAAAACTGCCACCAGCTTCATATCCATTGAGACGTATTCAACCAATACCATGGACGTTAGCAACAACACCAGCGAGCATATGAAAAGTGAAATAGACAATGTCTTTGCAATGTCTTGTGTAATATTAGCATCTGTATTTATTCTAATTTTAAAAATTATTTTCGAAATTGTAAGGAGAAAATTTGAATCTTCTTGTAATATAAGACTCGATCAATAAAGATGTGATAAATAAAAAAGCGTTTAATTTCTAATATATTTATTTATTTATACATAAAATTACAATGGCATTATGTTATTGGCAAACCAGTGACGTAGACGATCCACATTTCTTTCGGTGCATGAAAATAATCCAGAGGCATGACATGGGTTTGCAGTAGGGCCAACGTTTCCAGTAGCATGAGGTGTACCATCAAACTTGCAAACATCAATAATAATGGGAAAAACTCCAAAAACGTGACGTTTCTTATCCAAATATTCTGCTTTTTGTTCTCCTCTAACGTAGATGTAATCTGCTGCATACAACAACTTGGATTCTAGTATTTCATTGATTTTGGACAATTCTACGTGTCCATCAGAGTATCGAATTCCAAGCAGTTTTTTCTCCACGTATGATGCAGTCTTCTTATCCCCATTACTTAGCGCATTAAAAGGTTTCTGAGGCAAGAAGATGTAATGACTTCGTTTAAAACCTATTTCAATGGTAAGTTCTTTGGGAACAAACCATCCGTCCACATCGAATCCCTGAATGTCTACGAATGCTACTCTCATGATGACTGCTCGCGTACTACTGGCAATTTATGCATCTAATTTAGACTTTTTACAATTTCGGAGAGAGGGAAGTACTCCATTACACAGTCGTGAATTATAATGCAATAAGCCTTGGTATTTTCGGGAAAACCATTATTCGCTTCAATATCGAGTTTTACGTCAACAGTGGATGCTTTCATGCTTTCTTCTTGCTTCGAACAATCGATGACGAACAATGTGTGTTGTGCGAAACCTGAGAAATCGAGCAGAGGACGCTTTTGTTGAGAATGTATGTAGCTAGGATAGAATTCGGTATAATTGAAATAGGCCTCATTGTAGTCAGTTTTGCTAAAATCCAACTGCATTCTCTCGTTCGGCCAATATTCTCCATTTAAAGATAATCTGATACTTTGTATGTGGATATTGTCAAATAAGGTGGGATCGGCGTCGCTTTTGTCACGTTTATTGGTTTGAAAGAAAACAATGACATAACGAGGTCTTTCCACTGCATTGCTAGTTTTTACAGCCCAAACTTCACGTCTAGCGCCTTTGGTAAGTGCTGGTAATTCATGCAATTCCCACTTTCTAAAAGGAATAACTATAGGTTGATCTTGTTGAATGGATTTCATAAGTTCCAATTTAATATCATCATTGGGAAATATGTGCTTGACTCTAAGCTCAATATTGGTAATGTTAATCTTAACACTTGTAACATGACCTGGAGTTTTTTCTTTGACAATTATGCAATCGTTGTCATTTCGAGCTCGAACTAGTCTTATTGTTTGACGACCACACGTAATCATAGGATAATCATTGAAAATGTTGAAAACATGCTTAAGAGGCATCTGTATGTTGAATGAATGATCGGCAGCGTGTAGAATTGGATCCTTAGGGTAATTCCACCCAGCCATTGCCATATGACTGGAATCTTCTTGAGTATAACATGTCATAGCACGTACAGCGCTTACGATACCAGGATCCCGCACTGTTTCCATCTCCCTTGCGCTTTCGCTGTACGTACACGAATCGAAAAGAAAAGCACCCACATTATTTGCTAGTTTGACTTCACCATTGCCGTTTATTGCGAGCGATCCTTTAATGCATAACAAGGTTTCACTCATTGCAAAAAACGAGTCAACTTGATTGATGCTAAATTCTACAATGTCATTACAGTTGAATGATTTGATGAATGGTGCATATGTTCGGTATTCGGCCTTTCGAATCGATTCGTCAAACATCGGCTTACGATAAATATCAAATATTGGAGGCATTATGCTGTTTGAACGGGATCGTTTTCCATACATGGTTGTCATTTTTTCAGCTTAAAACCAAGTGATTGTAAAAACAATTTGTTTGCAAACGTAAGATGTTGCCGCTTAGATGAGGACGTACGATGTTGTCGCTCAGACGGCTGCACAACTAATGGTGTACTATGGGCAGTAGATTGTCTTATTACTAATCCCATTTCCCACGTGATCTAAGTTCCAACACCAAGGTGCTCTGTTCTCCTCGAAAGTTTACAGGGCGTCCGTCTTGATCGACAGCCAACACAGTGATATTGGTAATTTCTCGTTGCGGTACAACAGGTAAATACAACAAATTGTGTGGAGTTTCGTCAATTGCGTACCCAGGATTTGATTGTATGACAAATTCGTAGATCGTGTGAGCAGGTCTGTTACCATCGAAGGCTCCGGTACTAATGTTGCATTCAAAGCGTATGCTAGATACTTTAATAATCCTAACAGGTCGATCTGAAGAATGTGTCTGTCCTGGAGTGAGAATTGCAGGAGAAAATCCCAATACTGTACCAAGACTGTCAGGGTGCGTAAACGAAATCTTATATTTGCTGAAAATTTGACATTGCAACGTGTTGTGGTTAGGTTTCAGACTAAATATCGTTTCAGGCTTAAGCACATTATCAGCACCCAATTTCGTTTGTATATATTCTTCAATATCGGCAATTTCATAACATCCATCGGGGAAATCAAAGTGTTGTAATTGGTTTTTGTCATTGTAGTAATAAAACTTGTTATTTTCAATGTTTGGTATACTGTTGTAGGAATGGAAAGCACGAAGAGCTATTTCATAATCTTTGTTCGGATCCAACACGATCGGTGTGGGAGGTTGAAATGAGAATATGTAATTGGTGCTGTCTACTCTCAACAACTGCGACATGATGACTGACTCACGTCAATCTAGTAATAGGTTATTATATTAGAAAAACAATATTTACTGTAATAGTTTTATTTGTTCCAAAACAAGTTTACATAAATGACATTTAGCTTGAGAATCAGGTGGACCATCCCAGTGAGTCTTCCAATCAGGTCTGTTGTAATGTACATAGCAGGGAAGTAGTATCTGCAAGTTAAATTCTCCTCGATAGTCTTCAGGCAATTTATGCCATATACTTAACAATTCTGAAGGTTGTACAGTTCGTATAAGATAATCGAGCGGTATGTATTTTAGTTCTTCTTCACTGAATTCTGTAAAATATTTTTTGCGAAACATATGGTCCATAAGCAGTTTCGTACTTTTAGTAGGCTCCATTATATAAAAACGTTAAGCATAAATGTCCACAAATAATTTGATTGTACGTTTGATACTGATGGTTATTATAGGAAATGTTGGCACGTGCACCACCCAGATACTTAACAAGTTCTTTGGTCGGCTTTAAATTACCAAATGAATCGAAATACTCTACGTCGCTGTTTATCTTTCTATATGCTACCCAATGTGTTCCGTTATGTGTGGACACATCCAAGTTTACTATTGCACATTCTCGTTGTCGAGGACCGTCTCTAGGCAGAGCGTCATTCATGAAAACGCCTCGAAAATATGGTATTTTAAGTATTTTCGCATAATGTGCAATCTCCACATCATATAGCGGACGATTGGGTAGCTTTATTGGAAGTTTTTTTTCAAATACAAGCCGAATCCACCTCTGGGTTTCTTACGTAGGTACAGACCCGAACCTATGTGTTCCATTGCTTTATTATGACGTATATCTTCCTCCAATTTCTTTTGGGCATTCTTTGCGTCGACTACTGTCTTGGCCACTCCGGCAGCACCCCCCGCTAAGGCCCCCAAAGCGGAAAGGCCTGCAAATAGAGGTATAAGGGGTAGAAAACCTCCGGATTTTAGTGGTAGTACTCGTGGAACATCAACTTCTTTACGACCACCAAGTCGTTTGATTATGGATTTTGCTATTCGTACAGCAGTCAAAGCAGTATCTGTTAACGATGCTCCTCTCTTCAGGGACTTTGCAATTTTTGAGACAACATCTCGATTGAATGAGTAACGTCCCCGTCGTCCACGACGAGAACATCCCATTCCCAACTTTCTCTTCGTCTTCATTCCGCCTGTTACAATTAAAGCAGCACTTTTTTCACCAATGCTAGCGTCTTTCGACTTGAAGCGCTCCCAGGCTCTATCTTCCAATTCTTTATCGGCCTTGTGACGTTCTTCGAGAGATGAATGCTGTGAATAAGCGATATCGTGTCGTTTGCAAGCTGCGTCTAATGGGTTAATTCCTGGATCTCCACGTGCAAGACGTTTTTGTAGTTTTGTTCCGGGACCGCAGTACTGATAACCGGGAATATGCAGCTCAATTGGCAGTTTATTAATTAGAGAGTTAACGAGACCTCCTCCTTCAACGACCAACATTGGACTGATACCATGCAAGTGGTGACATCTATAATATATTGTCGTACATATGTACTACACTTGTCACATGATGAAGATCGTTCAGCAAGAGCAGACGCTACCAATTGATAATCTGGACATTGTCCAGAAAGTGACAGTCAGTAAACATGGTAAATTACTACCAAACTCGTTTAGAGCCATTATTTGCGGTCCAAGTGGATGTGGGAAAACGAATGTCATGCTATCTCTTCTATTCAATCCGAATGGCGCCAAGTTTAAAAATGTCTATGTTTATTCCAAATCCCTCTTTCAACCGAAATACCAACTACTGCAAGATGTAATAGCACAAGTGAAAGGTGTAGGATATTACCCGTTTAAAGACAACGAAGAAATTATTAGTCCCAGCGACGCTAAACCCCACTCTGTGTTTTTATTTGACGATGTTGCATGTGATGGTCAGCAAAAGATTCGCGAGTATTATTCCATGTGCAGACATAAAGATATTGATGCCGCTTATTTATGTCAAACATATTCAAAAATACCAAAGCAGCTAATTAGAGACAACTGTAACATGATTGTACTATTCAAGCAAGACGAGATAAATTTGAAGCATGTATTTGATGAGCACGTATCACCAGACATGTCATTTGATGAATTTAAAAAAATTTGTTCTGAATGTTGGTGTGATAGTTATGGTACTTTGGTAATTATAAAAGATTTTGCTCTCAACAATGGCCGATATCGCAAAGGATTTGATAAATATATAAAATTATAAGGTGATTGGTTAGTCGTTAACAACATGTCAGATGATGCGGTTGCCATTGCCCTTCGCAAGAAGAAAGTCGCCGAATTGGCTAGATCAATTCGCAAAAAATATTTGGCATTGAAATTAGGCCGAACAGAACAAGACGAGTCCCTAAATAAACTATTTAAACCACTCTCGAAGCCTCTCAAAGATATTGCACAATCATCAAAAACGTTACATCATGCTATCACTAACAAGTTTGAACAAGTTAAAAAAGAAGAGGTGAAAAAGGAGGACAAGGAGGAGGAGGAGGAGGAGGAGGAGAATGACGATGTATTTCTTGACGCACCTGATCAAGCGATACCTCATGAAACCATTATTCAAGAACCAATCTCTGACGAGATTTCGATGGATGCCGCCGACGAATATATGGATCAATATCCTCCAATAAGTCACAAGTATATAAAAGAATATTTGAAAAAAGACGATAGAATTGATAAAAACTATGGTCCATTTTACGATTCTATTAGTGGTTGGATAATGGGAAAACGTCGAATAAACTTTGACAAACGCAATGGAGACATAATAATAATTCGAGAACGTAATTTAGAAGAACGTAGGTTAGGTGGTACGCCAGGTCTATATCAACTTTTATTTTATGCCAACCCCGACCAGTATAATGATGAGGATTTACAAAAGTATAAAACACTGTTGAAAAACACAGAGATTCATCTGGATACCTTGGGACGTCTTAAAGGTTCCAGCGGAGAAAAATACCATTCTATTATTAAACCTCTATTCAAACCATCTGATGCAGCAATGAAAAAGCATGCACCACCTGCAACTCGATCCAAAAAAGAACTCGAACACAGAACGAAAACAACACGATCATCTTCATCTACGGCCAAAGGAACGGGATTGGATGACTCACGATTAACATACAACACTGCACCCATGGAGTATATTTATTGGGATGATCCAAATGAGTTAGTTGAACGTCTTAAACTCTTGGTGGCTTCGAAAGACGCCGGCAACACATCTCTCGACAACGAAATCGTAGCCATCATCAATGAACTAAGAGAAGCCAATATAATAGAGTAACTGGGAATGTCATTATCATTTCCACTATGAGTGTCGACAAATTCGGACATCACTCTCGTTATAGTAGTAGTAGTAATGCCCAAAAGGTGGCGCGAGTCACATTTCCACATACGTCTGACGGAAATATTAATGCCGAAAATGTGAAAATATCCAATGTCAAGGATCCATCAGATAGTGGCGATGCTGCAACGAAAAAATACGTTGATGGACAAATCAATGAGTTGCGTAACCTGCACTATCCATTAATTCAAACACATGGTGTGATATTGCAACAAAAAACTGATGACATACAGGATTTAGCTATTGGCCTTAACGATGTGAGAAAGGAGCTTCATAAAACTACAGTTCCACTTCTCGAGCAAAAGTTACAAAAAATAATCAAAGATGATCTGTCTGTACTGAAAAAGGATATGAATAAATACGTTGATGAACAAATTAATGGGTTGCGTAACCTGCACCATCCATTAATTCAAACACATGGTGTGCTGTTACAGCAAAAAACTAATGACATACAGGATTTAGCCATTGGCCTTAACGATGTGAGAAAGGAGCTTCATAAAACTACAGTTCCACTTCTCGAGCAAAAATTGAAAAAAATAATCAACGATGATATGAATGCACTGAAAAAGGATACGGAGAACAATCTAAAATCTGCTGCAGAAACAGTTGCAAAGCATTCTATGTACGATATACAGATGGAACAGCGGATAAAACAGGTGGAACAATCATTAAAAAGCGTAGTAGATAGCATTCATTCATGGGATATAGACAAACGTCTTACGGTAGTTGAAGGTGCGTTAAAAAAATAATAATGTCTAAAGAACAGTTGATAAACGAATTGCATAAACCGGCACGAAAAAACTATCCTCGTCGACGAACAATAATCAAAGGAATCGATGACTTGTGGCAAATGGACTTGGCTGAAATGCGTCCTTATGCACATCAAAATAAAAATTACAAACTAATACTAGTTGTAATTGATTGCTTTTCAAAATTTGTGTGGACACGACCTCTAAAAACGAAGACTGGCGAGGAAATTACTCGGGCATTTTCGGATATTCTCGCACATACTCGACGACATCCGAAGAACCTACAATCTGATCAGGGAACCGAATTTTACAACAGAACATTTCAAAATTTAATGAAAAAACACGAGATTAATCATTACAGCACCTACACGATCAAAAAAGCAGCCATTTGCGAGCGAGTTATTAGAACGTTGAAAGCAAAGTTGTACAAGTATTTCAGTTTACATGGATCGTACAAATGGTTAGATGCTCTACACATAATTACAGAGGAATACAACAACACAAAACACAGTAAAACAGGATACAAACCGTCTCAGGTTAACAAATCCAACGAAAAAACTATTTTAAACAAAAGTTATACTTATTTAAAGATTGCAGGTCCACGAAAGTTTAAAGTTGGCGACATTGTACGTGTATCAAAGGCAAAACATTTCTTCGAAAAGGCATACACGCCCAATTGGACTACTGAATTATTTAAAATTGTACAAGTTAAGATAACAAATCCTATAACGTATTTGCTCGAAGACATGCAAGGTGCGCCGATTAGTGGCGGTTTTTACGAAGAAGAATTGCAGAAAACATCAAACCCTGACATATACCTGGTCGAAAAAGTACTCAGACGAAAAGGCAATAAGATGTACGTGAAATGGTTAGGAATGGACAGCAAACACAACAGCTGGATAAATAACTCGAATATAGTTTGAGGATCTATATTTCGATACGCCGCGTAGACATACATTTTTTGTGAAAAGACCGATAATTAACCACAAGAAGTGGGAGAAGACAATGGTATAAATGTAGGACAAACTACGATAATATGTTCAGTTTACATCCACCTCGTTAACGACGTTAGAAACACACACACACACACACAGTAGTACCATGAGCTCTCAAGATAGCGGATACAACAGCCAACCTAATAATTTCGATGATGATGATGGCAGTGAATTTAGCATAGAATTTAACTACGATGAAGATAGTCAACAACCACCTAGTCCTGGCGCCGAATTAGATCGAGTATTGGCTAAATATGAAGCAGCTGCCACAAACGAGCAATATTGTTTATTGGAAACTACATATCCAATCAGCAGCTCTCTCCACATAAAAATTGGTCTATCTCCAGCTCGAGATTTTCTACCATCCATCATTCTGTGCCAACGTGATGATTTTAGAAGAATCAGTTTAAGTATAAGCGAGTGGAACGTCATAATTGTGTGGTTAAAAGAAAAAATGAGTGACTTTTTCCATGCTACATATGCGGATGGGTATGTTCCAATCGAATTTATGAATGGTGATTTTTGCAAACTAAGACAATTGGTAAAAGACAATGTAAAGTTGCTGACCATTGAAAAATTTGGAGTCGACTATTATTTACGTGAAGATGACGCCTACCACATTTTAAACGCAAACTACAGAATACTGTACCATAGAGTGGCATTGTTACAGAGTTTACAATTCCAGAAATACTATATAAATATTTCAACTTTCATTAAGCAAAATTTTTGTGCTAAAGACTCTGTACATGGACCAGTTACAGCCTTCGCAGCATATATCGATATTTGTCCAAACACTTTGTTAAGTTTAGCTCTAAAGGAATATGTATATTATTATGAACATAGACATGTAAATCATTTAACTGAATAAATATATAATTTATTAGATATGTTGTCTTTTATTCTATTATAAATAAAACCAAAAATGTAAGATTACACAAATTTATTATTAAAAATTAAATTATACAATTCTAAAATACTAGTTAAATCTACAATATACAAAAACTGTGAGATAAGTGATCTTTTCTCTTTTTTGTTCTTATGAGTAGCCATATACTACAAGAAAACAATTATTTATGTATAGTGCATCTACATTGCATTGACCACTCAGTATTAAACAAGACATGATTAAACGAATTTTGACACCAATTATCTCTTACATCATACAAGTATTTTATATCATCTTCATGATATTCATCCCCACTAACAACCTGTTCATACCATATGCATTTATTTTTTGATTTAAGTACAGTGTAGAAACGTTTAAAACAACCAAAACAAAAGTTTAAAGCAATATCATCTGCTATAAATGCAGAATGATGGACACAATACATATTATATTCTTTTTCTTTATAATGCGATCCACACAGATGAATCCTTTCTGCTTCATTTTCATGTTTTATTTGATCAAAATTTATTTGATCACATACTTGTATTAGATGCAAATAATCAGATTCATATAATTTTTGAAAGCGATAAATACTATAATTATTACAAATTTCTAAAGTAAGACTCCACGGTAGAGGAGATATTTCAACAAAGTCGGTTATGTCCGAGATATTCTCACAAATAGTTTTTATAGATTGTGTGCGTAGTGTTGGCACCATCTTGCTGTTTTTCTGCAACAACAACAAATAAATGTTATTCAACAAGATAATGTCCCCACGGAAGCGTATTAAATGATTTTGGTATTAAGTACCGCTTATCGTCATAAGGACTTAGAGCCGTTTTGGATTGCTCGATGCTAAATACAGAATGTTGGTATGATCGAATACACCTTTGGCTCGCGGTTTGAATTTTGAATTCTTTAAGACATTTTTCATAGTCTTCGTACGTAATTTTATTTCGAACAACGTTATATTTCACTCCTTTTGCCTTTTTTGTTATTCCCAAATTTCCCAAGTCACATTCAATTCTCTCTTTGTTTAGTTGTTTTCTTTCTAGGCGCTGTCTCTCTTTGTCCCTCTCGTCGTCAGTTATTTGCAGTTTAAATGTGTACATTTTTGATCGTAATCCAATAAAATGTGTAATTATTTTCCCATTTGCCTCGTCCTTCATTAATCCGGGGATTTTTGTATTTAACCGTTCTATCTCATATGAGTTGTTTTCGGCATAGTCGGAGGTATCAAATTTATTTGGATGCGCTCTTATAACCTCTCTATATGCATCTGAACATTTCAATTCATAAATAAAGCTGTCGGTGTCCATGTACAACAATGAACAGTTGTCCTCTCCCATCGTTGGAAGCATAAAGTTGTAGTGAAAATCATACATACATACTTTTGATATATCTAGGATTGCTGCGCCTATATACAGGGGTTTATTAAAGCATACTTCTGATTTCTTAAGTTCGATAGCTACCAAATTTTCGCTAAAGATCGTACGACTGTGAAATCGACTACTCGCAATCAAATTTTTGGCTCCGTACCTTCCATGCCATTTTTTACATAATTTTACAATACGATGACGTCTTTGGTTCTGTAAAGTTTTTCCGAACACCGCATTGTTCATTAGCTTGTAGAGATTTTTCTCAAAACTGTTGGTGGCTGCCGCCCGTAAATTTGTATTTAATTCGATATACGGTCGCAGCCACGCAGATTGATTAAATTTCAAAACTTTATGTATCTTTGTTAAAATTAACCCGTTGGCTAATGCCTGTTTAAGAGTTCTATAATGCATAATATATTTGGTTTTGTGATATAAGGTTGGTATTAACTTTGGCAATTTTGAACCGGGCGGAATGCGGTGTTCGGCAGCAAATGGAAAATCTTTATGTTTGTCGTGTAATTCGCGTGGATACTCCAAGTCAACTTGAAAAAAATAGCCCTCCTTTGCATCATCCTGTATTGACATAATATCTATATGGCCTTCGGGAAGATTACCAACACCAAATTTGGTAACATCTTCGATCCACTTGAACCCTCCATATGGAAGCAATTGTAACATTGCCCATCCATACAGATTGTTCACATCTAAATAGAGGATGTACTTAGAGGGCCGTGTGGGATCATAAGACGAAATGTATTTGTTGTTGGCCTCAGAATATCTGTTGCAACAAACAGATATTCCACCTCTTATGGCTTTTTCCATAAACAAGATCATATCCACATCTTTTAGCAATTCTAATTTACATTGTGTGTATCTCAACATACAATCCCAAGTGTATCCTGGCATGGTATAATACCATGCTGGATCTAATTTATATGTGTCTCGACATTTTTGTCGGAACTGTTCAAACACATCAGCCAGCAGCAGAATATCTGTTTTCAAATACAAATCGCTGTATTCCCCCAAATTTTTACAATTAAATTTCTTCCAAACATTTTGGGCATGAGCATACTTCGCTTCACTAATGTATTCATTATTTAACTTACTATAAAAATGGTTAATTGTGGGTAAAGACGTTTCATCCAATTTTTTCAAACTATCAATATAATCATAACAAAATACTCCTTTACAAGTTAACAAATTAAATGTATCATTATCTAATTGACTAAATTCTCTTTTCAAAATCTTTTTTCGGATGTGTCTAAAAGAGATGCCAATTCATCGAGTGAAGCTCCCATAAATCTTAGAGAATCAATAAATCGTAATTTAATTTGATGTTCGTCAGATTGTAATGTAAAGGAAATGTATTTTTCTTTGTTTATGGGAAGTAAGCTCAAGTGCCCATGCTTGCAAAGATCTATAATCATAAAATGCGAATCGTAGCCACTAAAATTATGAAATACGATTGGGACGACAAACAATTTTTTAAAGTTCAAATTACATGCTTGGTGCGCAAATCCCCGTACTTGTCCCGTAAAATGATCGTGATCTACAACAACTGTATCTGTAGCCAAAAAGCGTTTCTCACAAATATGGCAAACAGTTGCTCCATTTGTGTTGGGTTTTTCGACCATAGGTACAATTGTCTTTATTTTGGAATTTACAAATTTGGAAATTTCGGACATTTCTTTTGCGAACCACTCCATGCAATTTTCACCTCTATAGCTATTAAAATAAGATAAACTATCATCGTACGCACATTTCAAATAATAACCTGCACTAAAAGGTACATGTTTCTGATATTTTGCTGTTTTACTCACTGAGACATTTGAATCTGTAAAATTATGTAATTGGCATTCAAAATCGGCATAAACTATAAACGGAGTTGTTTGTTTGTATGTAAAATTGCGAAAAGCCACATGATCATATTTGGGAACAGTCATCTTGCATTTATTCACATCTGAACACATTTCTTCGTGCTCTGCTAGTTTGCTGTCACTGCTAAAATAGTTTAAACAACGATCGCAAATATATTTTCTATTGTGTTTCTTGTTTACCTGTGACCTCACTAATTTTCCCAAATCTTTAATCCAACAATAATGAAGGCGTATTTCAGTCTGATCATCATCTTCTGGAGGAGCATCGTAATCGTTTAATTTTGGGAAATATTTATCTTGTATAAGGAGCAAATTTACATGCTTTTCCATCTTTTGCGTTGTCAGTCTGGCTGGTACTACTTCATAAAATTGTTTGTCCTTAACTACGTTTAATTCTAATGCAAAAACATTGACTGATATGGCGTTTAATTTTTCAAATTTTGAAATTTGACTTAATGGCATTGGGCTTTCTAATTTGTCTGTTTGTAAAACAGTAGAATAATGTGGATATTTCGAAACTCTTCCAACATTTTTGTTAACAGGATACAGAGCGCTAACTATTGACCAATAAAAACAAGCCTGATCGAAGTTATGCACATTAATGCACGCTCGTTTTTTCTGAATATCTATTGGCAATTCAATGAACGATGAACCGTTTCCTATTTCTACTTTATTAATATTGACTTCTAATGAGATTACTTTAGACAGAGCAGCACCAGAATCTTTTTCTGCAAACTCCGACAGCTTTGTAAAAATTTTATCCTTAACATTTTCACTGAACCAAAGATGTAAATCGGTCGATGCGTCTATAATAGCATTTTTAGTGTTAAAATATTTTAAATCTAAACTTTCGCTATCACTCGATTTTTTAATGAATTCACCGCAAAATGTAGTATTGACTTTAAGCAATCTATTTGTTTTTAAATTACTGTTAATTTTTCTACTAAAAATAATATAACAATCATTTAGGAACTGTGTTACGTCCTTATGCACTAAATTAACTATAACTCCAGTTTTAATTCTACTAGCAAAACATGAAATGACATTTTCCCATTTAACTCTATTGCGTAATTTTGAATTAAGCCCCAACCCAACGTACTTATTATTGAAATTTAAAATAACTTGCCTAAAATGCTTAAAATGTCCTATGTAAGTTTGCACTTTTCTAACTGTTCCTACGGATAGTTTATGGTTTTTAATTACTTTACTACATCTAAAAATTTGACTATTTAACCGTCTTGTCCAAACTTTACGATCTCTTTCAGTGAATTTATCGAAAATTATTTTACTAAGCTTTTTAATAATGTGCATCAAATCATCAGACTGTTTAATCACTTGTTTTATATGCATGGCTACTCATAAGAACAAAAAAAAAAAGAGAAAAGATCACTTACCTTATTCAACTATCTTAAAGGATGCAAGGAGTCTGCTTTTTCCAATATCAACTTCCCCTTCGTATATCAGCGAATAGTTTCCGCTGTTGAGGTCCGTTATTGCTGCTTGGTAGGCTTTGGTTACCCGCTGTGGTAAGAAGACAACTTCAGCACCCAAATCCACCAGAACTGTCTCCCCAAATTGTGTTGTTACCACCTTTGCACTGTGGATGGTAAATTTTTTTCCAATTTGTAGATCTTTAAGTTTTTTTATTGGCTTACGTTCTGCAACCAAGGATGCATTATTTAGTTTTGATAGATCCATCTACAATAATAACAAAAAAAACTATAGTTTTTCCGCTTAACGTGTATGGAGAGATGCATTACATACTTGGCAATAGAGAAGAACCATATACTACAAGAAATCGAAATACGAACAGCGGAGAATACTTCTTATAAAAAATAGCAGACGTGGAATGTTTTACAACACCCACATCGATAAAAAGGACATAATAAATACATAGAAATATACATTTTTCATAAAATACTGCATGAAATACGAACAGAGAGATGTACAATTCTCATAAAATACAATGATAAAAAGGACATAATAAATACATAGAAATATACGAAAGACAAAAACCGCTTACCTTTATCAGATATATGTAAGTCACTGCACACCGTATTGACTACTGCGAACTTGTTGTTGTAGTACGTTTGCGAAGCGAACTGTGACAACGTATGCGCTCCTCGGCCTTTTAAAGAACAGAACAGCATATCGCCCCACCCGAGCCCGAGTTGCGTCAACCTACTGTGCCTACGGTACCATCAACTGATTCGTTTCATTGATAAGCAACACCTTGAGTTCTAGAAATGCTAATATTTTTATATTTATTTTTATTTCTTCAACTAATATTTATGGTATACAATAAATTGATATTGCGGTAAGAGAATCGTTGTTATCAATTTAGAATTTTGTTGATGTGGTTGCTGATATCTTCATACATTTTACAAAATGTAGCAACTGCGGTTTTCTTTCCGGTGTACTTGTTTTTCCAATGATTAAAATAAAATTTGTTATCACACTTGTTTACGTGTTTTGAACAACGCGGTGTATTGTTATCATGAGGCTTCATCCGGTTTGCTATCAAATGCACAATTTTAACATATTATTATTTAAAATATTTCTGTCTTAATATTTCAGTATATAATTCCGTTTTTGTGAATTTTGTATAAATAACTATAGTACAAATTTTTGGATATTAGTATAAATCAAGATGCTGGTCTGTTTACATGTCTTATTGTTGCTCTCTGTATCTGTGTGTGCAGAGAATAGCACTCTGGCGTATGCTAGTTCTTTTCTTAAACGTTTCGGATATCTAAATACATCAAATAATGCTCTTTCTAGTATAGATATGGCCCTAGTTGCTTTTCAGGAAAAATACAATCTTCCTGTGACTGGAACATTAAATAATGATACTATAAATATGATGATGAATAAGCCTCGATGTTCTGTTGGCGACAATAACTATGCCATTCGTTCGAAGTGGAATAAAACGACTTTACGCTGGTATTTCCCTCAGGCTATTAGTAATCCTGATTATATAAATCTTGCTGCAGAAGCTTTCGCTAGATGGGAGACAATATCTAATTTAAAGTTTAAACAAGTAATAATACCTACCCCGAGGCCTGATATTACTATAACTGTGGTACCAAATACTCATAATTTTCGAGCAAGTTGTCAAGGAACCTCTAAATGTTCATTTAATTTCGATGGTCCTGGAAAAGTATTGGCTCACGCATACTTTCCAAGCGCATACGCAGAGTGTACCGAAATTCATCTTGATGTTAGTGAACGATGGTATGTAGGAAATGGCAGCGCTCCCAATGGTGAAGTCAATTTTTTGGCTGTTCTAATGCATGAAATTGGTCATTCTCTCGGACTAGCACACAGTACTATTGATTCGTCTATTATGTATCCTTGGTATCAACAAGATGTACAACCTTTTGGTGATGATGATAAAAAGGCAATGAGTATTCTATATGGGCCAAAAACAACACCCTCTTACATACCACCAACAACACCAGTTCCGCACAACAAGAACCATATGTCGAAAACATCTACCATCAAACACAGGACCTCTTTGCCAACAACAACAACCACACCTGCCCTACAAAACATATTATGTCTAATTCCATATCCAGATTTCATGTTTTTAGCTACTTCTCCTCAGTTTCCAAATTATAGAATGTACGTTGGATATGGTCCATATATATGGAAATTTGATTTAAATGAGATGCGCCTTCCAAAACATCCCGAATTAATTACCGATTATCTCCCTAAAGAGTTGAGGTCTGCGCACGTTTCACATGTTTTTCAGAATTCCGAGGGACACTTAGTAACCATACGCAATAATCAGTATTACGCTGCATCTTTCCCCAATTTAAAAATTCAAAAACGTTTTATGTTTCCTTCTATACCTGCGAGAACCAAAATAAATGCATTATTTCAAACAAACAGCGGTCAAACGTATTTATTATACAATGATGATTCTTATATTGAATTTAATGAAGCTGGAGATGTCTTAAACCGTGGACCCATGAATTATCTCTTACCCGGACTACCGGATACAATAACATCAGCATTCCGCTATACTGATGGGTTTATTTACTTTTTTCAGAACAACACCTATTATAAGTACAGCGAATACACACGTAAAGTTGTAGCAGCAGGAACGTTTAGCTGGGAACTTTTTGGGATACCCTGCCCCAACGACGGGCTATTAAAACAATTAAAAACTTTGTTAAACAAAATTGTAAATATATACGAATAAAAAATGCTCTGTTTATGATGTTGTTGTTTTATTTAAATTCCATTACTCTATATGTATGTTGAGCGATGTCTTGCGTCGAATGACACATCATTTCACGTGACATTTCACGTTCTGCGTCAAATGTCACGTCATTTCACGTTCTGCGTCAAATGTCACATAAATGTCATGTCCTGCGTCGAATGTCACATAAATGTCACGTCCTGCGTCGAATGTCACGTCAATTCATGTGTCATTGTACGTTCTATGTCAAATGTCACATAAATGTCACGTCCTGCGTCAAATGTCACGTCCTACGTCGAATGTCACATCATTTCACGTGACATTTCACGTCCTGCGGCAAATGTCACATAAATGTCACGTCCTGCGTCGAATGTCACGTGACATCCAACGCTTTGACACCTCATACGTCAAAATCCGACCAATAGCAACGAAGATACGTTTTAACGCCCATTTGGCAACGCCGCCATCTTTGTTTTTTGTGTCAAAGTATTCCCCGTCTCATCCCCGTTCCATCGAGCCCTCGTACGCCCCAATCTGACCAATAGAAACGAAGATACCCCATAATGACCTTTTGGCATGCTCCGATGCGCACGGCACATACTGCATTCAACCCCATTTTTCATCCCCTTTCCAACGAGCCCTCGTACGTCATCCTACGTTAAGCCGTTTGGAACTTACGACCGGGGGTTGCGATTTTAGGGGTTGCAATTTAGGGGATGAGCTCAAAGACCCCTAGTATATCTACTAATGCTATCTACTACGCTTTTTAATGATTGTTCCACTTGTTTTATCCGCTGTTCCATCTGTATATCGTACATAGAATGCTTTGCAACTGTTTCTGCAGCAGATTTTAGATTGTTCTCCGTATCCTTTTTCAGTGCATTCATATCATCTTTGATTATTTTTTTCAATTTTTGCTCGAGAAGTGGAACTGTAGTTTTATGAAGCTCCTTTCTCACATCGTTAAGGCCAATGGCTAAATCCTGTATGTCATTAGTTTTTTGCTGTAACAGCACACCATGTGTTTGAATTAATGGATGGTGCAGGTTACGCAACCCATTAATTTGTTCATCAACGTATTTATTCATATCCTTTTTCAGTACATTCAGATCATCTTTGATTATTTTTTTCAATTTTTGCTCGAGAAGTGGAACTGTAGTTTTATGAAGCTCCTTTCTCACATCGTTAAGGCCAATAGCTAAATCCTGTATGTCATCAGTTTTTTGTTGCAATAGCACACCATGTGTTTGAATTAATGGATAGTGAAGGTTACGCAACTCATTGATTTGTCCATCAACGTATTTTTTCGTTGCAGCATCGCCACTATCTGATGGATCCTTGACATTGGATATTTTCACATTTTCGGCATTAATATTTCCGTCAGACGTATGTGGAAATGTGACTCGCGCCACCTTTTGGGCATTACTACTACTACTACTATAACGAGAGTGATGTCCGAATTTGTCGACACTCATAGTGGAAATGATAATGACATTCCCAGTTACTCTATTATATTGGCTTCTCTTAGTTCATTGATGATGGCTACGATTTCGTTGTCGAGAGATGTGTTGCCGGCGTCTTTCGAAGCCACCAAGAGTTTAAGACGTTCAACTAACTCATTTGGATCATCCCAATAATATACTCCATGGGTGCAGTGTTGTATGTTAATCGTGAGTCATCCAATCCCGTTCCTTTGGTCATAGATGAAGATGATCGTGTTGTTGTTTTCGTTCTGTGTTCGAGTTCTTTTTTGGATCGAGTTGCAGGCGGTGCATGCTTTTTCATTGCTGCATCAGATGGTTTGAATAGAGGTTTAATAATAGAATGGTATTTTTCTCCGCTGGAACCTTTAAGACGTCCCAAGGTATCCAGATGAATCTCTGTGTTTTTCAACAGTGTTTTATACTTTTGTAAATCCTCATCATTATACTGGTCGGGGTTGGCATAAAATAAAAGTTGATATAGACCTGGCGTACCACCTAACCTACGTTCTTCTAAATTACGTTCTCGAATTATTATTATGTCTCCATTGCGTTTGTCAAAGTTTATTCGACGTTTTCCCATTATCCAACCACTAATAGAATCGTAAAATGGACCATAGTTTTTATCAATTCTATCGTCTTTTTTCAAATATTCTTTTATATACTTGTGACTTATTGGAGGATATTGATCCATATATTCGTCGGCGGCATCCATCGAAATCTCGTCAGAGATTGGTTCTTGAATAATGTTTTCATGAGGTATCGCTTGATCAGGTGCGTCAATAAATACATCGTCATTCTCCTCCTCCTCCTCCTCCTTGTCCTCCTTTTTCACCTCTTCTTTTTTAACTTGTTCAAACTTGTTAGTGATAGCATGATGTAACGTTTTTGATGATTGTGCAATATCTTTGAGAGGCTTCGTGAGTGGTTTAAATAGTTTATTTAGGGACTCGTCTTGTTCTGTTCGACCTAATTTCAATGCCAAATATTTTTTGCGAATTGATCTAGCCAATTCGGCGACTTTCTTCTTGCGAAGGGCAATGGCAACCGCATCATCTGACATGTTGTTAACGACTAACCAATCACCTTATAATTTTATATATTTATCAAATCCTTTGCGATATCGGCCATTGTTGAGAGCAAAATCTTTTATAATTACCAAAGTACCATAACTATCACACCAACATTCAGAACAATTTTTTTTAAATTCATCAAATGACATGTCTGGTGATACGTGCTCATCAAATACATGCTTCAAATTTATCTCGTCTTGCTTGAATAGTACAATCATGTTACAGTTGTCTCTAATTAGCTGCTTTGGTATTTTTGAATATGTTTGACATAAATAAGCGGCATCGATATCTTTATGTCTGCACATGGAATAATACTCGCGAATCTTTTGCTGACCATCACATGCAACATCGTCAAATAAAAACACTGAGTGGGGTTAGCGTCGCTGGGACTAATAATTTCTTCGTTGTCTTTAAACGGGTAATATCCTACACCTTTAACTTGTGCTATTACATCTTGCAGTAGTTGGTATTTCGGTTGAAAGAGGGATTTCGAATAAACATAGACATTTTTAAACTTGGCGCCATTCGGATTGAATAGAAGAGATAGCATGACATTCGTTTTCCCACATCCACTTGGACCGCAAATAATGGCTCTAAACGAGTTTGGTAGTAATTTACCATGTTTACTGACTGTCACTTTCTGGACAATGTCCAGATTATCAATTGGTAGCGTCTGCTCTTGCTGAACGATCTTCATCGTGTGACAAGTGTAGTACATATGTACGACAATATATTATAGATGTCACCACTTGCATGGTATCAGTCCAATGTTGGTCGTTGAAGGAGGAGGTCTCGTTAACTCTCTAATTAATAAACTGCCAATTGAGCTGCATATTCCGGTTATCAGTACTGCGGTCCCGGAACAAAACTACAAAAACGTCTTGCACGTGGAGATCCAGGAATTAACCCGTTAGACGCAGCTTGCAAACGACACGATATCGCTTTATTCACAGCATTCATCTCTCGAAGAACGTCACAAGGCCGATAAAGAATTGGAAGATAGAGCCTGGGAGCGCTTCAAGTCGAAAGACGCTAGCATTGGTGAAAAAAGTGCTGCTTTAATTGTAACAGGCGGAATGAAGACGAAGAGAAAGTTGGGAATGGGATGTTCTCGTCGTGGACGACGGGGACGTTACTCATTCAATCGAGATGTTGTCTCAAAAATTGCAAAGTCCCTGAAGAGAGGAGCATCGTTAACAGATACTGCTTTGACTGCTGTACGAATAGCAAAATCCATAATCAAAAGACTTGGTGGTCGTAAAGAAGTTGATGTTCCACGAGTACTACCACTAAAATCCGGAGGTTTTCTACCTCTTATACCTCTATTTGCAGGCCTTTCCGCTTTGGGGGCCTTAGCGGGGGGTGCTGCCGGAGTTGCCAAGACAGTAGTCGACGCAAAGAATGCCCAAAAGAAATTGGAGGAAGATATACGTCATAATAAAGCAATGGAACACATAGGTTCGGGTCTGTACCTACGTAAGAAACCCAGAGGTGGATTCGGCTTGTATTTGAAAAAAAACTTCCAATAAAGCTACCCAATCGTCCGCTATATGATGTGGAGATTGCACATTATGCGAAAATACTTAAAATACCACATTTTCGAGGCGTTTTCATGAATGACGCTCTGCCTAGAGACGGTCCACGACAACGAGAATGTGCAATAGTAAACTTGGATGTGTCCACACATAACGGGACACATTGGGTAGCATATAGAAAGATAAACAGCGACGTAGAGTATTTCGATTCATTTGGTAATTTAAAGCCGACCAAAGAACTTGTTAAGTATCTGGGTGGTGCACGTGCCAACATTTCCTATAATAACCATCAGTATCAAACGTACAATCAAATTATTTGTGGACATTTATGCTTAAAGTTTTTATATAATGGAGCCTACTAAAAGTACGAATCTGCTTATGGACCATATGTTTCGCAAAAAATATTTTACAGAATTCAGTGAAGAAGAACTAAAATACATACCGCTCGATTATCTTATACGAACTGTACGACCTTCAGAATTGTTAAGTATATGGCATAAATTGCCTGAAGACTATCGAGGAGAATTTAACTTGCAGATACTACTTCCCTGCTATGTACATTACAACAGACCTGATTGGAAGACTCACTGGGATGGTCCACCTGATTCTCAAGCTAAATGTCATTTATGTAAACTTGTTTTGGAACAAATAAAACTATTACAGTAAATATTGTTTTTCTAATATAATAACCTATTACTAGATTGACGTGAGTCAGTCATCATGTCGCAGTTGTTGAGAGTAGACAGCACCAATTACATATTCTCATTTCAACCTCCCACACCGATCGTGTTGGATCCGAACAAAGATTATGAAATAGCTCTTCGTGCTTTCCATTCCTACAACAGTATACCAAACATTGAAAATAACAAGTTTTATTACTACAATGACAAAAACCAATTACAACACTTTGATTTCCCGATGGATGTTATGAAATTGCCGATATTGAAGAATATATACAAAAGAAATTGGGTGCTGATAATGTGCTTAAGCCTGAAACGATATTTAGTCTGAAACCTAACCACAACACGTTGCAATGTCAAATTTTCAGCAAATATAAGATTTCGTTTACGCACCCTGACAGTCTTGGTACAGTATTGGGATTTTCTCCTGCAATTCTCACTCCAGGACAGACACATTCTTCAGATCGACCTGTTAGGATTATTAAAGTATCTAGCATACGCTTTGAATGCAACATTAGTACCGGAGCCTTCGATGGTAACAGACCTGCTCACACGATCTACGAATTTGTCATACAATCAAATCCTGGGTACGCAATTGACGAAACTCCACACAATTTGTTGTATTTACCTGTTGTACCGCAACGAGAAATTACCAATATCACTGTGTTGGCTGTCGATCAAGACGGACGCCCTGTAAACTTTCGAGGAGAACAGAGCACCTTGGTGTTGGAACTTAGATCACGTGGGAAATGGGATTAGTAATAAGACAATCTACTGCCCATAGTACACCATTAGTTGTGCAGCCGTCTGAGCGACAACATCGTACGTCCTCATCTAAGCGGCAACATCTTACGTTTGCAAACAAATTGTTTTTACAATCACTTGGTTTTAAGCTGAAAAAATGACAACCATGTATGGAAAACGATCCCGTTCAAACAGCATAATGCCTCCAATATTTGATATTTATCGTAAGCCGATGTTTGACGAATCGATTCGAAAGGCCGAATACCGAACATATGCACCATTCATCAAATCATTCAACTGTAATGACATTGTAGAATTTAGCATCAATCAAGTTGACTCGTTTTTTGCAATGAGTGAAACCTTGTTATGTATTAAAGGATCGCTCGCAATAAACGGCAATGGTGAAGTCAAACTAGCAAATAATGTGGGTGCTTTTCTTTTCGATTCGTGTACGTACAGCGAAAGCGCAAGGGAGATGGAAACAGTGCGGGATCCTGGTATCGTAAGCGCTGTACGTGCTATGACATGTTATACTCAAGAAGATTCCAGTCATATGGCAATGGCGGGGTGGAATTACCCTAAGGATCCAATTCTACATGCTGCCGATCATTCATTCAACATACAGATGCCTCTTAAGCATGTTTTCAACATTTTCAATGATTATCCTATGATTACGTGTGGTCGTCAAACAATAAGACTAGTTCGAGCTCGAAATGACAACGATTGCATAATTGTCAAAGAAAAAACTCCAGGTCATGTTACAACTGTTAAGATTAACATTACCAATATTGAGCTTAGAGTCAAGCACATATTTCCCAATGATGATATTAAATTGGAACTTATGAAATCCATTCAACAAGATCAACCTATAGTTATTCCTTTTAGAAAGTGGGAATTGCATGAATTACCAGCACTTACCAAAGGCGCTAGACGTGAAGTTTGGGCTGTAAAAACTAGCAATGCAGTGGAAAGACCTCGTTATGTCATTGTTTTCTTTCAAACCAATAAACGTGACAAAAGCGACGCCGATCCCACCTTATTTGACAATATCCACATACAAAGTATCAGATTATCTTTAAATGGAGAATATTGGCCGAACGAGAGAATGCAGTTGGATTTTAGCAAAACTGACTACAATGAGGCCTATTTCAATTATACCGAATTCTATCCTAGCTACATACATTCTCAACAAAAGCGACCTCTGCTCGATTTCTCAGGTTTCGCACAACACACATTGTTCGTCATCGATTGTTCGAAGCAAGAAGAAAGCATGAAAGCATCCACTGTTGACGTAAAACTCGATATTGAAGCGAATAATGGTTTTCCCGAAAATACCAAGGCTTATTGCATTATAATTCACGACTGTGTAATGGAGTACTTCCCTCTCTCTGAAATTGTAAAAAGTCTAAATTAGATGCATAAATTGCCAGTAGTACGCGAGCAGTCATCATGAGAGTAGCATTCGTAGACATTCAGGGATTCAATGTGGACGGATGGTTTGTTCCCAAAGAACTTACCATTGAAATAGGTTTTAAACGAAGTCATTACATCTTCTTGCCTCAGAAACCTTTTACTGCGCTCAGTAGTGAGGATAAGAAGACTGCATCATACGTGGAGAAAAAACTGCTTGGAATTCGATACTCTGATGGACACGTAGAATTGTCCAAAATCAATGAAATACTAGAATCCAAGTTGTTGTATGCAGCAGATTACATCTACGTTAGAGGAGAACAAAAAGCAGAATATTTGGATAAGAAACGTCACGTTTTTGGAGTTTTTCCCATTATTATTGATGTTTGCAAGTTTGATGGTACACCTCATGCTACTGGAAACGTTGGCCCTACTGCAAACCCATGTCATGCCTCTGGATTATTTTCATGCACCGAAAGAAATGTGGATCGTCTACGTCACTGGTTTGCCAATAACATAATGCCATTGTAATTTTATGTATAAATAAATAAATATATTAGAAATTAAACGCTTTTTTATTTATCACATCTTTATTGATCGAGTCTTATATTACAAGAAGATTCAAATTTTCTCCTTACAATTTCGAAAATAATTTTTAAAATTAGAATAAATACAGATGCTAATATTACACAAGACATTGCAAAGACATTGTCTATTTCACTTTTCATATGCTCGCTGGTGTTGTTGCTAACGTCCATGGTATTGGTTGAATACGTCTCAATGGATATAAAGCTGGTGGCAGTTTTCTGCAGGCGTAAATCCAGGTGTCTTGCTGTTGCTGCTGCTGCTGCTGTAGATTCAACTCTTTTGGTTTCCACGTTTTTTCCTCAATATGCAGGCTATCTAATTGTCTTTTAATTTGTTTTATATTCTCATATGATTTAATGTCTCTATTTAACTGATCAAGTTTACGTTGAAATTCCATAACCCTATGTATGTACTCGATGGAATTCATAGTACTACTGAATATGTCCTATGTTGAATGTCACGTTTTATGTCAAGCGATGTCTTGACTGACACATAACTGTTACGTCAAAACGTCTCACGTCACGTAATTCCTACATTTCACGTTCTGCGACAAATGTCACATTTATGTCACGTCCTGCGTCGAATGTCACGTTATTCACGCAACATTTTTACGTTCTGCGTCGAATGTCACGTCATTTCACGTTCTGCGTCAAATGTCACATAAATGTCATGTCCTGCGTTGAATGTCACATAAATGTCACGTCCTGCGTCGAATGTCACGTCAATTCATGTGTCATTGTACGTTCTATGTCAAATGTCACATAAATGTCACGTCCTGCGTCAAATGTCACGTCCTACGTCGAATGTCACATCATTTCACGTGACATTTCACGTCCTGCGTCGAATGTCACGTTCTGTGACAAATGTCACGTCCTGCGTCGAATGTCACGTGACATCCAACGCTTTGACACCTCATACGTCAAAATCCGACCAATAGCAACGAATCGGACCAATAGAAACGAAGATACCCCATAATGACCTTTTGGCATGCTCCGATGCGCACGGCACATACTGCATTCAACCCCATTTTTCATCCCCTTTCCAACGAGCCCTCGTACGTCATCCTAGGTTAAGCCGTTTGGAACTTACGACCGGGGGTTGCGATTTTAGGGGTTGCAATTTAGGGGATGAGCTCAGAAGTACATAGTCTATCTACTTGTAAGTTATTGAATCATCTCGTTTTTACTATTTTTATATTTGCAAACATACCGTACATACATCATAATTTTTTCAATTTAAAATCTTGACTATACAGAAAGTCAAGCCAAATTGATTATCTAATAAGGAAATACCTTTTTATTGCATACTTTTATTATTTTATCATTCTTATTTACACATTTTATTGATTTCGTATTATATTTTCACCAATATTTTATTATTTTACTTTATTTTACCACATTTTACTTGATTTTACCATATTTTACTTGATTTTACTACATTTTATTTTATTTTACCATATTTACTATTCGTATTTCATACTTCCACTAACATATTATTATCAAAATGCCTGAAACACGTTCACAAACCCAAGTTGATATTGAACCATACAAACTTTCAGAAATATTCTCCATAATTCCTGAGTTTGAAGGAGACCCAATCTCTCTTCCCACATTCTTAGACGCATGTGATTGCGCGATTAAAATGTCTTCGGGAGACCAACGTATTTTATTAACGATTCACATTAAAAATAAACTAAAAGGTAAAGCAGCTCAATTAATAAACTCTAGAAAACCAACTTCATACACAGACATAAAAAATTTATTAAACCTTCATTTCGGAGATAGTAGAGATCTCACTTCCTTAATTCACGACCTACAAAGACTTCGACAGTTATCGAACGAATCACCTTTAACCTTTTTCAACAGACTACAAGTCCTAAATGCAAACATGCACGCCTCAATTCAAAAATCAGGCCTAACACAAGACCAAAAAACTGCCCAATGCACGTTAATTGACTCTATGGCTTTGAATACTCTCTTAACTGGACTGGAACCCCGCTTAGGACAAATAATTAGGGCCAGTAACCCTAAAGACCTTATTGAAGCCAGTAACCGTATCCGACGTGAACTTCAGTTATCGTATTTCGAATCTCAAAAATCAAATAAAGATAGCCAAAATAATCCAAAACCTTCCCAACCGATGAGAAGAACCTCATCTAATTTTTCTAAATGTACAAGTTGTGGTCGTATTGGCCATTTAAGTAGCGAATGTCGCTCATCACGTTTTTCTTATCAAAATCAATATAGCGGTAGACCACAAAACTACCAAAATAATCAAAACCAATCCAATCAATATAATACTAGATCACAAAATTACCCAAGTAATCAAAACCAATACTCTTCTAATCAACAAAATTTAAACCCACAGAGATCGAATTTCCCTTCTCAAAATCAACCGCAGAATCGCCCCTCTGTTATTCAGAGAAATCCAAATTTCCAAAATTTTCAGCAAAGAGCCCATGTTTTTAATGAATACCCTGACGATCTTGTAGAATCTTATGAAGATTATTATACAGAAAATGATCTTCAAACTAACTATTTTTACGAATATACCAATGACACATCTGATTATATTAATAATACACCTGATAAAGAAAATTATCAGGATTTTCTTTCGCTACCCAATCAGAACCATCCCCCAGTACATACGAATCTTTCAACCGATATCACGAATGTACAACAACAAATCCAAGCCCTCAATTTGGACAATTTCGATCCAAATGTGAATTTCCCCGAACAGAAATTCCTGTAAGCCCTTTCCACACAATGACCTCTAAAAACTTATATTATATCAATGACGCTACGAATACTTTTAAACTTCTAATTGACACCGGTGCAGGAATTACAGTTTTCAAAGAGAATACTGCACGAAATTATCATAACCGATCCCCAGAAAATGTTACCATTCAAGGCATAACCGACGAGAAACTTCTAATTACAGAATCTGTCCTTATTCCCTTTACCGATGACAACCCTCACAAAGTTTTCATTTTTAATCTAGACATTGACTTTGACGGCATAATAGGCCTAGATTTCCTAGACCACTACGAATGTGTAATAGACCTTAAAACAAGACAACTTCATACAAATTTTAAAACTCTTACCCTGCATAAAGTCGGACAAGAGACCCATAAACCCATAGAAAATATTCCGGTTACATTTCCTACAAAAATAGTACCGTCAAATAATTTCCAAACATATCCGAAATCAAACTCAAACGTTAAAGCTCAACACAATAGCAGCTCATTTCACGAAAACACTCATGATCAACACAAACACATCCCAAGACCAGAGAAAAAACGAATAAAAAAAAAATAAACCAAATTTCGATTGATAGCCGAACAGAACAAATATTCAAATTGAAATGCAACCTATCCAATACAGACGCAATACTGTCATCCCAAGAAATCGAAAAAGTTCGAATTCCTCACGCATTAGTCCATGTAGACGAAAATGAAGACTTTTTAACTTCCGTCATTAATGCTAACGCAATGCCAAAAATAATCGAATTTTCGAATATTTCCATCGAACCTATCGAAAACTTGGAGACAATCTTCACCTATGATCAAAATCACTGCGAACAGCCAATTGTAGACAGAGAAGAAATAATTAGAGAACAACTGAGAATTGACCACTTAAACTCAGAAGAAAAGGAACAAATTCTAAACATTTGTACGGAATTTTCAGATATATTTTACGTAGAAGGTGACAAGCTAACATTCACAAATGAAATTAAGCACGCAATCAAAACGAACAACGCGAAACCGATATACACGAAATCTTACAGATATCCACAGGTTCATAAAGAAGAGGTAAAGACGCAAACCAACAAAATGCTAGAGCAAGGAATAATTCGGCATAGCATATCGCCCTGGTCAAGTCCAGTGTGGGTGGTACCCAAAAAACTTGACGCATCTGGCAAACAGAAATGGAGAGTCGTTATCGACTATCGTAAACTTAATGAAGTTACAATAGAAGATCGTTATCCACTTCCACAAATTTCAGAATTGTTGGACCAACTTGGAAAGTGTCAATATTTTACAACATTAGATTTGGCGTCCGGATTCCACCAAATTGAAATCGATCCAAAAGATATCCAAAAAACAGCATTTTCAGTAGACAACGGACATTACGAATTTGTTCGTATGCCTTTCGGATTAAGGAATGCTCCTTCCACATTTCAACGAGTAATGGATAACATCCTCTTAGGAATTCAAAACAAGAGATGTTTAGTATATATGGACGACATAATCATCTATTCAGCCACCATTCATGAGCATATGTCACGACTGACAGAAGTATTTAAAAGATTAAGAAAAGCAAATCTGAAGATACAACCGGATAAATGTGAATTCTTAAGAAAAGAAGTCGCATACTTAGGACACCTCGTAACTGAACACGGAGTAAAAACAAATCCTGCCAAGGTAATCATTTTTAGGCCTAGGAGGTTACTACCGCAGATTTATACCGAATTTTGCCAAAATTTCTAAACCACTGACTAAATTACTTCAAAAAGAAGTCCCTTTTGTTTTTAATGCCGAATGTAAGGAAGCATTCAACGATCTCAAAAATATTCTAATGACAGACCCAATTCTCATATATCCAAATTTTGAAGAACCCTTTTTACTCACTACTGACGCTAGTGCTTTCGCAATTGGAGCCGTTTTGTCACAAGGCCCATTAGGAAAAGATTTGCCAATCGCTTATGCATCACGAACATTATGCAGTGCAGAAACCAAATATTCCACAATAGAAAGAGAATTACTAGCTATAGTATGGGCAGTAAAACATTTCAGACCATATCTTTTCGGTCGCAAGTTTACTCTTATCACTGACCATCGACCTCTTACATGGCTATTTTCAATCAAAGACCCAGGAAGCCGCCTAGCACGCTGGCGCCTAAAACTTGAAGAATATAATTACAAAATAGAGCACCGTTCAGGAAAAATCAACAGAAACGCAGATGCTCTCTCCAGAATAAAAATAAACCATTTTAAGGACTGTGCAGATTTTCAATCAAAACTTGCCCTGCACGCATCTAACAGAGATGAAACCGAGACAGATGAAGACGAAGAAGAAAAAGAAGACACAGAAGAAGGAATAGAAAAGATGTCCGAAGAATTCGATAAATTTCTGGAATTATATAGAACCAAATCCATTATCGATTACTCCAAAATAGAAACGTCAAACGCAGAACTGTTAGATAAATCTCACAAAAATATTGTTACCTTTTTCTGGCAGAATAAACTCGAGGACCTGCACGAAAAAATAATGAGTGACATATTCGAAGAAAATATAGAATATAGTAACCGAAGGATCAATATTGTATCTAGTAAAACCGTAAAAGATCGAAAATATTTCATTATCCCATTACCTTACGATCCACAAAGAGTAATGTCATACTTATTTCTCATACTTTATGCGAACCAAGAACAATTTGACGAATCAAAGACCTATTGCATAGAAAACAATCTCGAACTTCCCATTCTAGAAATATTTTCCTATATATTTGCAGACAAAGAACTTAAATTAAAAATCTGCCAAAATGTAATTAAACAGGCAAGCGAAGACGAAACCCCACAAATCCTAGAACATTACCATTGTGGCAAAAATAACTTGCACAGAGGAATAAACGAAACCGTTAGACGTATAAAAGAAAAATATAATTGGAAGAACTTAGCAAAAGACGTAGAAAAATATATAAAAGCCTGTGAAATTTGCCAAAAGGTTAAAATTTACAGAAAAAATCTAAGTGGACCATTAGTTATAACGGAAACACCAAAAACACCATTTGAAAGGATCAACATAGACATATTTGAATATCCCACTAGAAACTACGCTTTAACCATTCGTGACGAATTGACAAAATTCACGCAAGCCTATCCTTTGGAAGACAAAAAGGCAGTAACAGTAGCCAACACACTCCTACTCTTCTTTCAACACTATGGAACACCACTAAGAATTCATTGTGATTGCGGTCGAGAATTTGAGAATGCTATAATCAAAGATCTATGCGAATTATACGACATCAAACTAACATTTTCTAGTGTTAACCATCCACAATCTAATGGGTCTGTGGAAAGATTTCATGCCACACTCTCAGAAATGATTAGAGCAAATCAAGCCGAGAACCCAAACGATCATCCCTTCACTATACTTCCTTATGCAATAATATGCTATAACAACACAAAAAATAAGACCCACGGTTTCACACCATATGAACTTATATTTGGGCACACTGCAAGCCGACCACCAGAAACTCTATACAACCAAAAAACACTAATGAGCAAATATATTCGAGACCTGAATAATCGCATGGAATATTTTTACAAAGTAGCCAAAGCAAAAACAGAAAGACAGAAAGAAAAGGCGAAAGTAAGATTTGACGAGAATATTTCAGAACGAAGACCTGATTTTAAAATTGGTGACAAAGTTTACGTAAAAGAATCCCAAATTAAATCAAAATCAGATAATCTTTTTAATGGACCTTTCGAAATTCAAGAAGTTTTTACAAATTCCGCAATTATCCTTAACCCCAAAACTAACCAAACCTCTAAAGTAAATTTTGACAGACTGAAACCTTATTTTGAATAAATTTCTTCTTTACAGATTCTATGGACTATTCTCAGTCGCCTACTTCCAATTTTACCTCTCTCCCATTAATAATACAGTCGGAATCTTCTATCACGAAGAAGGTACCATTCGAATATCTAACGATAAATGGACATTACTTCTTTACAAGGAATTGCTCCCTATAGAAACTGCCATATCCAACAACGACAAAATTTTAGAAAACTTGCTAGATAAATTTACTAAGGCCGATACTCCAAGAAAACTTGCATTTCAATCCGAAGTACAAACACACATTAGTTTGATAAGACAAATTTCTAATTCCGTAAATTTAAAATATAGAGAAGTAATTGCCGACACACGAGCCTATAATCCACGCCAAAAACGAGGATTAATCAATGGTATTGGAACCTTATGGAAATCTATTAGTGGAAATTTAGACGCATCAGACGGTGAATATTTCAATCAATGTATAAATAGGATCACTACAGATGAAAAGCAAATAGAAACACTCCTAAAGAACCAAATCTCTGTTACAACTTCTGTCATAAAATCTTTTAACACTACTATCCAAAAATTACAAATAGACGAACAAACTTTTAACAAAGACCTAAACGATATCGAAACCACTCTTATAGACATTGCAGACGACATATCATTTTACCGTGCACAATTACAAACCTTAAATTTGTGTGAATCATTAATGGAAAGCTACATATTTTTAGAAAATTATCTCAATGACATTTTGAACGCCATCACCTTTTCTCGGTTGCAAATTTTACACAGTTCAATTATTTCACCCAATGATTTACTAGATTCATTGAAAACTATCTCACAATCATTACAAAATAATGTATTACCATTGCCCATTTATACATCAAATATAGCCCAATATATTGATATAATAAAACTTCAAGCATATCAACTCGATTCCAAAATTGTATTCGTCCTAGAAATTCCACTAGTCGACCCCGAAATCTATACCTTATATCATTTATATTCGATACCAATATTAGATAATCAAACTGGTCTTTTTCATACACTCTCTACAATACATAAGTATATAGCGCGAGATGATGATTCAATTTCATATGTATTACCCCGAAACACAGAAGAATGCAAATCAATTAGTCCAAATCAAAGAATGTGCACAGATATTCTTCCCTATCCAATAGACAGCGATACTATATGTGAGGCACAGTTATTGAAACCAGTTAGCTTTCTACCAAAAACTTGTCAGATGTCGACGTTTTTAGCACAAGATTACAATGTGCAAGAAATTGACCGAAATTTATGGTTAATAACAGTATCCGATCCATTACCAGTTACAATCAAGTGTGAAAGAAAAGACATTAGTACCCAGACAATCAAAGTAAACACAATTCTAAGATTACTACCCGAATGTACAGCATTTATTGGAAGTACCAGAGTCCACGCCAGAGATCAAATCAATAAATATCCAAATATAACCTACAGAAGTCATCCAGTTAATATTCCATACAGATGTTGTGACCATTTCGGAAGAAGAAACCATATACCAAATTTGAAACCATTACAACTCAATAAGATAAATGCAGACGATTTAAATATTGCACAACATAAGCTGGACCAATATTCAGAAGAACTCGACCAAATCATGAACCAACCATTCATCGAAAAACATTTGCCTTGGTTCACTATATTGTCTTTATCATTAATTATCATTCTAGTTTTTGTATACATCCTCTGCAAATGTAGACGCAAAAGATTTCCAAGACTTGCCATGAACTACCCTCAGGACTCACCTCCACCTTCACCTCATCGCAGCAGTTCCATTAAACAGAAACTTAAAGGATTAACCTTTAAAAGAAGACCAGACGTACGCCCAGAAAATGAAGACGTCTCCGAAACCCCAATTGAGCTTTAAAAGTCGAAGCAAGGCATCGACTTTTCACTAATGAGGGGAGCTGTTATATGTGAAAATAGTCACCTTGAACCACTCAAGGGTTACCGACACTTTGGTTTCGCAATATCAGTTCCTATTTCATCATTCTTTTAGCAAGCGTTCCCATAGAGATAGCTGACTATGCACGGACATCAAACTCTGACCAAAGCTGGCCTTTCGTGGGAAATGCCGACACCACATTTTGTAGATAGATTATAAATTCAGGACTAACATTATATTTTTCACTCGTCATATAAGTTTCTTACTAATAACATTTGTATTATATAATTTTATTTGCTTCATTTTATCGTATAACTAAGTGTAACTTTTATTTGTGAAATAAATCTTTTTTAAAAAGTCAATCAAGAAGTTAGTGATTTAACATATATATATATATATATATATATATATATATATATATATATACCATCAAAAAACTCACAATGGTGGGGAAAGTATATACATTGGTTATTTAGCATAACAGCCTAACTAGGAAATTCTTTTTAAACTTACATTTAAAGTTAAATCTTTGTATTTAGGAACTCTCCTTACTTTCCACTGTAATGTAATTTTCTATGTAGGTGCAAGTTCAATTTTAGATACAAGTTCAAAGGAGTAAGTTGCGTAATGTATGGCATGAAGTCGTGCCCTTGGGGACTTTTCTATACAAGGTATCTACGTAGCAAAGGCGGAACTACCTGATAAATATTAAAGCGTTAGCTACAAGTTTTATTACATTACCGATCGTTGAATTGGAAATTGGAGTTTACGGCTGAGGTTTGAATGCTTTATGTGTGAACGTTTTACACTGCGTCTTAAACTTTGGTTAACGTTGCCAGGATTTACTGATTCTTTGCTGTAAAATTTTAATTCAGTAGTTCTGTTAACTTTATTTAGTGGTAAAACTCGCAAAAATAATCTTATCATAAACTACCGAAGGTAGATATTCGCGTTACAATAAAAATGTACTTTTTAAAAGCTCAATCTTAAATAAAACTGATGGCAATTGTCAGAATAGGACAAAATTATTATTAGAATATTAAAAATAAGAAGCAATTAACATTGATTTACCTGCTATACTTCCAAGTTATCAATAACAGTTTAGTCACTCTAAAAGAGTTTTGTGAAACGCTCGAAAAAAAATAATAGAACGATATGTTAATCTTCTCATTTTTGATTATTTAAAACGAACTGCAAGCGTTCGAACAAGCATACAGTAGAGCAAATCACTAAAATAAAAATTTAGGTTAGAATACTAAAATGTGGTATTTTTCGGGTCTAGGCAAATAGATTTCAAGGCGAACCGTAGACTATTCCTGAAAGCTTGGGGAGACCTGAAAGAACACTAATTTTTGGTCGTGTGGTGTACAATATGTTTTTACGACCGACACTTTAATGTAAATTTAACTATTTAATATTATGTAATAAAACAAATAACACACACTAAAACTAGATATCGAATACAACTTCATAAAGCTAAATGTGTCTAAAATACTAAGAGTTATTGTGTAGTAGTACCAATTAAATAAGTTTTCTTTTTATTATTGTTGGAAATACTGCTTGTTTTTTGTTAAATCAGCTTTGTTATATCACCTTCTCCATCTAGAAGTAGATTTGCTGAGCATAGACGAAAGCAATAATCTGTAAATCAGCCTAAATTTTCTTATATAAGGTAAGAGACAATTTTACTAAGGAATTTTCCCATAGAATGCAATGCTACTTTTCTTCTTCTTCTAGTTCCATGACCGCTATCGATCGTTGGATATCATGTTGGCTACCATATTCGCTATCGTGACTTTATTGACAGCAGCTCTAAATAACGATGTAGTTGATTTTCCATACCATTGCCTTAGATTTTTCAGCCATGATGTTCTTCTTCTACCAGGACCACGATTACCTTGGATCTTTCCCTGAATGATCAGATGTAAAAGATCATATTTTTCAGGGTGTCTCATAATATGACCGAAGTATTCCAGCTTGCGTTTCTTTATTATATTGACCAGTTGTGTTGTTTGGTTCAGCCGTCTAAGGACCTCCTCATTTCTAACTCTGTCGACCCAGCTTATTTTCAGTAGTCGTCTGTATACCCACATCTCAAAGGATGTCAAGCGTTTAAGCATAGCCTCAGTTAGGGTCCACGCTTCTACTCCATACAGCAGGACAGGAAAGATGTAGCAAGATATCATACGAACTCTAAGGTCAATGCTAAGATCATGACTGCAAAGTACGTTTCTCATTTTTACAAAGGCAGCTCGGGCTTGTTCTATTCGGCTTTTAATTTCTGCGGTTGGATCCCAGCTCTCATTGATATTACTACCGAGATAGACGAGTTTCTCTACTCTGTCCAGTGTGGCATCTCCGACTTTTATACCGTCATCATGTATATAATTTTGTTTGCTAACTATCATATATTTAGTTTTCTTAACGTTGAGTTTTAATCCATACTGATCACAAGTCTGTTTTATTTTGTTCATTAGATTTTAAAGGTCTTCTCCGCAATTGGCAAGGACTAAGGTATCGTCGGCATATCTAATATTGTTGACGGTTACTCCATTCACAATAATACCTTCGGTTGTCTCCATTAAGGCTTCCTTAAATATTTCCTCCGAATATAAGTTAAAAAGTAAAGGCGACAATATACTACTTTACATAAGTAGTATATCTATATACTCTATATAAGTACTTTACATAAGGTAAGGCTACTTTACACTTTTCAAAAAACGAAAAATAAATAACCGCTTATGGGTGGTCCGCGGTGGAATCAATTGCAAAAAATTTCTATAAGGTTGCCAATCTTGTTCCAATTTGCCATAAAAAATTATAAATCGATACTTTTAAATTTGCGAATTAGCTTAAAAATTAAAAAAATAATAAAAATTACACTTCATAATAAATCGAAACGTTGTTATGATAATAACGAAATGAAGACAAAGTGTATTGTCGAACAGAGATTGAAATGATAAAAGATAGGAAGGTTTTGTTTTCAACATTTTCACAAAATTAAATCACTACAGCTATTTCAGCCAAAGTGCCTTTCTCAAGTGATCTATTTGTAGTATGTGTTTACACTTTATAGTCTTTAACTGAATAAAGTGAGAAGAGGGGAACTGTTTGTCTTAAGTTGGTCATTCAGAATTATGTCTGTATTTTTTAAATTGTTGATTTAAATCATCCATAGATTCTAATAAAGAAAACTTAAGGCCTTTATTTGGAATGGGAAGAACTTTTTTTTTATTTATTTAAATTAATGTGTAGACGGCTGCAATGGCCATTGACACAAACAATATAATATACAATACATATACAATAATTACAATAAGCACATATTACTAATTGCTACAGTTACTCTATAAACTTAGAACCTATGATTAAATAAGTTAAATATAAGTTAAGGTAAAGTACAAGAAAAACAAGGGGTCATATTCTGTTAAACAACTGAATGTCTTTCAAGAAACCAATTAGGTTAAAGACTTGATCGGGCGAGTTTAAAATGTCTTTAATATTTGGCTTAAGTTTATGTTGCACTCTGTGTTTTGCGTACCGGGGACACTCGATTAGGATATGTTTCACAGTTAATACACTTGAGCAGATTTGGGAATTGGGCTTCGGCTCGGATTTCATTAAATACTCATGTGTAAATCGGGTATGTCCTATTCTTAACCTTCGGATGACAGCTTTTTCGTTTCTAGACATTTTTGGAAGTTCAAATTTTTCAACAGTTTGCCGGATCTCATGTAATGCACTCTTGATTGTGTTCCAGTAGGTTTGCCAGGTATGATACTGTTGTTGCTTAAAAGTTTGCGTTGAGTCATTACAGATTTGAATATGTTGAGCTTTTGAGGATTTACTGTTTACACAAGAAGCTTGCTTGGCTGATTGGTCTGCTTTTTCATTACCAGGGATGCCGACATGGGATGGTAGCCAGATGATCGTGACATCTACAAGATATGCATAAATTATTTTCTTTGTTAAAATATATTTGTATGACGTGAATAAGCTTAAGTGAAATAAAAGACAATTGAACCGGGTTTTCCAAATACATTAGTGCAGTGATTAGGACAATAGAATAGATTTTAGAAAGATAGGTTTTTGTTAGTTTTTAAAAATTGTAGAAAAATATTATTTGTAAATAAGTTTTAGGAAATTTTATAATTATAGGTAAAAATTTTTTCTGTTATCAAATGGGAGATGGATGACGCGTTTTGATTGGATGAAATTGAAAAAGGTGGGATGATTGGTTTGAGAATGAGACTTTAGTTAGTTTTTGAAATAAACAATATAGTCAGTTAGTTTTCCAAGGTGAAAGGCGAACAGTTATTGTTCTCTGGTGGTCCCGAGAGGTAGCAAGCAGTAGTGTTAAATGTTAGTGAGTTTTTGTGGAGTTAGTGTATCTGACAGAAGCTGAAGCAGCAAAATATTGTAAGTCATATTTTTCTACTTTGTTCCAAGAGTCACTGTTCAGGCCAACGAGAGATTCAGTTTATCGTAAAGAGAAGATATTCCAAGAGTCATTTTTCACTAGGGCCAACGAGAGATTCAGTTTATCGAGAGGAGAAAGGCTATCATAATTTGAATGATTCGTGCTTTGAAGGAGATCATTAAGGACGATATACTTGCAACAATTTGTTATAAGATTGCTGATTACCTAGGGAGCTGCTAAGAATAGATAATATAGGCTACCAGGAAAAAGGATTTGGATCACTCATCATCAGAGAGAGATCGTTTTGTTTTTCTGCAGTTTTCCTTTTATTGAAAACACAATTTTTACAATTACTTTAGAAAAGATATAAATTTTTGATTAGGAAATTTTGAATAATAATTGGGATTTTGAGATTTTAACTAATATTGTTTATACCATTAATTTTGGAGGTTCACGTACGTAGAACAAAATTTTAAGAATCATTATATGAGGTATTGTTTATTGAAAACACTTGAGTGTGAATTTTATTTCATTATTTTTATTTCAATATATAGTGGTATATCATATGTGTTTTTTATTATTCCGGTATTCTTTGGACCTTACCTTTCACATGTGAAGCATAGATATTGAAGCACGAATTTAACCCTGAGATAAGCGAATTAAAAAGTGTGATAGTCATAATCATATCATTTAAATAATTTTAATTAATTAATTAATTAATTAGCTAATTAATTGCTTGCCGCACCACGACTTTAAATATCACAATAATATATATATATATATATATATATATATATATATATATATATATATATATATATATCTATATATATATATATATATATATATATATATATATATATATATATAAGCGAGCTTCCTACAGCCTCTGCCGTTTCTCGCATTTCGACCGCCATCGTTTTCTGTCCATCCATTCGTCTTCTCTGATGGCTCTATCTCTCATTATGTGCCGTACATTTTCTTCCCAGGCAACTGAAGGCCTTCACTTTCTTCTTCTTTGTTGTGGTATGTAATTTAAAGCTTTCTTTGGCCATCTATCTTCATTCATTCGTTTCACGTGACCATACCACACTAGTTGTCTCGTTTCAATTCTATCTACACTGGAATATACAGTATTTGTCCTCCTTCTAATATCTTCATTCCTGATGTGATCTTTTTTGGATATACCACACGCTCTCCTTAGAAAATCCATTTCTACTACTTCTATTCTTTTTCTATCCTTCTGCGTTATCTGCCAAACCTCTGCCCCATAAGTCATAATAGGCTCTACCAAGGTTCGATAGATTGTTAATTTCGTTTCTTGTCTAATATCTTTAGACCAAAGTAGAGAGTTTAGAATGTTTACCACTTTTTTTCCCTGCTGTGTTCTGTTTTCGATGTCTCTTTTGGTAGTGCCTTCTTTAGATATTATAGATCCGAGATATTTATATTCATTGCATGTTTTTGTGTTTCTAATTTCTAACTCTGGATCTTCTTCACCATCTCCTATTTTAAGATACTCTGTCTTTGCCATATTCATATTGAGGCCCCATTTTTCATATTCTTTCTTTAGTTTTCTAAACATGTAGTCCATGTCTTCCTCGTCATTCGCTACGACTACCTGATCATCTGCGAAAAATAAAGCTGTTAGACATTCACCACCGCCTATGTCTATTCCCATTCCGGATACTTGTTTGCTCCACTGCTCTAGCGATGATTGAATATATATTTTAAACAGGGTCGGAGACAGACAACATCCTTGTTTAAGCCCCTTGGTTATTGGAAATGATTCAGATATAAAGTTTCCTTCTTTAACGACACTTCTTGCATTTTTGTATATATTTGCGATAGCATCCACATACTCTCTACTGAGACCCACTTTCGTCAATGTATAAAATAGTTTTATCAAAGATACCGTATCATATGCCTTCTCTAAATCTACAAACAATAGGTGGGTAGATAGATTCCTTGCCTTCCGTTTTTCGATTACCTGCTGCAGAACGAATATATAATCAATGCACGATCTTTCTGCTCGAAATCCATTTTGTTCCTCTATGTCTTCATATTCTGATTCAATTCGTTTTTTTATTATTCGACCGTACAACCTCCCAACTGAGCTAGCAACAGTTATTCCTCTATAATTAGAGCAATTTCGTTTATCCCCTTTTTTATATATTGAGCTGATATATCCAACATTCCAATCATCAGGGATATTTTGTCCTTTTAAGCATTTATTAAATAGTTTAACCATCATCTCGTGTAATATTTTTGGTCCATACTTTAACAACTCAATTGGGATGTCTCCAGGTCCTGCTGCTTTACCGTTTTTCGATCTTTTGAGGGCATCGCTTAACTCTCCGGTTGTTATCTCAATTATTTGTGTATGTTCAGATATTTCTTCCATTTCGATATCTTGGACTTTACGTCTATCCTCTGTCAATAAGACATCATAATGCTGTTTCCACTCTTGCAGATCTATTAATTTTAAGTTAGATTTTTCCTTTCCTTCCCTCCGGAGAGACTTTATCACCTTCCACGCTTGCCCAACTCTTGTTCCACCCATATACCTATCCACCTCTGCACATCTTCGATCCCACATCTCATTTTTACTTTTCACTACTTCTCTTTTTACATCTCGATTTAATTTCGTATATACCTTGTGATCTTCCTCCTTTCTCGTTGACATCCATTTCTGATAAGCAGTTTTCTTCTTGTTTACTAACGTTTGCATATTCTCCGACCACCATTCTTGATTTTTTGTTTCATGTTTGTCTTTATACCCCAAAGCTTCACTTGCAGCCTCATGAATGTACTTTTTAAGTTGTTGGTATAATTCTTCCGCTGTTATATTTTCTCGATCCATATTTTGTAATTTTGTGGCCAGTCGTAATATTTTGTCGTAATAGTCGTTATATTTAGGAGATGTTACTATTTGTCCCTTTTCTATATTCTGTACCTGAGTGTTATTGTTTTTGCGATAGTTAACTATCACATTGGCTATAAGTAAATGATGGTCGGATCCACATTCTGATCCACGGTATACCCTTACGTCAGTTGTTTTCAGCTGGGAAGTTTGACGTTGGATTACAAAGTCGATTATCGAGCGCAGATTCCTAGTACGTTGTATCCATGTAAATTTGTGGATGTCTCTATGTTAAAAAAATCCATTCATAATTTTGAGAGACATTATTTCACAAAAATCTCTAAGACGCATTCCGTTGTCATTAGTTATTTGTTCTCCATATCTTCCTACGACTCTGCTACTTTTTTCTGTCCCTACTCTGCCGTTTAAATCTCCTAGTATAAAGATTTCACAGTTTTCTTTAACTTCAGAGAGTATTTCATTCATATTGTCGTAGAAATCGTCCTTACTTTCTGGATTTGCATCTTCGTTTGGGGCATATACTCCGACAATTACGATATTGTGCCCATTCTTTTTCATTTCCAGTATTAGTAGTTGTTCATTTACTTCAGTCCACGATTTAATGTTGTTTTTAAGATTTTTTCGAATGGCAATAGAGACTCCCCTCTTAGCTCTGTTATCTTTACTCACTCTTCATTTCCTTTTCCCTTTTTCTGTACCATGCCAATGATCATAGTTGTCGAGGCATTAACTCAATAATAATAATAATACATGACAAAAAATTACTTTTTAACGCTATATACGTCATTAGCAGTGGTTTCTAAGGGTTGCAAATGTGCACTAAAGTACAAATTACCATTAAATATATTTATTTTGTTTAATTTAATCAGATTTTAATGCAGAAAACGCTTAAATACTTGTTTTCCTATTTTTCCACTTAAGACTAGTTTTAACTACTTAAATACAAATAGCACACTTCGTACATATATAACTTTTTCAAAGGTGTGTAAGACAAGCTTAAAACCACATTTTCAGCTAAATCAACGCAGTCTGACAGACTGAGCGTATTTTCTCTGGAGTTACTGGACTATAAATAGTTCATTGACTTCGGCGGTACACCTACTGTCTACAATATATTTCAGGTTCGTAATCCTGGTACCCCGACACAATACTAGTACTGATAATATAAATAATTAGAATCGTATTCGTAGTTGATTTCCAGGACTTTTCATATTTTCAAGCTACAAAATCAGATTATAGAGTAACATAATTCAAGCCCATTAATTACCGAAACTACCAATGTAGGCGGAAAGGCAGGCAACACTGTAACCGAATCTCGCTGAACTGACTCCTCGCTCATTATTCCAATTTCTCGGTAGTTTCAGTTACACCTATCACAGAAATAGCGATCAGCGTGTTTGTTGTTCGATGAAATTAATAACAGTGACCGGTTAGCATTGTTGAATAGAACTAAGATTGTTTTCTGCTTTGAACTAATTATAAGGCCAAGAAAAAAAGAATTCGTATCGAATTATTTTATATCTCGTTACGAAATGAACGCTTATAGTGCAGACAAAGAATTACCAAACTCGCTAAACAGTGTAGCACAAACCGAATCTATTATTTCCCCAGAATCTAGCAGCCAAATACAGTCTAACATTCCTGTCTCACAACAACCACGTTGGAATTCAAAGTCAAGTTTTGAGGAAATCCATAAGTTGATGGAGGATAACCACATTTCGAGTTCTAATAAACCATCTCCTTTGTCTAACGATGTACAACAGCAGAACTACAGTTACAGCTCTCCGCCACCGTACCATCAGACACCGACGCGTTCGGATGATAATGCGATAACATTAGATAATATAAATAGTTGTTGTGAGTGTCTGTTGTGTTGCGTAGAATGTTTTCAATGTATTGCAATTTGTGCTACTGATTAGTTTACTTGTATTACTTGGATTTGTTTAAATAGTTATATAGGTGACAACATCGTTTTACCCAGATAATGCTATGTACAAATATTTTTATATTACTCGAGCTTAATAGTTTTTTAATCATTTTTCAAATAAGCTATAAATAAGGAAAGTTGTAGGTTTAACGCTAAATTACTAATAGATGTTTATACATATTTACTTGTGCCAATATAAAAATCAGTTAATTTAAGGAATTGCTATGTTAAGTAAATTGGTATATTAAAGAATTCAATAAATGCTTTAAGGAAATATTATATGGATTTGTAAATTACATTCATAAGTACCTTCTTAGCTATTTGGAAGACATAAGGACAACAGATGTAATTAAAGTACTGTTTTAAAGTAATTTTAATGAAAAAAAAAGAGATTAGTCTTCGTAAATGGGTATATTTATTTAAAAAAACCCTTAAAAGAGCTACATCAAAAAAACAAACGTTAACAAAAGATACACAAAGAGGGCATTCCCATTCGTCCCGTTGTGAGTTTCATAAATACTCCAGTTTCTATTTTGTCAAAATTCATATCGAATCTCATTAAAAACATGACGAACTTCACCTCTCGCTTTTCAGTCAAAAATTCCATTCATCTAGTCAACAATCTTCAACAAATAAATCTTCATCCTAACATCACAATGCTTTCATTCGATGTCAGCAACCTATTTACTTTAGTCCCCAAACAAGAATCTATTAATCTGGTCCACTCTCTTCTACGAGCAAATTCTATCACTATGTCTACCACGAACTCAATTATTCAATTATTACAAACTTGTCTAGCTCAAGACTTTTTTGTTTTCAATAGTAAATTTTACAGACATTCTGATGGCTTAGCCATGGGTAATTGCCTTTCCCCTCTCCTAGCTGATATATTTATGGATCACTTAGAATCCACACACATTATGAAACATCCTGAAATTCTTTATTGGTTTCGATATGTTGATGACTGTTTAGTCTTCATATCCGGTAACTCAAATTCATCTGATCTGTTACTCTCTAAAATAAATCAAATCCACCCAAACATAAAGTTCACTATGGAACTAGAGATCCTGTTGAGAATACCCACATTTCTTTTAAAGTCCCGAACAATCTAGGACAATGTTTAACCAATACAAAAGATCCTATCAACTACATGGATCGTAGTGGTGTTTATAAATTACAGTGCTCTGATTGTCATGCTACATATATAGGTAGAACCTGTAGATCACTAACTTCCCGTTCCTTAGAACACACTAAAAAAGAGAACACTTCCACCTTCTCACAACATCTTGCACAACATAAACATTCCCTCAACATACCAGAAGACGTTTCTTTATTACATAATATCCCTCAAAAAATTTTTCTAAAATTAGATTTATATGAAGATTTGGAAATAGTCAAAGAAAAGCAAAGTAGCCCCAATTGCGTTAATCGCCATGTATCTTTCAACCGTGACTTTCAACCCTTACATCGACAACTCTTCTCATAGTCCACACTTCACAATATTGCCCCACCTTCCCTGCCTGTCTTTTCTATACAAACATCAACACCTTTAATCCTATACAATAATTGTGTTTCTTTAAACAACCATTCTCTACACTATCGTCACACATTCCCCTCTCACCAAAATTTTCGACCCTATTGTTAACTTCAAAACCATCCACGTCTATCATAATACAATATTTCTCCATTTTCTCCATTCTTCACATATACATAACATTCCTGTGCATTCTTTTCTCTTTCATTATTTCTTGGCCAACTCATATATCAAACATATTCTCATTAGTTTTAAACACAGTAACCATTCAAAAATTATCTAACAATTTATCAGAATTCATAATTTCCCCTATTACAAAAAATCATAGTCAACCATTGCTCACCTTCTCTTGGTCAACAACTTAGTAGCACACTCATACATCAAATTTTAGTATTGTTCTGAAGCTATTTTCTTGTGGCATTGTAAATTAATTACTATTAAACTGGGAATAAGCCACAATTAAAGATAAAAATACGTTTATTGACGTTTCAATTTCCACTTCGGAAATCGTTCTCAAAATACAAACAGTAAATTAAACAATTTTTTTTTTTTGTAACATAGTGAAAAATTCTTCTAATAATTTAATTTTATCTGACTCATTTATATTGACAATTCAGACATACATTATGCATTTTAAAGTAGACGACTTTAAAATGATATTGCCAATATTGTTGAGTTGCGCTCCTGGGACGACTTTACTTATAAGATAGTTCATTCGATTACATGAAATCAACTTTAACTTGAGAATATCCGTCAGAAAAAAATCATAGCATGTAATTCGTCGTTAAAAAGACAAACACATGACATGATGACAGTAAAATTCTCCTGTTAGTGATTCCATAGTAAATTATGAGGGCAAAACCAGGAAAAAAACTTCATAATACTATCCCGACATTGTAAGTATTTGTTCGTGAATTTAGTTTACCTTCAACAAACATCAAAATTCTGATTTTATATGTTACGTTATTTAAAAAACATAAATGATGTATCCTCTATATGTTACTGACTCACTAATACTGGCATTTTCTTATTAATAACTTCCTCTTTCAATATTGGTAACCAGATCCTACTACATTGTGCCGAGGAATTTGCGACACAATTGGCATTAAAGTTGATTTCATGTAATCGAATGAACTATCTTATAAGTAAAGTCGTCCCAGGAGCGCAACTCAACAATATTGGCAATATCATTTTAAAGTCGTCTACTTTAAAATGCATAATGTATGTCTGAATTGTCAATATAAATGAGTCAGATAAAATTAAATTATTAGAAGAATTTTTCACTATGTAACAAAAAACAAAATTTGTTTAATTTACTGTTTGTATTTTGAGAACGATTTCCGAAGTGGAAATTGAACCGTCAATAAACGTATTTTTATCTTTAATTGTGGCTTATTCCCAGTTTAATAGTAATTAATCAAATTTTAGGTTTTTTTAAACCGAATTTAATACTACCAAAATAGATTTTGTTCAGCGTGCTAGATGCTATAAGCATGAAGGACCTCTATTATCTCTAATTGTTGAATATCTCTTCCTCTCCTTTAACCGTCTCCTTATTCTTCAGTCTATATATATATATATATATATATATATATATATATATATATATATATATATATATATAAGCTTATCTAACATAAAATACACTGTTAGACCACACTCCATACGACAAAAAGTAACATAGGTTGCCTAATGCACATGTCATTATCTTAAACATGACTTTAATACCAACGGTAATTCCACATCTTTTATACCCTACATTAATAAATAAAATTCCAACACCTGGATTGCTGTTATTATTTTTAATATCAATGAAAAAAATTTTTGAATCGTTTGGCTGCAGTAATACTATGTATAACTAATATAGTTTCATGTTACATTGGCTGCGTTCACCAGATCAAACCAGATGCAAACATGTTCACAACTGTTTGCGCTTTGATTCTTAAACTTGTTGACAACGAGCTGAACGGTCATTGTGGAGGTTGGGATTTGACATTTTGCTTGGTTGAACCTAACCTAAAATAAATATTCTCAGTTTTTGAATTATTTTTTTAATAATAAAAAAATAAAATCGATGAAAACATACCTAGCCTAACCTAACCATCCAATCTTTTATGAATGTCTTCGGTAGCCGTTATTTTATACACAATACCATTATAAATATATTCAATAATTTGTATAATTTCCATTCCCGCCATATTTTTGCTAATAGTCAACAAGTTTAGAAAATTCAACGTAAATATTTTACGCTTGCAAAAATGGCGATCGCTTTCCAAACACGTTTGACGTTTGCAACACTCAGCAAGCCGTTCAGAAGAATAAAGCGGAAACTGATTGCCAACGTTTGCATCTGGTGAACGCGACCATTGACAGTTTGTTTTCGACACCGTTCATAGGTATCTTGTCAATCAGTTACCAGCTGTAATCCGTTTGAAAAGGTTTACTCTCCGGACACCGGAACTCACTTCAAGCATGTTACCTGAAGTCAAATTCAATTTAATATTTAACATCACATTTTAATAACAACAATATCTACAATATTTAATAACTACATGTAATTTAAAGGGTTTTTACCCTGGTATTTTGGTGGCTCAGGCATTTTAACCTAGTAAGTATAACCATTTTTGCTTTTTAACCCTAGTCAAAATTTAAAAATAACCACGTTTGCTTTAACTAAATGGCTTATACTTATTTTAGGCAATTTTAAACCTGATGATGGACTGTTTAGTCCGAAAATGTTTGTTTTTTTGATGTAGCCCTTTTAAGGGTTTTTTTAAATAAATATACCCATTTACGAAGACTAACCTCTTTTTTGTGATACGTGGTATACAGCCAGCTACAGGAATTGTTTTCCTTGTGGATTTTTTAAATTTTAATGAGATAAAAGAAATATTACTTTACATCCTCCTCAATCCTTTAGCCCTTGTCAGGGCGTAGTGACACCCTAAATATTATTAGTCTGTTGTCTCCATTAACTGCGATCTTGTGCCATATGGACGGCTTCATGTAGGGATTTTCCCACCAAACTCTTCATTTGGTCCACCCATCGTATTGGAGATCTTCCTCTTGGTCTTCGGCCTTCTACCTTACCTTCTACTACCAATAGTTCCATGGTGCCCGTTCTTCTAGCTATGTGGCCGAAGTAAGTTAGGTATGCTTGGTTTACTTTTTTTAGTAGCCTGTCTTTTATATGAAGCTCTTCCAGAATTGACAGGTTGGTTCTATGTTCTGGTTCTATGTATTACTTTACATACCACCCGCCAAAATAAAGAGGTAAGAAATGTACTTCTTTATTCCTATTTTAAAGCAGTCCCCTACCTCTAGTAATTAAATCTGATTGTTGTTGACATGTGCGTTATACATGAAAATAAAAAGAGAGAAAAAGGATAAGCAAAATTCGGAGAATACATACTAATTTACAGTGGAGTACAAAAAAACGGGACCAAAGAAGGTATAACCTTACTGTACCAAAATCACATCAAAGAGTGTCAATAGAAATCAGAAAGGATAGTAACAATAAAGATAAGAATGGAGAAGGAAGACAAGCCTCAAACACAGAAAGTCACAAGCCTCAAACAATAGGAGAAACGTATTATGACGAATTACAACAAGTAGTAGATCAAGTTAGAGGGAAGATATTTATGAATAAATTTCTACACTATCTACAATACACGTCTAGAACTAATGATAAACTTGTGCACGAATAGCGAACTTAAAATAAACAAAACAATTTTTGCCCATAAATACCTACACAAATATACATTTAATAATACCCATGGACAAAGATCTATAATAGATAATCTTATACATCCAACAAAAATAATCTGCGTTAGATGACTAGACTCAGCAGATATATGAGGCGCTCCGAGGAAAAAGGGCGAATACGCCAGTTACAGTTTTTTTTATGCAATGGATAGCCTGATCATTATTCGAACAATGTACCACCATAACATGGTTTATTCGTCCTTTCTATTCAGAACTATAATAGGTTGACTTAACGGAAGCAAACTGTATGAATCTTAAAAAGTATGGTAAATGTTCCGTGGAACAACGGCGAATACGCCACCGCTACGTCGGTACACAGCTAGCCCTCCCACTTCTGTCTTGCCAAATTTCTGAATAAAATTTCCGTGATTTCCGTCTTATTTTTACCGTTTTAAGCTACAGTGTCGTTTTGCTTGTCAAAACAAGTAGTTTTTATTTTGATTAGTTTGAATAGTTTGAGTTACTTTACTAATAAAGTTAAAATTTTACTGCTACAATGTCAGAAAGCGAGTTTACAGAAGACCAAAACAAAGGCTACACTAGAAAAAGGTCGAAAACTGAAGACACGTGGCAAAAGAATGTGAATAAAGTTAAAAGAAACTCAGGTGAAGAATACAGCACCATTAAAAACAGAAAACTTGTGCCTAAGCGGACTGTGGGAAGTCCCTGTTCCTGTGGATGTTTTGAGAAAGTAGGTTTGGAGAAAATTAGTATAATTTTTAAAAACTTTTGGGAATTATCTGAGTATAACCTACAAAACACTTACTTATCTAAAAGAGTGAAATCTGTTTCTGTCAACCGTTGTCGCATTAAAATTCGACCTAGTCGAAAGTTACGTAGTATTGAGTACAGTGTACTTTTTGAAAGCAATGAATTGAAAGTCTGCAGAAAAGCATTCTATGCGATTCATGGTGTCACTGAAAAGAGGGTTCGAACTGTTTTGAATAAAGTATCCACAAGTGGCACTGTAGAATTGGACAGAAGAGGAAATAAAAATCCAGTTAACTAAGTAAGTGTAGAAATGAAAGAAACTGTAATGTTACATGTAAATACTTTACCCAAATGTTCAAGCCATTACAGCAGAGCAAAAAGCCCTTACCGAAAGTACCTTTCCACAGACTTAAACATAAACAAGTTGTATGACCTGTACTGTGAGTGGATGACAGAAAATCACCCTTTAATTGAACCTGTCAGCTCACGGTTCTATCGTGACACATTTAATAAAAAATTCAATATTGGTTTCAACCCTCCTAAGTCGGATACTTGTAATTTTTGTGACAAAACAGATATGGAACGTTCAAATTGTGATGATTTACAACGTAACCAATTACAAGTTGCCAAGGAACTTCATTTAAGACGAGCCAAAGCAGTTCAAAAAATACTTAAAAGTTATAAAAGTAATAATGAAGACTCAGTTTCAGCAATTTGTATAGATCTGCAGCAAACTCTCCCTACCCCTAAACTGACGACATCTGTACAGTATTACAAAAGGAAGCTTTGGACCTACAATTTTGCAGTCCATGATGTTAAATCTGGAAAATGTGTTATGTACATGTGGAATGAAAGTACTGGAGGTCGTGGTTCATGTGAAATAGCAAGCTGCTTGTCCCATTACTTTGATTCTATGGATCATCAAGTCAAAAAAGTTGTGCTATTTAGTGACAATTGTGGCGGCCAGAACAAAAATATGAACATTGTTTTAGCTTGTTTGAAAAAAATTCATGAATTAAAATTTGATTTCATAGAACATTACTTTATGATTCCTGGACATTCATATTTACCTTGTGACAGGGATTTTGGTCACATTGAGTTAAGGCTTCGAAATATTGATGTTTATTCTGAAGACCACTATATTGACTTAATTCGTTCATCAAGGAAGGTCAGACCATTCAAAGTTGTAAAAATGACATCATCAATGTTTTTTGATTTCACTGCTCTTCAGAAGTTAATTACAAAAAGAAAATCAACTGCTAGTTTTAAAGATGGTAAAGTATTTCTTTACTCCAAGTTGTTCAAACACGGGTTTTCCATACAACCAACGTACCAAAATGTTTTGTCCGAACAAGTTGTTTTGCAGAAAGGAAAAGTAGGAGAATATCAACGCCATTTGTTTGATTTATCTGCCGCAGTTTTGTCTCCTAAATACCAACTATAAATAACTGCCTATAAAACTTTCAGAGGAAAAAATAAAAGACATCAAGTCACTTCTTCCATACATACCGCTTCATCATAGGAGTTTCTTTGATGAGCTGATCTCTCTCCAAGAATCACAAACCAATTTGGCAACGCTAACTGGAGAAAGTCAGGATGATGTTATGGATTTTTGCTTGAATTAATAATTTATTGTTTGGTGTTTTTTTAGTTTTTGATTTATCTTAAACAGAACAATTTTTAATTAAAAAATGTTTTTCATATCATATCCTTTGAATAAAACTTTTTTCAATATCCTGAATTATAATTTTGGTTTAGATGGGGTGATCTTATTTGCTTAACAAGCAAAACTTTTTATAAAAAAAATAGTTTTTACCTAACCGCATTACAAAATTTTGATGAAGTGTATATTCGCCCTTATTGAATTAAAAACACTTTTTCAACTTTAATCGCGTTTTTCTCAAAATGCCCATTTGGCGTATTCGCCGTTTGTCCACGGAGCGCCTCATATGTAGCCACCATAGCCTAGTATTATATAAAATAAGAATCATCATGAAACACTACACTATAAAAAAATAGTTTAATATCATTTCATAATTTTTAATTTTAGGATTTTTTGAAAACAATTTCCGGATTTTAAATCAAATCGTCAAATAAAAGTAATAAAATGTAATTTTTATTACACTTGATTGTTGTTTAATCTACCCCAAAAAAATCTGTGTTTAATATGTCACAACAAAACAGTTTCAGAATCTGTTTAATAATGTATAAACACAAAATATTAAGTCCGAACCACATTCCGTTGCGAGCATTCACAGTAAACAGACGATCCTTAAAATCACATTAAGCGGCAGATAAGTTTTTGCGGTGATTAAAAATCAATATTTATATTTATAATTTAAATTTTGTGTAAATATATCGGTTAAATTTTTGGAATTTTTGTGAAAATAAGTGATTTACCTCCCCTAATGGGGGAGGAAAATAACAATAAGACGCAAATGTGCGATTTAAGTGTTGCGACAAGTTCTCCAGAACATGACATGGAAATTGGTGCGAGTTCCGGTAATAAAACTGACAAAACAAGGGAAGTAAAACTTTATAACATTTCTTCTAATAATTATGATTTTCATAGCTGTTGCGTATATATCGAGAATTTAAATAATCAGAACATTTCTCGTTTACATCCAATGATTGTGGGGGAAATTTTGCATCAAAAACTTAAAATTAAAAATCTAAAGGAAATTAAATCTATAGGAAAAAATAGAGTTAAAGTTATTTTAAAATCAATTTTGGATGCAAATCATCTAGTAACACATAATAAGTTAAAGGATGAAAATTTAAAAGCCTATATTCCTAACCATCTCTTGGAAATCAAGGGAATAATTCACGATGTAGATACGAGGTATGATACTGATTATTTAAAAAAACATATAGACTCTTCCGTTAAAATTACTGACATTAAAAGAATGCATAGAAAGGTAGATAAAGACGGTAAAACAGAATACGTCCCCAGACGAAATATTATAGTTACATTTGAAGGAAATGTTTTGCCAACTTATGTCGTAGTTAATTTTGTGTATTTGCCAGTGGAAAGATTTGTAGGCAGGGTAATACAGTGCTACAAGTGTCTGAAATTTGGTCACATTTCTAAGCAATGCAAGGGCACACAAGAATTTTGTATACGATGTGCAGAAATTAAAAATGATAGTCACATATGCGACACTAAAAAAACTTTTTGTATACATTGTAAAAGTAAAGATCATATTTCGATCTCCAAAAGTTGTCCCGTTTATGAGGAACAAAAAAAAATTAAAAACATTATGCTAGATCAAAAAATCTCCTTTCTAGAAGCCAAAAGATATAAAGAATCATCTTTTTCCGGATTTGTTACTAATAATAAATTTTCGTTATTGTCAAACCTTGAAGAAAATTTTCCAAAACTACCTAATGTATCTGATGACATTACGTCATCTCATCCTACCATTCCAAGACCGTATATGAAAAAATCAACAAACTTTACTCATCCTGGACCTAGTAAGATTAATACTGAACATTATGCACATAAAAAAAGGAAAGTGTCTACTCCTGTTTCACAATCCCCTACAGATTCTACCACCTTTCCTTTTAGATTTGGTCCGATACAACCTCTACCACCTAATCCTAATAAACCTAATAGTTCAATAGATGGTGAAAAAAACAAGATAGTTATTTCGTTAGTCAATTTTTTTTCTGAATTTATAAAAAATGTCAAATCAGTTGAGGATGTAAAAACACTGGATAATAATTTGTTAGCTAAGGGTTTGTATACTGTTCTCGAGGATATTTTTAAAAGTACTTAAATTTATGGCCTTAAACACTAAACTTAAAATTATGCAATGGAACGCTAGATCAGCTGTTGCAAATAAAAACAGCCTACTCAATTTTCTTACTAAAGAAGATGTTGATATAGTTCTTTTAAGTGAAACCTGGTTCAAAAGTAATGTTGTATATAATTTTAAAGGTTATAATATTGTTCGTCAAGATCGTGCAGACGGTTTTGCTGGTGTCGCTATTTTGGTAAAAACGGGTATCCGTTTTGAAATATTAAAATTAAATAAAAACTTCAATAAAGAGCTGCTTGCCTGTGGTATTAAAATTAATTACGATAATACTCACTTGAGTTTTCTCTCTGTGTATAGATGTCCAAAAACCAAAACCAGAATAGAAGATTGGAAAAACTTATTTTCCCAAGTGAAGCACCCCTGCATTATTGGGGGTGATATGAATGCCCACAATGCGCTCTGGGGATCATCAAAAAATGATAATATTGGCGATCAAATTGTAGAGACCCTACAGGATCTTGATTTTATTGTGATGAATAACGGTCAACCTACTTGTCAAGGAAATCCAGGACATTCAGATTCTATGATTGATATTACGGTTTGTTCCCCTTCCATTTTTGCTAAGACATTTTGGACTGTAGATTCTGATACACTTGGATCAAATCACTTTGTTGTAAAAATAGAACTCGAATACTCAAGAGTTATTAATGAGACCATATACCCCAAAAGTAAATGGAATATTAAGAAAGCCAATTGGGATATGTACGCTGAAATAATCGAGAATATGTTAAATGAAAGTGGACCTATATCCCCAAATGCTGAAGAAAAATATAATATTTTATTAGACTGTATCAATAAAGCTTCCACACAATGTATTTGCCAATATAAACCCTTTAAGTGTAAAAAACGGACTCCTTCACCGTGGTGGGATGCAGAATGTGATCTAATTGTTGCAGAAAGGAAAAATGCATTAATAAAATACAAGCAAGATCCATCAGTTGAAAATTTTATTAAATGTAAACAAGCAAGTGCTCACGCTAAGAAATTATTGAAATCAAAAGCCAAACAAAGCTGGGTTGATTGGTGCTCAAAATTAAATAAACAAACATCGCCTACCTCGATTTGGAATCAAGCGAAAAGGATGAACAGGAAAATGGTCAATGCTCCATTACCACTGGAAGATTCGTGGACAGAAGAGTTTTTGGACAAAATTGCACCACCATATGTGAACAATCACGAAGATTTGATGTTATTCAATCCGAATCATAGTCATTTTCTCTTAAAACCATTTACAATGCTAGAATTGGACTGTGCCCTTAGTGATCGTCCTAACACTTCTCCTGGTTATGATGAAATCAAATATGTTATGCTACTGAATTTACCAAATAATGCAAAAGAGTTGCTTCTAAATATTTTTAATCAGATAATTAGAGAAGGTTCTAACATTTCTGCCTTCAAACATATTATTGTCATTCCTATACCCAAACCTGGGAAAAATCTAAAATTAGTTGAAGCTTACAGACCCATATCTTTATTATCTTGTGTACAAAAAACTCTAGAGAGGATAATTAAGGCTAGGTTAGAATGGTGGTTACTAGAGCAGAACCTTCTACCCAAAGAACAATACGGATTTAGGAAAGGTTTTGGTACTTTGGATGCATTGGCTACCCTAGTTGTAGACATTCAAAACAATTATTCCCGAAACAATTACTTACCAGCATTATTTCTTGATATAGAAGGTGCTTATGACTCTGTGTGTTTAATAGCACTTAAAGAAAAAATGACAAGAATATTTCAAATTCCAGCCCAATTTGCCGCTAGTATTGTTAATCTATACTCAAACAGATTAGTTTATTTAAGAAAAGAACAAATGCTCATAGGTCCCAGAATCGTAAACAAAGGATTACCTCAGGGTTCTGTATTGAGCCCTATCCTGTTTAATATGTATGTAGCGGACTTGTACAATATTAAAATAAATAACATACCCTTCAACCTCATACAATATGCAGATGATTTCTGCATTTACACAGAACACAAAGAATATCAAACAGCAATTAAAAACTTGGATAGTATCTATCAGCTACTTCAAAAATGGCTCCATAAAAACAATTTTGAATTATCTTGCAATAAATCTCAGGCTTGCATTTTTACTAGACATTATAAACCTAACGATCAAATAATTAAATTAGGAGAGCATCAATATCCACTAAAAAGTAAGGTCAAATATTTAGGGATGACACTTGACAAACATTTGACTTGGAAGGATCATATTGAGGATATGTTAAACAAATGCAACAAGGGAATAAATTTCCTTAAATCGATTAATAAAACGTGGTGGGGTGCTGATGTAGATGTAAATTTATTATTCTACAGAGCGTATATCCGCTCCATTCTTGATTACGGAAGCATATTTTATGGATCAGCCGGTAATGTATTGCTAAATAAAATTAACGTAATACACAATTCAGCTTTACGTATATGTTTAGGTGCTATGAAGTCCACACCAATTCAACCCTTGTATTTGGAAGCCTTGGAACCACCTTTAAATATCAGACGAAACTTCCTGTCCGAAAAATTTCTGGTAAAGACATATATAAAAAATCAATCCTTATACACAAAGATCTTGACTTTGAATTGCTATGATTTGTCTACTAAATACTGGGAAAAAAAGAAATCGCCTTTAGTCTGCGAAGCTCTGCAACATAATATGGAAGCAATAAAAGAGATAGATAAAGCTACGTATACACTTCACAACATTTCATATGCAACATATTGTGCAAATACAGATATCATGGTACCAAAATATAGTGACAATATACACATAAACAGACAGATTATTCACTCAATATTATCAGAATTCAAAAACTCCGTCGTTATATATACTGATGCTTCCAAATCATCAAACGGCACTGGATGTGCTTTTTTTATCCCGTTGGAACGAATAGAACATACATTTAAGTTAAACTCCCAGACCTCTATTTTTACAGCGGAAGCTCTTGCAATATATGAGGCCTTACTTTATGCAACAGAAAGTAGCTCGGATCATATAGTGATATTATCGGATTCTTTATCAGTTTTGACCTCTATTGGGAAACCGGGATTTCCAAATACGTACAGTTGCCCTTATATTTACAAAATTAAGGATATCAAACAAAAGTTAGTAACAAGGGGCAAAAATGTGGTCTTTGTTTGGATTAAAGCACATATAGGTTTGGAACATAATGAACATGTAGACCAATTAGCAAAGAAAAGTATTTTATCTGGTAGAGAAACTTCGTATAAAATCACGGCTTGCGACTTTCTGGCTTTCTTAAAAATAAGATTATATCAAAGGTGGGATAATATATGGAAGGAATATTCCATTGTTAGCCCAAATAGATACACTTCTCTTCAAACAGATATTCCTAAAACACCTTGGTATAAGTCTTTTAATGTACCTAGAAAATATGTTACCTCGATAATTAGACTGAGATTTGGACATGCTTGTTACCCCAAACATTTATTTAAACTCAATGTTTTAGATAATGATCGATGTGAATTTTGTACAGAAGAAGGAAACCTAGATCATATATTTTTCAGTTGCCCCAGAAATACTATAATTTCAGCAAGATTAATAAATAACTTACATAAATACAATATATTAGCCCCTTGGAACCTTCAGTACTTATTATCACTAGACTCGAGACCAGTGTATGATTCCTTAGTTATGTTTTTAAAGGATAGTAAAATAACCATGTAAATAATTATGCATTAGTTAATAAAGTAACCTTTGTTTCTTACCCAATTGTCAAATTCCCCTCTTACCGTGGCCTAGTGTTGTATGTCTTAAAAAAAAAATGCCTTGATGGGCCCCTAGGCGAGAAGAGAGTGACCCTGTTTACCTGTTCTTTGTTTTGTATATTTATTAATATAAACTCAGACAACTTTTTTTTACCATGTTGAGTCTGGCTGAATGACTAAAAGTCTATGCCAATAAAAAAAAAAAAAAAAAAAAAAAAAAAAAAAAAAAAAAAAAAAAGTCCGAATGGATTTGCGATCTCGGTAAATACTGCTACCTTAAAGAAATTCCAATTACGTCACGAGATCCCAAAAGAAGTACATATTTTATACAACGTAAATTCTGCAGGTATAAATATGTTGCGTATGATGTATCAGTTGGAAGTGGAACCCAGAACCGTTGGTTTACCTTGAACGTACCACAGTCGGATTCAGTCTCCAATCTATATTTAAAAATAAATTATCTCACAATACAAACGTTCATTCTAAATTTTTATTTTACACATTCACTTGTATCTGTTCATCGCGTAATCGCGGTTAGTTGTATCTTTGATTTATAAAAAGATATTACGTTTCGGTTATATTGGTTTGCCTAGTTTGTTTAATTATTTAGGAGTGTTACTAACGTAAAAGTAAATAATACATAGTAAACATTAGTATCAGATTAATAATAAAAGTTACTAGAATGAATGAAACAGGCCCTTTAAATATTTCTACACCATCTGCAACTTCTGTAACCAATGAAGCTTGGGTTATAGTTCCCAGTGCTCCTATTTTACCGATCAGCGATCCCGTGGTACAACAACCAACATGGTCATCTCCATCGACGGAAATTCAAAAAGTACTCTACAACCAAAACGAACAGGAAAATTTACTTGCTTCAGGTACTCAATCAGAGAATATAACACATCCGCTAAATAACGGAAAACCTATGACACCGGTGATAGAAGAGGGTTCTGAAAGTGCTTGTCTAGACCAATGTTTGGTAAATTGCATAGGTGCATGTTTTGATAGTTGTTGTGATATGTGTATAGACAATTGTTGTGATAATTGCCTTAATAGTTGTTGTGATAATTGTTGTGATAATTGTTGTGATGATTGATATCGGTAAAACTTTTTGAATAAGTCCAAGTTAGTTTCTTAGGTATATGGTAAAGACATTTTTCAAAGATAAGATTTTGTATTTTATTTATACTGGATAATATACAATAATTATTTATAAAATTTATTTTATGAAATAACTTAATATATTTATGTACGTCAAAAACAATATTAAATTATTAAATAACCTAATTTAAACATATAAAATTTAAGAAGATATTTTTTCGTTGATAATAATTATGTTCTAAGGTTTGTATTCTGCATAATATCCTTACATAATACTATTGACTAAGGCTTATAAGTTGTTTTATTTTACATTTTCTGCAAATCTTTTGCAATATATGTTCTAAATAGATTTTTAATAGAATAATCCGTTAGTAAGGACATGTTATCAACTTTTAATCTCTTTATGTATAATAATACGATAGATAGTGATATATGAAGAAATTTATTATATTATAATATAACAGATTTAATATATATTTTAAACATGAAATCAAGGTAATGAAAAACTAATCATCTAAGAGTACCTTAATTTAAAACATAAAATCATACAGATATTTATTTATTAATATTATCTTATTTTTATAAGAGAAATGTTTGCCCGCCGCATGCTACGGGGGCCCAATCAATTATTATGCTATGTCGCATGTTAGGATTTGAACAGTTGTTTACTTTGTTGTCAATCTGCAGCTTTCTGTAAGTCAATAAATCAAAATAAAAAAAAAAATATTAATATTAATTAATAATGAAGATAATAGAAGGTGTAATTTTATTTTTATACTTAGTAAGTCTTTGATCTTACCTTTCATTCAGAATTCTTTGTTCAGATGACGTTAAAACTCTAAATCTAAATAACATAAAGCTTTAAATTATTTTGTAATAAATTTTACCATAAAAATATAATTAAAACTAATTATTTAAGGGGTATAGAAGCAAAATCCGCAAAAAAAGGCACATCTATCAATTTTCAGAAACGTGAAAAACTATTACAGAGGACTTCTGTGATATTTTTAGTTTTCTGTTTGATTTAATTGTATTCTAGTATTTTATTAGAAGAATAGAAAATACAAAATATTTGAGGTGCAGTTTCGGTATAAAATTGGTTTTATTTATGGACATGGCGGGATATGCAACAAAATTTAGCAACTTTGGATTTGAAATTTAAACATCAGATTCTTATTACTAAAAATAGATTTGTTTGTTTATATTTATATAATTATTGGTATAAATTGAAAATAACGTAAGCTCATAAAAATGAACTTTTTTATCACAACAAATTTTATATCCCAGTTGTTTCTTCCGGAGAAAATGCTTCACATAACTCATTTGTCAATAGTTATGGATTACTCTCATCATTATTAAGAGAAAAATGTATGGCATCTTTATAAAACTTTAAATCGGAATGTTCTTGCCAATCAGTCCCATAATGCGTTTCTAATAGTTTGGCAACACTCTGGGCCTTCTTTTTGTCACTTACTCTGCCAGCTTCAAATTTGTCAAGATTAATCAAACGAATATGTTTTCCTTTCTTACAAATGCCCTTTGGGACACCGATGAAAGTATTATAGGTGACTTCTCCCTGAACTTTAATTGTATTATCGTTTTGCTTCAAAATCCTAAAGCCTTTGCACTGTTGAAATTGAAAGTGCCAAGCTCCTGGTGGTTTAATAACTTCTGATACTAAGGTTTTCCAATCAAACGCATCCCAGTCTTCAACCAATTTACATAATTGTGGCATTTTGCTCAATTATAGCCATGTAGTTCTCTGGATTCGTTATTATTTCTGTTTTTTTTTTTATTTTGCCTTTAGAAATACAAAAAACTCTATCTGGTGGCATAGAACTGTGTTCTACAACTGGGAATATTAGTTCAATACAGTAAATATTATTAGGTGTCTATTTATGAAGAAAACTTGCAAGCATGCCGATCTTTTTAATATTTTTATTTTTACCTGGACAGCCCTCTGCACAAATCAAAATTTTTTTAACAGCTCTATAAAATTTAAGTTTTGATAATCTATGAAACAACGCTGAAGCTATAACACTTGAGTTTTTTGGCAAATCTAAATCGGTCCATATATAAGCCAAAACTGTGTCAGAGTTAAGTTTCATATTAGAAGTACCATTTCTTCTTCTTCGCGTACCATATCAGAATTATCCGATGTTGGCGATCACCATTGCGAAGGCTTCTCGATCTTCTGCAATATGGAATAATTGTCCTGCATATGGTATCCGAGTCCATTCACGAATGTTTTTTAACCAAGAAACTTGTTTTCTTCCTACACCTCTACGGCCCTCTATTTTACCTTTAAGGATCAGTTGTAATATTTTATATCGACTTCCCCTCACTATATGTCCCAGATAAGACATTTTTCGATGTTTAACAATTTTTAGCAGTTCTCTTTCTTTATTGAAGAAGTACCATTTACAGTTGAAAAAGTGTAAAGATTATATTGGAAAGAGAAGTAAGCTCTCTGATCAGGCAATTTCGGAAGAGCTAAGTTTTTTTGACAATCCATTGAAAAAACTTCTCTCTCGCTCCTGTCAGTTTTAAGAATTTTGTAAAATGCTTTTGCTTTAAGTTTATGTAATTCCTGTAAAACATTAAGTTCTTTTTCTTGTTAAATAGACAAAACGACTTAGAATAGAAAGCCATTTCGAAATCTATGAAGGATAATGCTAGCGGTTTTTCATATTCTTTAGCTCTACTCATTAGTTCTTGCGTATGGCTATTATTTAGGGTACTGAATCCAGTTCTAAAGCTAATTTCCTCTCTTGGATAAGTAGCTTTTAAAGTATTTGTTAACCTTTTGTTAATGAAAATATTTACTTTTGTATCTGATTGGTAGTGGTATGGGTCTGTAGTTTTTGATACCCTTTTTATTATCTGTTATGGGAATAAGAATAATGTTTGCTGTATTCTATTGGTCTGGTTTACATCTTGATCTTAAGCAGTTCGTAAATATTTTCCAGGTTCTTTGCCAGCGTATTTAAGCAGTTTTACTGTTATTCGATATATTCCAGCTGCTTTACCGCTTTTCATTTTGTAATTGTCAATTCTACTTCTTTGGAAATAACTTCTGGTATATCTTCTTGGTTACTGATTGCTTCTTTAAGTGTTTACGTGGCTTTGTATAGGTTACTGTAGAATTTTATTTCTGTCTGTAATTCTGGTATTTTCGTTTGTTAGAGTAATGATTTGCTTCGTTCCAATGGTTATTGCTTTTCTTGATTCCTTATAGTTTTCCACAAGGAAAAAAATTCATGTAGCTGGCTGTATACCACGTATCACAAAAAAGAGGTTAGTCTTTGGAAATGGGTATATTTATTTAAAAAACCCTTAAAAGGGCTACATCAATAAAACAAACGTTTTCGGACCACCCGTCCATCATCAGGTTTTAAAATCGAAAAATGCCTAAAAATAAGTATAAACTATTTAGTTAAAACAAACGAGATTATAAAATTTTGACTATGGTTGAAAAGCAAAAGATGGTTATACTTACTTGGTCACAATGCCTGAGCCACCAAAATACTAGGGTAAAAACCCTTTAAATTATATTTAGTTATAAAAGATTGTACATTGTGTTGTAAAATAACTGTGATGTTCAGTATTAAATTAAATTTGGCTAGAGGTAACACATGGCTGAAGCGAGTTCCAGAGCCGGTGAGAGAGAACCTCTACACGCGGAGAACAGCTGGGAACTGATTGACAAGATACTTATGAACGATGTCGAAAACAGAATGTCAATGTAACAAAAACTATATTAGTTGTACATAGTATTACTACAACCAAAAGATTCAACAAGTTTTGATGATTTTAAAAAATAACAACAATCTAGGTGTTGGGATTTAAAAGAACTTTTTTATTTAATAATTTAGGGTATAAAAGATGTGAAATCAATGATTAATAGAATGACCTGTGCCTTAGGCAACTTATGTTGCTTTTTGTCGTATGGAATGTGGTCTAAAAGTGTATTTTATGTTGGATTAGCTTATATATATATATATATATATATATATATATATATATATATATATATATATATATATATGAAAATTATCCTTTTATGTTTATCACATCTAGGACAAGGTAAAAATTAAATAACAAATATTTGAAGCTAATATCAGACCTCATATTTAAATGACTTTATTTTAGACTGCTCTTATGGTGAAAAAATTAATAAAATTAAGTTTAGTAAAATGGAAATTAATCATGACTATAAAACCATCATTGATTTCACATCTTTTATACCCTAAATTAATAAATAAAAAAGTTTTTTTAAATCCCAACACCTAGATTGTTGTTATTTTTTAAAATCATCAAAACTTGTTGAATCTTTTGGTTGTAGTAATACTATGTACAACTAATATAGTTTTTGTTACATTGGCATTCTGTTTTCGACATCGTTCATAAGTATCTTGTCAATCAGTTCCCAGCTGTTCCCCGCGTGTAGAGGTTCTCTCTCACCGGCTCTGGAACTCGCTTCAGCCATGTGTTACCTCTAGCCAAATTTAATTTAATACTGAACATCACAGTTATTTTACAACACAATGTACAATCTTTTATAACTAAATGTAATTTAAAGGGTTTTTACCCTAGTATTTTGGTGGCTCAGGCATTGTGACCTAGTAAGTATAACCATCTTTTGCTTTTCAACCATAGTCAAAATTTCATAATCTCGTTTGTTTGAACTAAATGGTTTATACTTATTTTTAGGCATTTTTCGATTTTAAAACCTGATGATGGACTTTGTGGTCCGAAAACGTTTGTTTTATTGATGTAGCCCTTTTAAGGGTTTTTTAAATAAATATACCCATTTACAAAGACTAACCTCTTTTTTTTTCCTTATAGTTTTATTTTCTGTTTGAAATTGCATTTTCTTTCCGTCTTTCATTGTATTTTCTTATGCCTTCCTTAATACTTTTCATTATTGTTTCACAAAGTTTTGTATATTGTATTCTCGGTTTGTTGCTATATTGCTACTTACTTTTATTTTCCCTCTTTGTTTTACCATTATCTTGGTTTTCTCAGACAGTTAACTATGTTATTTTGTTGATACGGGCTCCCAATTTTTTGACAGGTCAGGGATAATTTACAATAATTGAATTGAAATGAGGTTGAATGCTCGAATAAAGTTCACAAGCTTCATCAGTTCAATCTAGAACTGATGAAGCTTGTGAACTCCATCGAAACGTCTTCAAATATAGGAATGGAACTGTGATTTCCTTGTATTATTTCTCCTCCGATATCCTCGAGATCAAAAGAATTTTTTTCTTTTGAAACCTACTTCATTGAATATTTGTTTGACGGTCGTACTCCTTTAAATATATATATATATATATATATATATATATATATATATATATATATATATATATATATATATATATATATATATATATATATATATAACAAGCGAGTCTTCTACAGCTGGCGCCGCTTCTCGCATCCTAATTTCCAGCGTTTTCTGTCGAAGCAATCTTCAGTTGTTAGATCTCTGGCGGTCATTGCATCGTCGACATCGTCTCTCCAGGATCGTCTTGGTCTACCTCGTTTTCTTTTAGTTGGCGGAGTCCATTGTTCTATTTTTTTTGGCAATCTATTTTCCGGCATTCTCTGAAGGTGTCCATACCAGTTAAGTCTTTTGGCTTCGATTGTGTCTATTATATCTACATCGATTTCCATTTCTCTCCGAATATCTTCGTTTCTCACCCTATCAAGTCTAGTGAGCTGGCAACATCGTCTCCAGTAGTTCATTTCCATGGCCTTAATTTTTGATTTGTTTCTTTGGTTTATTTCCCAGAGTTCGGCGCCATACAGTCCAATACTTTCTATTATTGTTTTATAAATTCTTCTTTTATTTTCTTTTGTTATTTCTTTATTCCATAATAGTCCGTGTAGCTGTCTGGTGGCTGATCTTGCTTGGCCAATCCTGGAATGTATTTCTTCGCTACTTCCTGCTTTTGATGTTATTTGGACTCCCAAGTACTTAAAATTGTCTGTTGGTTTTATAGTTCCCATTTCTATTTGTAGGCTTTCTGGTTGTTCTCCTACAACTAAGTACTCAGTTTTTTGTATATTAATTGTGAGGCCCCATTTGGTGTACTCATTTTCCAGTTTTCTAAGCATGTAGCTTATATCACTCTCGTCTTCAGCTAGAATGGCTTGGTCATCAGCGAAATGTATCGTGTACAATCTATCATCTCCGATTGGGATGCCCATATTGCAGCATTTTCTTCTCCACAGTGAGAGTGCCTCATTTAGATATATTTTGAAGAGTGTAGGTGCTATGCAGCAGCCTTGCTTTAGGCCCTTACTAATAGGAATTTCTCTAGTTAATCTATTTCCAGTTTTAATGTTTGCCGTCATATTTTTGTAGAGCTGTTGTACTGCTTGTATATTTTTTTTGCTAATTCCTTGTTTTTCCATTGCTACCCAAAGCATTGAAAGTGGTACACTATCGTATGCCTTTGTCAGATCTATAAAGACTATATGAGTTGAAAGGTTGTGGGCTAATCTTTTTTCGATAACTTGCTTTAGAGAGAATATACTGTCCATGCAGGATCTGCCTGCCCGAAAGCCATTCTGTTCTTCTACATCTGTCATCTCTTTTTCAATTTTATTTTTTATTATTTTTCCATACAGTCTTGAGAGTGAATTTATGACACTTAGCCCCCTATAGTTTGAACAATTCTTTCTATCTCCTTTTTTGTATATGTTGTTAATATGTGCTTTTGTCCACTCCGGTGGTAAGTCGTGTCCATTATAGAATAAGGTGAAAACATAAGCCAGTAATTCCCGTAATACTTGTGGGCTATGTTTTAATAATTCATTATATATATATATATATATATATATATATATATATATATATATATATATATTATATATATATATATATGGGTTCTAATAGTAAGGTTATACATTTTTGGCGATAAATTTGAGTGATCAAGATTCTTCTTCTTCTTTATGCGCCGCCTTCTACCAAAGGTTGGCGACCATCAAACGATACTTTTCTCTGTTTTGTGCCGCATATACTATGTTCGCAGCTTCTGGTATTTGAAACTTATTCAAGCACTGTATCATAAATATGTCCAATTTCTAATGATTTCTTACAGCCAATTGCTGTATCTATGTAAAATATTTATTATAATTTAGTTTTTTTTAGCCTAGGTTGGTGCAAAATAAGATATTTCAAGCATATTTGCTTATCTTTTAAGACAATAACTAGTGGTTGGTCGACTGCTAATCACTAAACCACAGGGTGGACAATAACTGTAATGTGTAATAAGAATATATTTTTTGTCCGGATTCGTATTTATAAAATTACAATTGTTTTAATTGTTATAAAATTAGTACTAATGCCGGCAAATTAAATTAAATTTTAAACATTGGTATTGTAGCTAACATTATTACAATTAAATGATTTTTATTTATAGAATCAAAAATGCCAAATATCCGGAAAGATAAACCGTATCACAAACAATATACAGAAAAAGATCTTCAGTCTGCTTTTCAGGCTATAGAAAATAGCATGAGCCAATGAAAAGCCTCTGAACAATTTAATGTGCCAAGAGCAACATTGCAGTTTAGAGCAAGTGAAACATTTAATAAAAAAACTACCCTTAATCCAAATCCCATTCTTTGTTTGCAGGAAGAGAATCGTTTAAAGCATTGGATCATACCATGCCAAGACAAGGGTTTTCTTGTTACAAGACTCGGTTAAAGGTTTTTTTGACGCAAATATACGTGCCAATCCTTGACCCATACTGACAATCGGTCCGGAAGAGGTTGGTACAGATCCTTTTTAAAGCGACACCCAGATTTAAGTGATATAACTCAAGAAGCAGTAACGGCAGCAAGTTCAGTTGTATCTAAAAAAGTTGTAAAAAAATGGTTCACCGGTGATCAAGAATACTTGCATCATCAAGGTAACAATAATATTCTTCAAGACCCTTTACGTGTTTTAAATGGCGATGAAACCTGCTTTCTCTTGTGTATCAGAAATAAGCGAATGTTGGCTGTAAAGGAAAGCAAACTGTATATTAAATAGAGGATTACTTTAAAGTTAATTTGACGGTTATGTTTACCTTTGCAACATCTAGAGAAATAACAGCACCAATGATTATTTATCCTTAAAGGAATTCCTAACAATATTTTAAATTCCGTTTTAAAACGAATAAAAGAATAAAAGAATGAAAACTTCTATAAATACATAGGAAACGTCTTATATAAGTACCTAGTTGCGAAAAACACTATTTTTTTAGTAATTTTGTTCGTTGGTGGACATAAAACTCACTTAACCATTCAAACCGTCAATTTTAATCAAAAAAGCAAATTATTTAAACCCTTTAATTCAAATTGGAACCCTGCAGTATTAAAGTTTAAAAGCGAAAACCCGAATTCAGTAGTTACCAAAGAGAATTTTGCATTGGTACTAAATACAGTCATAAGTCAATTAAAATCAAATTCCGTAATTAATGGCTTTAAAGCATCTGGATTGTATCCATAGAACCCTAAAGCAATAGACTATTCCAAATGTTTAGGAAAGATAAAAGACCCACATAAAGGTACTAATCACACTATTTCTATGACAAAATCAATAACATATGAAGATTTTGTAGACACAGTTAGAGCCGCAGAAATATTGGAATCTTAAAAATTGGATATTTGCGAACTAAGTGGAGATTTAAAATTGCTCTTTAATATATTTAATTTATTTCAAAATATCATAGATCTACCCACGATTGAGACTACGAAGACAGGGGAAATCACAAATGATATACAAGATATCTCTATCATTACAGAAACCCATAAATCTTCAGATATTCCACTTAACCATGTAGGTGGCAATGAAATCATATGCAACTTACAAGATATTCCTGTTATTACAGAAGAAAATATACTGTCGGATTTTCCAATTAAACTTCCAGAAAAGATTGATATTACATATAATATAAAAGATGTAACAGAAGATACAATGACAAATTATTTAATCGACATCTAATAATCTGCTTTTAGTTAATCAAGACAACTTATTATCCTAAAAAATGACACCCCAAATAAATTCTTTTTTGGACAAAAATCCCAGAAGGAAAGGACAAAAAGCAAACAGACAGGTTACCTTTCATGCTCACCTCACGAAACCAAAAGCGAATTGACGCAAAAGCAAACAAGATCAAACAAGAGCAAAGATCAAAAAAATAGGAGAACCCAGATAAAAGTAATAAAAAAAAATTCCACAAGCTTCAATTCCGGGAGCAGAACATGTCAAACTGTTGAAAAGAATAAAGAAAATGTTATAGTAAATAGAGTTGGTATTGTAGATACAACTATTTTGAAAGCAGACTCACATGTTGATCATATAATTAAAAGCACTGCTTTGAAAAGTAGAGTTAAAGTACATATACCAGATGTTGTTGTCCTCAAATAAAAACAATAATTGTCACGAAACCAATTTTGTAGAGGAAAACGTTAATCTGCCCACAATTGATAACATATTTTTTGATGTCTGCGACAATATGAATTCATTAAACATGAAGAATACATCCCAAAGTAAATGTACAAATTTGGAAAGCAGCAAAGAAAAACGTGCTGTGAGTCGGTTAAAAGAAAGTTATTTTTTGAAACTGAGGGATATCAGTTCATGAACATGAAAAAATAAAAATTCTCTCAGATATAACGGTGAAACAATCAGACGACACCAACCCACCTGTAAATAACCTTTTGTATACAGGATTGTGTTATTCTTGTTACTATAATACCTATATCTAAATTAAAAGTTGGAATAAAATATTTATTTTGTGATAGAGGTCATATTGGCACTTGTGCAAAGAAACAACAAAAAATTGAGAACTTAAATAGTTTTGTGTGCCTTACCTGAACGAACAAAAAAAGAAAATTAGGAATTTTATGAATGGCCAATGACTGTGTAGTTCTGTAGGTTTTCAAATTTGTATTTATTTTTAATATACATTATTATTTCTGATTAAAATAACCCGAGTTTTTATCAAATCTGATTATTCATTATTATTAAAAACCCTTACAAAATATTTGACTTTAAAAGATACCAATTTACAATTTTAATTCAATTGGCAATTCCTTAAGTGGCGAATCGCTCTACCCGTAACCCTATATATTGAAAGTTAGGAAAACATTACATTTTAGTGAGTTTAGCTTTAGTCAAGCAGATATTTCATTAAAAGGTAAAATATTTTGATTTTTTCATACCAACTTTTACTACAAAATAGTACTACCGTTTGATTTAAAATATTTTCAAAGCCGAGTTTCACTTGAGGTTGTAATCCAAGCTGATCTAAGCGATTATCGATTCAAGTCTGATTTTTCGAGTTTTACGATTTAACATACAATTTTTGTTTAAGCCGAAAATCACCGGAAAATCCACGATTTCTTTCAACTTTATTGCTTCTTGAAAAGCTCTTTATTCGCTCTATACGCAACTCTCTCACGCGTGGAACGCCTATAAAACAGTTTCGAATACTTCTAAAAACCCCTATTTTACAAAATAATGCTTGCTATTACTCCTGTTTATGGCTTACTGGAAAACGATCGTTAGTCACAAAAATTTAAGAGGTTAAGGAAAACAAAATCCTAAACAAGATTAAGGACACCCGGATTAAGTTACCAATCGCTATGTGAAATTGGAACTGTATACAAAGGAATGGTTTTAATACTTTTTGTGCTGTACGGAGATTTTTTTAACTGTGTCTGCTTAATCAACCCATAGAAGTACGTCAAGCTATTACAAAATATATTTGTGAGTAATTGAGTGTTTTTTAAAGTTTATGAATTTTTTAGAGAATTCGGAGTAACTTAAACAAACACGTATTGATCACGGCAATACTTGTTATGTGTCATAGTTGAAAATTTAATAATAAAATCCAAATGGAAGTTAAAATAGAATAGGGAGTTCTCCTTTGTATATACTGACGCCTCAAAAATTAAGGGAGAATAGGATTTGGAATCAATATTCCCAACATTAACTTCAAGTTTTCTTCTAGACTTCCTGGTGTGATATCTGTAGCAAAAGCCAAAAATGTGGCAATTTACCAAGCAATTCAAATTTAAATATCTAAAGGCATGAAGAAGGCTGTTGTCTTCTCTAGCTCTCTACATGCTATAACTATAATTAAATCCTATAATCTCAGCTTCTAATGACTTAATCTTCCTCGAAACTAAAAATCTCATCTCATCATTAATTAAGAAGGGTTTTGACATTTTACTCTTATGGATTCTAGGTCATTCTGAAATTCCTGGTAATGTAAAATCTGACCTACTAGCCAATATAGGAACAAACTTGAATATTTTCTCAGGTATGTAATAAGATTCCCAAGATATTCTAAACACCGTAAAAGAAAAAATTATTGATAAATTTAAAATCAATTGGAGAGCAATACTACGAAAGAAAAACCAAAAATATAAGAGAATCCAAACCTCTTTCTCCTTTAAGACATGGTTCTCAACTCTAACATTTGAAAACAGAATAAGAATGAGAATGAGAATAATAAGAATGAGAACAGGTCATTGCTTAACAAAATAACATCTTTTTAAATTTAAAATAATAGAAAGTTCGGCATGTGAATGCGGAGTAGTGGAAGATTTAAACCACATTTTCTTTGAATGTCCCATTAATGTTACTCCTAATATGGATTTATATTTAATTTTTATTTCAATGAAATTTCAAACACCAATCCTAATAGACACAATCCTAATATCACCTAATGAAAAGTCAGTGAGTGCAATCTTACAGTTTCTTGAATATAATAAAATTAATTTGTAATTTGAGATGCTCAACTTTAATTCAATGTTTTTATCTTTCAAATAATTGATGGATTCGACCGTTACTTGATGGAAATTCATTTTATGTAACAATAAACCACTGAAAACTTTGTTTTCAAACTTCCACAAAATTTTATTTTAACTCTTATCACTACAACTGTCTCCGCTGATTGTCTTTCTCAAGTTATCTATTTTTGGCTTGCGTTTACACTTTATAGTCTCTAATGAAATAGGTTAAGGAGGGGAGAACTGTTTGTCTCAAGTTGATCATTCAGAAATATATCTGTGTTTTTTAAATTATTGATTTTCATAGATTTTAACAAAGATAGTTTAAGGCCTTTATTTTGAATGTGAAGAATTTTAAATTTGTCATTAAAAGAATGATTATGATCTAGAAGGTGAAGAGCGTATGTCGAATCTGTTTTTCTATTATTGAAAGCCCTTTTATGTTCTGCCATTCGCTTATTAAAGTTTCTACCCGTTTGACCGATGTAAGTTTTTGGACAGTCGCTACATTTAAGTTTGTACACACCACTATGTAAGTGTTTTTCATTTTGGCTCTTGTTATTTTTGATATATTTGCCTAGGTTATTATTTGTTCGGAAAGCTGGTGTTATTCCTTTCTTTTTTATATGTTGGGCTATTTTTGTTGTTATTTTGCCTGTATATGTAATCGAGCAGGAGGTACTGGGTTTTTTCTCTTGTGGTGAAAATACTAATTTCAGGGCTTTCTTGTGTAGTTTTTGATTTAACATTTGATTTATTGTTTGTTCGTTGTATCCGTTGTTTACTGCTATTTGCTTAATTATATTTAATTCTGTCTCAAAGTGATATTTTAGCATCGGAATTTCTGTTAATCTATGTAACATACTATGATATGCTGCCAGTTAATGTTATGTTGGATGGGAAGATGAGTTGTGTATAGTCGTGTCAGTATGGGTAGGTTTATAAAATATGGAAAAGTCATGTTTGTTTTTAAATCTGATAATTTTTAAATCTAAAAAATTTATGGATTGATTTTGTTCTGTTTTTGTTGTAAATTCAATATGACTATGAAGTGAATTAATATACGATAAAAATTGGTCGAGTTGCCTGTTAGTTTCTGTGAAACATACCAGTACGTCGTCTACGTATCTCCACCAATATAAAAACTGTTTAAATACGGGATGTTTTGAAATCTTTGTCTCTTGATGATCTATAAAAATATTTGATAGCAATGGGCTTAGAGGATTGTCCATTAAGTCCTGCACTGATATTTGTATATATTTGATTATTAAATTCAAAGTAGTCCTGGTTTATGCAAACTTCAAACATTTACCTTTCAGTTTTTCCTTTATGGCGTCCTGTTTATTGTGTAATATGTAACCCTTCCATTACCATTTGTTTACAATATGTGTTTATAACTACTTAACCTCAAATTTAAAAATTAAAACAAAACTACTACCACCTTACGCAAATGTCAGCGGCCCTAATATGGTTTGAACCATATTATATCAGGGTCGCCATTAAATAGTGCTGGCGAATCGACTCGTAGCGAAGTCATAAAAAACAGAAAAAGAAGAAGAAGAAATCCAAATTGAAGTCAAAAAAATTACAAATTTTGCTACTGGCAATATGTGTTATGTCTGTCTATCTATGCGTTATTATCTGTTGAAGTTGATATGTTTTTTTTATTAAACATAGGGAAATTAGGAAACAATAATAACTTATTCTTAAATTTTCTGCTAATTTTGTCTAGAATCAGTGCTATACTACGTTTCACGTTTAGAAAATAACATTGCGGAGATAGGGCCATGTATTTCTTATGGACGATAGCAACACGGCGTTGCCACGACACACACAAGCACAATTTAGGTTTGTATAATTTGTATTTTCGTTTCCACAAACATGAATTAAATTAATGTTTTTTAACGTAATTGACTAAATGTGCCCATTCGAAACAAGAGATGAAAAGTAGGGAAAATGATTTTAATTAGATAAATAGTATTTACAAAAGATAATTTAATTTTATCTTATTTTAATTATAGTAACGACAGTTTATTTGTTTTTCGGTGAGAATACGATATGCCATGAATCATATAAATCAGTACAAAATATTGACCGCTTGGAATGTGTATATCTAATTACTAATTGCAACTTAAAATAATACGATGTGAGTATGTCAGCTATTTTATGTCGTCTCTGACTACATAATGATAATAAAGCTTTTATTTGGTAGTTATTCTGACTTTTACAGTTAAATGTTAGTAGAAAATGAAAATGCAAAAATTAAGCAAAGGAAATATTTTGGACATCCGTTCAAAAGAGAGTGTCTGAGAGTTTTGGCAACACTGATCTCCATAAGCGTAATGTTATTTTCTTAACTTGAAACAAAGAATAGGTGAGAAGTAGTGAACACCGTCTACAGACGGTCTAGTCGGGTTATGAGTAAAAAATAACTTTAGTAGATGTTTATTATAAAACAAGATGTATTAAGAAAAATGAGTATCTAAAATGTTATTTTTAATGAAGGTTATCCCAAAAACAATTTTTATCGACTGTACCGCAAAAATGGATGTCATATTTGAAATAAAGAATTACCTCTTGTCGGTTCAATTAACCCAAACTGGAAAATGGTTTTTACTATCAAAACGTACATTAGCAACTTGATGAACCACTCTTTTTTCAATACCAGAGTCTTACTAGAAGAACCAGGTTCACCATTTTAAGCTGATGGTGGTCGACGTACATTTCCTTTTTCCTTAAAAGAAACAAGGCCAAATGCTATCTCTTCACGGAATTCTGGAAGTGGTAGATCCCTCTTCTTCTCTTAGCAACAGGCACTGGAATTATTTGCCTTTTCGGCACGTATACGTTTATATGGTATGAATTCGTTTGTAGTAATATTACTGCTTTTAGCTCGAATGTATTACCGACCCATAAGGCCATCCATAAATTTGACTCCACTCATATGAGCATTATATTTACGTATGATTTGTGGACAATTAACTTCGATGTGTCTTCTTTGCTTCCTGTCATACCAAGGTACTTTTGCTATTTGTTGCTTTAAAATGATTCTTTTAAAAGGTTTAATGCCAACATATGTCGATGCCAGGTGGACACATGTGGTATGCTTTCGTAACACAATGCTGACGTCGATCCCATAACTTGAGTTCATGTATTCTATGAAAAACCCTCTACTTTCTTTATTTACTTCACTATCAGTTGGCAGTTTACACGCTGGTAAACTATTAGCTACATTTAAAAAAAATTAAAACATGTTTCATTTTGAATAATGAAAACTACTGAAAATTTAATTACCTCTTACTATGTCTAAACGATAAATTCCTCTTGCACGTAAATATACAAAAAGGGAAAGCGAAGTATAGAAATTATCAAAATACAAGATATGATGCACGAAATTAAGAATCGTTTGTAATAAACGAAACACAACATTTAATGTTGCTACTAGGTATGGTGTACCAGGCAAGATCACATTATCTCCAGCACCATTGTATATTTTGAAACAAATCACACAGAACAAACAATTTCACAAACCATTTGTGCGGCTTATTTGGCATATATTAACGCAAGCGGTGTTTCATTTTTGTAAAACGCATCTGTTCATCAACACAAAGTCTAGCCATTTTGGGGATGGAATCAAACCTGTCATTCAGTTTGTTCACTAGCGTACGAATCCGAAATAATGAATCATATCATGGTTGACATTTCTTCTCCAGCTGTGATTCATCTTAAAAGAATAAATACTTCTTAAAGGCAATAAATCGTTTCGATGTCATACAGTTTTGAATTGGCACAAGAGCATTTTTTCTCCAATAGATATCTATGTTGGTATAGCGATATATATTATACATGTACAGCGTTATACCTACGTAATGCCTTGTTTCTTCTGTAGTTGTGCTGAATGTTGTATTTATATTTTTTTCCAAAGTAAAACGGTTTGTTTCTTTAGCAATAAGTATAATGATATCGTCCTTAAAAAATAATTAAATAGTTGCATAGGTATTTGAAGCTGTTTGGCTGCTAGGGAGGGATGCATTGTCACGAAAAGCTATCTCATTTACATGTAAACGCATTGAGCGATTAAACCACGTCAGTTTGGAAAGCTCTTTCGAGAGTTTTATTATTGTATTGCGAGCTGTAATAAAAAATAAAATATACCTAATGTACAAATATGTTTTCTATACTATAAGTAGTAGCATATTTGCATCTGGTGACAATGTGTCACCAGATACAAATGTACTTGTATATGTGCCAAAAAAAAAAGAATCTACTACCACTTTCAACACTACACAGCGATTGTTTCATTGATAAAAACACCAAGGAGCATACCATAAAGCCAGAGATTATTAGTGATTACAACCTCACAAAAGGCGGAGTGGAGTTTGTGGTTATTAGTTTATTAAATAAGAAAAAACAAAGGAAAAATAGGTGATGGTGGACGACGCATTTATTTAAAAAAGAACCCTACAAACGACTTCCGATTTACTAGTAGATTTGGCGTTAGAACCTAATACTGGACAATTTTAAAATTTTACACGTATGTCAGTAGAAGACTTTGAACTCCTTTTAAATGATATAGGCCCTGTAATAAAGAAACAGGACACAGTCTTAGGAAAAACCATACCTGTTAAGGAACGTTTACTGATAACATAATATAGGGTTTTCTTAATACAAATCTATTAATTGCAAACATTGTTCATTTGACCACTCCATTTTACACATAAATCAATAAAATAATTAAAACTCAATAAATTCGAACTTGTCTTGCAAATGCAACAAATCCCCACGCTATCCGTCTAAACTGAGCGCGAACGCACACGTATGTTTCTTTGATGTGTGCGAAAAAACCGACACCACTCTGGCTCGCAGCATGTGTGCTCAAGTCATTCACGAGAAGCAACGCATGCGGCGAGTGGTTACGAAAGCGCTGTCTTCATTTGCACACGTATGTGTATTCGTGGGTGCTCACCGCATGCGTTTGTAGGTCTGTACGCGCCTTTAGGTGGCAGTCAAACAGAATATTTTAAACACTAAGTTAGTGCTTAAATAATTGTAGTTTTTATTGTTTTTATTTGTTAATAATTAAATAAGAAAATATACAACAAACTTTACAATTATTACTCTCAGTGAATGTAAGTTTTAATCGCTTCATTTATAATTTTCTAATACAATTTTGGCAACTGCTAAGTAAAAAGTATTAAATTGAGAGAAAACTCTGTCCGTTTAAAATTGTAAGAGTCACATTTATCAACTATCTTTGGAAGTTTGCAAACTAAAACAAACTTGTTATATAAATGTGTTACAGCTACATATTGAAAAAGTCATAAACTTTCAGCGTAAAAACTACTTCACAAAAACCATTTATACTCAAATGACCTACCACAGATATCCCAGATATTCTGGGGTTAATTAAAAATTCTAATTTGAGACCTTTCAATATGAAGACACTTTTGAAAGTAAAGTGTTATATTTTATAATTTGGGGTATAATTTTAACAAGTTATTTGATATTTACAAAGTATTAGGAATATTTAAAAAAGCCAGAATTTTCAATAAATATTTATATGTTTCTATTCGCTCCGTGCGTGACCATGGTAGGGGTACATTGAAACGACGCCAGCGTGCATAGCGGCGAAATATAACAAAATTGGAATAATGGACAAAATATTTTTACGCATAAATTTTATCGAAAATGTGTGCAAATACATGTTGCGTATTTAATTGTGCTAATAATAGCAAAAACAGTGAGTGTAGTTTTTATAGGTTCCCAAAGATTACATATAAATTAGCGAAAAGAAAAAGATAAATTCCTACTATTAATATCAAAAAGTAAATATCACATAATTTCATTTTTACGCAATTGAAATAGGAAAAATTTAAATAATTTACCTTGAATGATATTTCACAAGGCTTCAAGCTAACTGCAGATGACTTTAGCTTTTATATCATAAATTTTACTATTATTGTTTTTAATTATATGCTCTTTTGCGTGAAAAACTTGATTTGTCAGTACTAGATTTTTCCCTTTCTCTTACGTTTGGAGTTGAAAAGATATATTATGATGAATTTTGAGAAACCCAGTTTTTAATACTACATTTATTTTGTACATAAACTGAAAAAATATAGTTAAAAAACTAATTTATTAATAATTGTCAATTTCGCATGTATTTAACAATGTCAAACATATGTCATATGTTTAACCTGAAAATTGGGACTCCAAAAGTGTCAGAAAAAGGCGGTAGGTGTCGTGTCAGTCACGCACGGAGCGAATACAAATACCTACGTAAACCCGTAAGTATCTACGACACCCACTACTAGACTGCTGTTGCAAAGTAATATTTAGGTTATTAAACAATTTTAGAATAAAGTGCTGAGCAGCAGAGTCGATGTTGCCTGATAATATAGAAATACACGCTTCAAAGAGACAGTAATGAATACAAAATTATTATAATGAAAACTAAAGCGATCGCCAAAAAAATACAAATGATACTTTTTTATTTTATTCAATATCCTTACAATCACAATTTAATTAAAATTATGTTAACTTAGAAATAAAGTAAAGTTCTACGTTTGCACGGTGTCAGCAATGATAAAGTAATTGTTATTTTCTCTTTATAGTCGCTTAAATCCATACTTTGTGTTGTTTTCACAAAGTCACAATGTTTCACACATTTATATTCCCAATTTTTCGATTAAAAATCTACTTTTTCCGCAAATCGCCAGGAAATTTTGACATTCCTGTCAAAATTTCTTGAAGAAAAAGTCAGGACTTCCTTACTGTAAGGAAATGATATTTCCGTACAGTTGTTAGTGTTCTACATAAATGATAGAAAACACATTGCTTATAAGGAATTAATTTATATTTTGAAAACATCAAGTCATTGCTGAATACATTTTTAAGATCAATTAATACTATTTTTCCGCAAATCGTTTAAAATTCGACAGATATTGATTGATTTAAAAAAAAACGCGATAATTTTATTCCCAAATAAATGGTGCTTGGAAATTCCTAATAAAATTACTTGGTTACTATGGAAACGTATTGAGGTTGAATTGTCAAACTTGACGCTTATAAATTTAATAACTGATTAAAAGCTTAGATTCTAAGTCTTCTATATCGTGTACAGTCATTCGGACTAACTCATCCATTCTACAGGCCCCAGAAATACCAAATATTACAGCCACCTAAAAAATAAATAAAGCTATAATCTAAATAGAAATTAAATCCTTGTAAATTACCTTAATCATTAAATTTTCTTTATCTGGAGCTTCCTGGATAAATTCTTCAATTTCTTCCTTCGTTAAAATCTTAGATTTCTTTGCCCTATAACCTTGAGCTTGCCGAGCTTCAACAAAGAACGAAGTTTTGAGTATGTAGATATATCTACATTGTGTTTAAGTGCAAGGGTTGACTTCAGCATTGAATAATTGGCCCATAATGTTGAAGATTTCATCTTTAAACAAAGGTGTAGGAAGTATGCCATTACAACATTTTCTGAGAAAGAACTCGTATTTTTACTCATGCGATAATCCATAAAACGTCTGTATGCATTTTCGTAATTTTCTCTTGATTTCTTTAGCAATAATTCTAATGAAGCAGTATTCACTGCCTCAACCAGCTCTGGAGGAGTCCCAGGAATGGAAATTTCATCGTCACTTATCATTTTACTTTCGAGAACACCAGCAATTAAATTTATAAGCGTCAAGTTTGACAATTCAACCTCAATACGTTTCCATAGTAACCCAAGTAATTTTATTAGGAATTTCAAAGCACCATTTATTTGGGAATAAAATTATCACGTTTTTTTTTAATCAATTAATATAATCTGTCGAATTTTAAACGATTTGCGGAAAAATAGTATGTTTACCTCGTAGGAAAAGCCACATTCCTGGACTCTGTGTTGCTAAGTCTCGGCTTGCGCCTCGACTTAGCAATCTTCACAGTCGTCCACGAATGTTAAGCTTTTCCTACCCGGTAAACAATGTACTATTGTGTCTACCAATACACTTTCTAGCACGTTTGGGCACTGAAATAAATTCAAATCAAATACTTATAGTAATCGACTTTAACGTAAATATTTAAAAAATGCTGTGTGGGTATTTGGAAAAGTATTTAGTGTTAACCCTGTAGATACATCTTGACCTATTATTATTTTATTAGTGTTGGTTTCATAGAGTTCTTGCACTGCCTTAATTATTATCAAAATTATATAGGTGTTTATTTTTTTTAGCTTCACATAGTTTTGGTAGTGGTATACTGTAGTATGCTCTTTAAACATTTACGTATAGGATGTATATTGCTTGATTTTGTCCCATTTTTTTTCTATAAGTTGGAAAACTGTAAGGAGATGGTCAATAGTCGATTTATTCTTTACTTTGATAAAATGAAAGGCAGATATTGAGCACAGTTTTATTAATTAAATCTTTCCCAAGTACTTTTGCTTACTAGAGCATTTTTAGGGGCATTTAAAATAAGCCATGAATGTTTTTTTTTATGAAGAAATTAATTAACTTCGACAAACAACTCAAAGTTAATGAATGATGATTTTTTTTTATTAATGTTTTAGACTTACTTCGTCAATTTTGGGCTATTCAACAATCACAGAATGTCATAAACATAAAATTGTACATAACACAACACTCAACAAGGACAAATAGTTTAAAATTATTTAAAAATAAACAAAGCTACATTCTGGTCGGTAACAGGAGAAAGGATGTCTCCCGCTATTAACCGAAATGTTAAGGTGACATGTGACATATGATAGCTTGGATGGACAGTCACAATCATGAAGATATGATCTGCATATTTCAAAATTCTATGTGACTAAGCATTGACCAATGGTCCAACTGACACTACTATAAGAAATCAAATGATGAAATATGACATATAAAATATTTTGGACGTAAAGTATGAATGCAAGAAATAGACGAAACAATCTATTAGGCAGTCGGTGGTTGACTACAATAAAAGGGTCTACCAGGTACTATCAATTCTGTAGAAAAGAAGAAATTTGGCTATAAAATTAAAATACAAAAATTAAAAACCAAAATTGAAAGCAGTGTATAGATGGGGTAAAATCCATGTAGTTAAGTTAAGCCCCCAGTCAATATGAGAACTATAAAATTAATATGTAAAAGCATTACTCAAGACCAACTGACCCTGAGCAAGCTAGTTTTGTAAATTATTGAAAAATAAAATGGTAGTGCTGATCAAAGTATAAAATTCATAAAAAAACAGCCGATCTGGGTCCCCTACGAGGTTTTAAAAATAGGTATAAATTTAGTTCAATTTAAATTAATTTGAGTATCTTGAAGCATGTTCATAATTTCTTTAAATTATTCCCTTTAGTAAATTATTTTCACGCCGCCCATGCCGGCATATCTTCCTCAAATAACCGACACTACCAAGCGATTCGTTACGCCTTTTTTTAACAAAGAAATAATTTCGCCAAATGTTTCTTCTTCTTTTTATCTTGTTTTGGTACATAAAAATCTTTCCTAATAACAAAGGAAAAAGGATCTATTGTGAAATCTCCGAGCTAACTTCTCAGAAAAACAGAAGAGTTGTTTTTCGTAGAAAGTTTACTTTCCATTGGTAAAAGCTATGAAAATGAACCCCAGTAGTCCGGCTATTTAATGTCAATTTCGCGTGGCATCCTTCAGCCAATATCCCCTCTCTATTTTCAACCTTCGCTTGTCCAAGCCCTTCTAAGTTCACAATCCGATGTTCATTACCAAGTTGGTTCCTGTGGCAAGCGGTCTTATCTTCGACAATCGGCGGTAAGTGGATTTTCAATTCACCCTTATTTATCTTTACACAGTGTGTCTTATATTAATTATTTTCTCTTTTGTCAAACAGACGTTTTCCAATTTAAGTCACTTCTGTTTGCCGTTCAGATTTTACACCGTTTCATATTCTACACCGTTCATATTCTACACCGTTGATAGTTTACACCGTTCATAGTTTACACCGTTCATACGTGTACACTATTCACACATTCACCGCTACGTTCGTTCACCTTGATCTCATCTTCATTTTATCACAACTACCTGTACTACTCCGGTCTGGCTGCCTCTTTTCGTCGGCCTAAGACAATCTAACGAATTACATTAGAAAGACCGCAATTCGTTGTGGGCGTCTCATCTCAACTACCTGTTATACGGACCGAAGTCAAGTGCCTTATTGAGGGCGTAATACCATTATCTAAATACACCTGTTTCGTGAGTATAAGTTTTATTGACTAAACTGTGATAACGAAATCTTTAGAAGTTGATTTATGACTCCAGTTCAGTGTACCTTCTTATTTATGGAGGTTTAGTTTGACTGAGTATAAAAGTACAGGATAATATATACGTATAAATAACGTACAATTTATTTTATATGTAGATTATATTTCTGATAAATTTTATTCTTAGATTTTAAGTGATCACGATCAAAAACCTAGTAACTTCATGTTTAGGTATCCTCAAGGCGTAAAATTCACTTGCTTGCCAAATATTAACGTAGATATAATTATAATGTTGTAACTTTGAAAAATAGTTATAACTTATTTATAACTATTTTTCAAAGAGATTTTTTTGTTTGTAATTAATAATAAGTTGCGCAATAATCATGCCATTTAACTGTTCAATAAAATTTGGTATAGTACATTTACTTTAACAAATATACCTAAATATAATTTTGTTAAAGAACTATTTGCTTTTTATTTCTGTTATAGTTTTTTATATAACTTAAATTTATATTTTTGTGTTTCTCTTCCAGGCATTTTTTATTGAATTATATTGTTATTTGTTTGATCGTATATTTTGAGTATATGTGTCGAAATATTAGGAGTGTACCGCATAATTCCGATACCTTTTCTCTTACGGTTTACTTTATTCTCGCGTGAGTTCTCTAGCTGTACCTTACCTTTCTCTTCATCCTTTTCTATGTGCATTAAGATTTCCCTGTTCCTCTAAAAATAGGGTGGTGCCCAAATAACTTTTCTTCTCTTATCTCTTATCTTCTCTTCTAACTTGTTGTCCTTGTGTTGTAAGTACTTCTTTAATTGATCCGTGATATTTGAGCTGTAACAAGAACCCCGACCAAGATACCTCTACCAGACTGAAGCCCGAGCCTAGTACCGTTCTTTGTGTAATCCCCAATCAATCATTTAGAGGGTACAATTTAGACAGTGAGTTTTTTAATTTATTGCCTTTATGATCTCTAAATCTACCAATAAATCTCCAACTACTAATGTCATGTAAAATAGACGAATCAGTATTGATGTTAAAATTGTGTTTAGTGGATAATAAATGTTGACCAAAACTTGAAGAGTTTGGTCTTTTTAAATTATCTTATTTATTAATTTAACAGTTTAATCAACATTACTATTTTATTCTTCAATAAAGTACAAAACTAGCATGCTCAGGTTTAATTGATCTATAGTTCGCGTTACATACACTTTCCATACCTCTGCGCAAGTTAGATATACCATCTCCATAGTTGTATATTTCAACATCTCCCACTGTTGGTCAGTTGGTCTTGAATAATGCTTTTAAATATTATTTTTATAGTTCTCCCATTGAATGGGGGTTTAACTGAATTACTTGGATTATATCCCATGTATACACTTTTTTCAATTTTCGTTTGTAATTTTTAGTATTTTAATTTCATCATATACTTAATAGTCAGATTTCTTCTGTTCTACAGTATTGACTCATAATTCATTCATAATTTATGTCCACTTTAGTTGCTCTCAAACTAACACCCCAATTATTATAGAGAGATTTTAGTGTGAGATCTGGATTATCCAGTCTAGTTAAAATATTCTATACGTCATATTTCACCATTTGATTTACTATAGTATTGACCAGTCAGACCTTTGTCTAATGCTTAGTTACATAGAATTTTAAAATGTGCAGATCACATCTCCATGATTGTGACTGCCTATCCAAGCTGTCATATGTCACATGTTACCTTAACATTTCCGTTAATATTGGGAGCCATTCTCTCTCCTGTGGCCGACCAGAATGTAGCTTCGCCTATTTTTAAATAAGTTTAAACTATTTGTCCTTGTTTAGTGTTGTTTTATGTATAATTTTATGTTTATGACATTCTGCGATTCTTGGATAGCCCAACATTGACGAAGTAAGTCTAAAACATTAATAAAAAAACTTTTATCATTCATTAACTTTTAGCTTTGTATCGAAGTTAAACAATTTTTTCATTAAAAAAAACATTCTTGGCTTATTTCAAATGCCCCTGAACATGCTCTAGTAAGCAAAAATACTTGGGCAAGATTTAATTAATAAAATTGTGCTCAATATCTGCCTTACTTATCTGTGCTTATACCACATTATAGTACTAAAAGCACTATACTGTGCCTTAGATTAGATCTTTTGATTAATTAGTTGATGTTTGGTTATCTGTGTTGTTATTCTTTATTAAAAAAAAAAACGATTTCCGAAGTAGGAATTGCAGCCTTAACTGAACGTATTTTAAACTGAACTTTTTATTCAATTTGCAATAAAAATATGAAATAATATAAAAATGCTGTACCGTTATAAACGTCACATATTTGTTTTTGTTAGTTGACACTGAGGTAAATGTGAATGTTCTACATTAGCTGCCAACCAAGGTAGTTATATTGTTACCCATTGGCACCTACCATTTCTGATGACCACCGCTTAATTTTGTACAATGTCACAAGAAAATAGCTTCAAAAGAATATCTTCTGTTTTTTAAATTAACTAGGTGCATTATTCTTTTAAAATTTAGTATAAAAACTAGTAAGCTCTGGGCCTCCAGGGCTTGTGTATCCAAGTTAATAACTAGAAAAAGATAAACAACTGAAATTTTTAAATCGTTTTTTGAACTGTTTGATTTATAAATCTTTTATTGGGATGCGCGAAAAGTATTAAACGAAGCACATACTGTATCCATTCCCAGTCGCTTGTTCAAATATTGCATAAATCATTGTACTGAAATATTTGTTTATCTGCAATATCAGTGGAAATAAATTTTCATTGCGATTCCATCGATAAAAAGATTAATAATGGACATTACGCTGTTCGATATCGATTTGTAAATTTTTAAAGGAACACAATGGAAAAATCAGTTTTATATACGAAACCGTTTTAAGCTGCTTTGTAAAATATATACATATCAACAAATAGTCCTCGTGTATTCAGTTTAGCGAACAAAATACTTTTGGTGATATTTAAAACTCATTTAAAGTTGTGTTAAATATTAGTTTAGCTTTTAAAAAGTACATTTTGTAAAGAATTAATAAATGAAAATTAATGAATAAAATGTAACTATATAAAACAACACATAATGTTATTCCGAGACAATTAGTGAATGTAGTAATGGCGAAATAGCCGATTTTAACCAAGAGAAATAAGACAAATAATTTTTTTACAGTAACTGTAACTACTATTTAAAAATTGTTATATAAAAGTTATATAAAATATGGTTAGAATAACAAAAGTTATGCAAATTAGAATTGAACGTGTTTTACGGTACAACTACTTGGGAACTATAATCAATGAGTCGTGATACAATACCCAAAAGATTAAATGTCGCATTGGGAAGACAAAAAGCTTTTTAACTATGAACTCTGTGTTCAAGAGCCATGACCTCACCCCAAAAACAAAAATAAGGCTTCTTAAATGTTACGTGTACTCAGTGCTTCTGTACGGAGTAGAAACGTGGACATTAAAGACGGAAACTCTATCAAAACTTCAGACTTTTGAGCTATGGTTATACAGGAGGATCCTGAAGATACCATGGATAGACAAAGTCACCAATGAGGAAGTATTGCAAAAGGTGAATACAACCAAGGATTTGGTCAACATCGTGAAGGGCCGTAAGTGGCAGTACTTAAGACATATAATGAGAAATTAAGGCAGATAATAGCTACTTCAATGCGTTTTGCAAGGTAAAATTAAATAAAAAGGGCCAAGGACGAAGAAGAATATCCTGGCTTGCTAACCTGATATAGAAGATGGTATAATAGTATAATAGACCTCAACACAGCTATTTTGTATAGCAACAAACAAAGTCATCATATTCAGAATGATCGCCAACGTTCGGAATAGACAGGTGCCCTAAGAAGAAGAATGCAAATTGATCCAAAGGGCACTGCACAAACCTGCATTTGGATTGTGTGTTGTTGTTGTTGTTGTTGGATTGTGTGTACCTTAGAAAGCAAAAAAGGAATGAATCCATAACAATCTATTCAGCAGTGATGGAAAACCTTTTAAAACATTTGAAAACATATCCAAGTGAAGCCCAAAAGGTGAAAATAATAAGAAAAAATATATTAGTGGACTACATTTCACTGATAACCCTACAAGATTTTGCTATAGTAGAAAAGTTAGTAGCGACTATAAAACGTTTGGAGCAGAATGACCTGCTCTTGTTGCAGACTACTTAAGGTCTTGCAGGTATTTCAATCGATGATACAGAAAAGCTCAAAGAACAAGTGCATGTGATGAATAATTAAAATAGACAAGACAAAAGTGGAGTGGGTAACAGACAGGACAGAGAAAATAATTCTTCTAGGAGTCCCAATCTCAAATATATGTATGAAAATGATAGACCCAGTCCGCCAGAAAATACTGAAGTAAGAAATCAGTCTTTTTCATCCTCACCCCCAATGATGCAATCTTTGTCATCCTCACCTCCAGTAATGCAGTCTGATCCTTATCAAGCTCTCAGAAATTCAGAAAAGATTATTTGTTTTAATTGTATTAAGCCAGGTTATATTTTCTGTGACTGCAGAAGCAAGCCAGTCTCTTGTTCTCGCTTACTTTACTTTATCGTGTCCGGACATGTCATTCATAAAATTTCTGCCCAGTATCGGGATACGTCGGTTCCATCTTTGTTGGCGAGCCACAAATCTTCAAGGGTACATCGATGAGGACAGTTTCTGCATGTAAGAATATGTTTCATATTCTGTGTTTCTCCACAGTCACAGTTCACATCATCTTGGTTTATTTTTCCCCATTTTGCCATGTTTGATTTTACTGTAGCAACCCCCGTTCTTATCCTATTCGAGGTTTTCCACGTTTTAAAGTCTAGGGTCTGGCCGGTCCATTGAACCTGGGGAAGTGGAAAATACTCAAGCGGTTCATCCTTCACTGTTCCAAGGGAGCTTTTCCTAGATTTTAGTCGCTTTCGTGGTGTTCGAGCTTTGTATAGGGCATGCCGATCGTCCGCGATCTGTTTAATTTTCTCTATGTGTTCTGCAGCGCCTCTGCGTGTTGAGGGTTCTGCAAAACCCGATGCTTTATATAGATTTGAAAGTGGCGTTGGTTTCATGCACCCCGTTACTATCCTGCATGTCTCATTTAGCGCAGTATCAACTTGTTTGGTGTAGGCAGATCTGCTCCAAACGGGGCATGCATATTCAGCAGTTGAGAAACACAGTGCCTGTGCCGTTGTTCTTAAAACGCCAGGACGTGAGCCCCATCTACTTCCCGTTAGCTTTCTGAGTATGCTGTTCCTAGTTGTTACTTTCCCTCTTGTTTTTATGCAATGTTGTTTGTAGGTGAGGGACTGGTCCAGAGTTACTCCAAGATATATAGGTTGGTTTGTGTGTTCTAATGTATTACCATTCCACACAATTTGGAGTTTTCGCTTGGCTTCCTTTGTGCGAAGGTGGAAAGCGCAGACTTGGGTTTTAGAGGGATTGGGTCTCAGAAAATTCTGCAGGTAGTACGCTGTCATTGTTTTTAAGGCAGTTTCGAGTTTCTCCTCCACTTCTTCAAAACTATTTCCTTGAGCACATATTGCAAGATCGTCAGCATAGAGGAAGTGCTTGGTTTCGTTTGGAGTAGGTTGGTCGTTTGTGTATATATTGAAGAGTATTGGTGCTAAAACACTTCCCTGTGGGAGGCCGTTTTTTTGAACTCTCCACCTACTTACTTTACCCTCCAGCATAACGAAAAAACGTATATTTTGCAGTAAGGAATATACGAGCTTTCCCAGATGGTGGTCATTGAGATGGTCTGGCCGGTCTGGAGATGGTGGTCATTAATAGCACGAGATAAGTCACCAAATAGACTAAGAAGTATTGGCAGACCAAGAAAATTATGGTTCAACAATTTAAACAATTTAAGAGGTTAATATTAAAGAAGAAGACACAGGCTTTAAAGCCTACGTACTAGAATAAAGGAGAAGAAGATTTTCCTATTTTGCAAGATATAATTAGGTAGATACTTAGAACTGTTAAGGAAATTACTGAGACTCTAATTGATCTCACTGAATCCCAATATTGCTTCTTAAAAACTAAAAAACTCCATCACTTAAAAATATTATATCCCTGAAACTAAATCCTTACGATATTACCTAACCTTAAATCTCAAATAATGAATTTTAAACGAATTCAGTAAAAACTAAAATATAACATAACAATAATATACTTGATAATTTTTTATAATTCTCCAAAAGTTAAAGCAAGATGCAGATCTTTATTTAGGTTTTAAAATGTAATTGCGTTCTTTACTCATATTCTGTTCACAGAACATATACAGGGTGAGTGGGGAGGAACGCACCAAACTTTAAGACTGTATAATATACGTAAAAATAAGTAAAAATCACTCATATGTTGTTATTCGATTTTCATTTGTTTTCGAGTTATAGCGATAATAACACAAAGTTGTAACTTAACATTAATTTAATGTTAAATGTTCTTATAATAAATTTTCAAAAATTCCACCATTGACCTGTAAGCATTTTCTGCTTCGTCTATGAACATTCAACGTTGCTCTTCTGATTGCGTCATGGTTTGCTCTAATTGTGGCTGCAACATTTTTAATGCGTCGAATTAGTGCATCGCGAGTGTCGACTTTTACCTTGTAAACTTCATTTTTAATCCAGCCCCATAAAAATAGTCTAATGGTGTTAGGTCTGGAGACCTCGGAGGCCAACTAATAGGACCATTGCGACCAATCCAACGCCTTGGAAATTTTGTATTTAAATGTTGCCTGACCTGACGAGCAAAATGTGCAGGAGCTCCATCGTGCTGATAATACATTTGCATTCTGATATTTAGTGGAATGTTCTGTAGAAGTTCTGGCAATTCATTCTGTAAAAAATTCAAGTACTCCTCTCCTGTAAGGCGGTTCTCAAATATGAAAGGGCCAATTAAATAACCGTCGATCACACCACACCACACGTTTACCGAAAATGTGTGTTGAAAACTAGCTTCAATTGTTGCATGTGGATTTTCATCTGACCATACATGTGAGTTGCGGCTATTATTAATACTGTAGGTAGGTGCTGTACACGTTGTAGGTGGTATGGATATAAACCTTGCTCGTGAAGTGTGTTAATTACTCTCGTTTGAGGAATGGCTAAATGAGTACCGATTCTTCGTGAGCAGAGCCTTGGATCATCTTTTACTGAATCCAGAATATTTTGTATTTCTTGTAAACTTTGTCAGGAAGCACGTTCCGATATTATTTTATAACTAGGAAGCGTTCCGGTCTCGCATAGTTTGTTGAAAACTCGGTTCCGGTACATTTATCCTCCACGCGCTTTCGGGAAAAATTGTTGTAAATCTTGAAAATATACATTATTTTAAGCTATTTCCAAAATATGAAAATTGTTCCATTTTTTTAAATAAAAACTGACTTTGAAAATTGAAAATTTCACACTTTTTGGACGGCCATATTGAGAGTTGACTGCGACGTTTCCAAATCTATAAAAATGTATAGTATCATAAGTATTCTCTATACTTTAAATTTTATCATATATTTTTTTTAATGTAATACTTCTTTTTACGTAATATACATTCATAAACACTTATTACTCTGCTCATCGACTTATATGCATATTATTTTAGAATATAATGATTAAATGCAGGAATTAAACATAAATACTAGATAATAATGTAAAATAAAACTAATCAATAAATTCTGTAATATATTTAAACGTACATAAACATAATTTTATCTATCCAACATAAAGTTAAAAGAAATCGTCAAATTTCCGAGAAAACGATAATAATTAATACAGGGCCAGTTTGGCCCCTTCAGACTTCTATGGTAGGTTTGTTAGAAAATCCATTTAATAAATTAAGTAAACAATATTTTTACGTTAAATAAGACTTTGTATTAAAATAATTAAAGTCATAAAATATGAAATTAATATTGTGTCAAATAAAAGAACTACAATAACTTGAACAAATCGCAACAGGGGCCAAATTGGCCCCTCCGACTTTCTAGTGATAAGACTGTTGTGATAAGCCTTAATTCGGTGTTCAGTAGATTTATACCTCTATAATTGTTGGGGTCTTCTTTATCAAAATATCAATTATCAATATCTTTATCAAAATAGGAAAATAATATCAATATTATTTTATTAACATAAAAATGACAAATGTTTTATTTTTTATATCTAAATCTTCCTATTATTTGAAAAGCAGTTAAGAAATTTAAATAAAGTAAAGAACAATAAACCAGCTAGCAATCTCCATAAATCTTTGCTGTAAGTAAACCAAAGCGGATAAATTCAAAATGTAAACTGTCCAACCAAACGAGAAATAAAAGAAGACACGTTCCAATGCATGTCCCAAGTTTTATTTTTCTACATTGTGAAAAATAAATAAGTGTGGAGAATAGATCGGTAGTGGGATGAGACAGGATAACTAGAGCATATACCGGACTTACGATATATATCTACGTGTTTCTTGGAAGATATAGTTTGAAATATCGACAAACTGGAAAACTTACACCGAATGAATTTGATTTATGCTGAATAAAATATTGCAATGTGAAGTTCGTAAACACGTCTAGCGGTTTTCCGTGCATAATGCATTTTCACGAAAAGTCATATTATTTTAAATGTTATAAATGCGACAAGTTTTAAAGACAGTTTGAAAACAAAACGAAATAAAAACATTCACAAGTATAAACAACCCACCAACAACCTAATTAAAAGAATGATAGACAAGAACATCCCTCTTCCTGTTAATATTCTCTTTCTACTATCACTCAATGAGAAGAAAATGTATAACTGCTTGATAACCTTTTCGTCTGATAGTAAAGTATGCCTGTAATTAGTAAGATTTGTAACCTATGTTTAGAAAAAATTTATGAAAAAAATAATAAAAAAAAAATATTAAAAAAAAAGTTAAAAAAAAATAAAATAAGAAGGATATAAAAAGAAAAAAAATAAATAAAAAAAAAGAAAAAAGATGATAGAAAGAAAAAAAAAATAAAAATATACTAAAACAATCACTAAGAGGATCTCAACCTCCAAGATGTTGAATCGGGTTTATGTCCTAACGTAGTGAAAAAAAAATATGTATTACCATAGTTATAGTTATTAACGTAGTAGGTAGATATCTTTATTTTTATTTTTTTTTATTTGTAAGATGTATACTATTGTATACACTATAAATTTCTGATGGCGTCTCTCAATAACTAAATTATAATAAAGGTATGATATAGTATTTATTAACATAGTATGTACATTAGCTTAGTTGTTATTATTATTATATTAATCATGTTTCACTAATTGACATATTTAAATTCTTTAAAAAAAACTTATGTTGATGGAAACTGGCTGAATGACAATTGTCCAATCCAAAGAGAGAAAAAAAAAACATTCACAAGCAGAAGCATCAAAATCGAAGTGTACAGATTAATAATGTTATTATTTAAATATGTTATTAATTCTTTACTACATACCTCAAAGTATGGAAAAAAGGACAAGAATTATGCAAAGACTAAGTGGGTAAGATTTCGGTTCGTGTTTCCAAAATATTATGAATGACGTAGAATTATGTTTTCTATTGCACACTTCTTAAAATAAAAAATAGTATTCTAATTAATTTGGCAGTGGTAAAGAACTATAACATAGATAGAAAATGACAATTTTTACATGGCTCAGATAAAACAAATCTATCATCACGTTTTAAACAATTGTATACTTGGCGTTGGCAGATAAAAATAAAATCGATGCCTTGGAAGTACCCGTTTAAAATATCCTGGCTAGTATCGAAACTATCCAGGATAGTTTCGATACTATCCATTTTACTAATTCCATTAGTAAAAACAAAGACCTAAAAAGAGATGGATAGACGATATAACTGCTGTAGCTGGAAAGCAGTGGATGAGAATTGCAAAAGATAGGGAAGCGTGGAAGCAATTGGAGGAGGCCTATATCCAACATTGGATAAATGAAGGCTGAAGAAGAAGAAGAAGAAGTATCGAAACTGTCGAAGTTTAAAGACACAATTATATTAACACTAAAAAAACCGAAACTATTGTATTTAATAAAACTGTTGACTCTTCGCCTCTATCAGATCTACAACATTTGTATATAAAATAGTATAAAATGAGAATTAACGAAAAAACAGAAATAGATTGCATGTGAAGAATATAAAAAATAATAGTACCTAAAGTTTTTGCCAATGAGAATGCAGAATTTGTATTAAATGTGTAACGATAATATTTTGCTTACGTCAGGGTAAGAACTTGGGGTAGAAGATTGGGCAAACAAAATAAATCGAAACAAGTGCGTACGGCACTAAGTTGGTTGTTGGATAGCTGGGTCGTGGATAAGTTGAAGATATAGTTGGTTGGATTGGGGCAGCTACAAAAAAAAAAGAAATAAATAGGTACTTAATCTCTTGGGATAAACAAAATAAAAATAAACAGGAAACACCTCAAGGAATTTATTATAGGCCGCCACTTGAGGTGCCTAATTATACCTATTACAACCACTAGTTGTAACTAGGGAAATAATTATAAAACATCAAAACATAAAAAACATATCTTTTTCAAATAAAACTCAAAATAGATGAGGGAAACAAATTAAACGTTTATTTTTGTCTCAAACAAACAGTTACCAAAAATACAGATTTTACAAGAACATATTATACAAACATAATACAAAAATTAGTAAAAACTTACGTGCTTATTTGTTTACAAAGGAGATTGCTATAAATATTTACAAATGTTACTGAAATATTAACTGTTGTACTTCTAATAAAACTGAGTCAGAAATAATTTATTACAAATAAGGAAATATCTTTAAAATAATAACATTCATAGAGAGGTTAATCGTCTTTAAAAAACCAAAGCAAATTATTATTATCAAAAAAAAAAAAATAATAAAGCTAGCTGCTAGCTGTCAACATAAAATCTTAATCTTACTTACAACGGAGAACAAATCAAATTGAGAGCATAACCACACTCTAAGGGAGAGCGCCCACCAAAGTGGCGTGGCAGTGGCAAGTAGCAAGTAGCACGCGTCTAGCATAATGTAACCAATGAAAACGAATGATTCAGTTTACACCAAAATGACAGTAACGTCATTCATTCTAATCATTCGTTAGGATTGGTTACATTATGCTAGACGCGTGCTACTTGTTACTTGCCACTGCCACGCCACTTTGGTGGGCGCTCTCCCTAAGATTTACAATATTATTTATTAAAACTTTTAAATTGTATGAAAGCAATTATTATTTTAATGTTTATTTTCCTTCAAAAGTTTAAAACAAAAAAAGGGTTACCTTAGTTTCACTAAACACACTAAGATTTTTGGGTTTACCTTATCTGCCACACGATCAAATCTATTTCCATACTATGAGAGATACTCTGGGACGGCTTCTTAGGACAAATATTACAAACTTGAGGTTGAAAATTTGAAACACAAAACTTTGGAATGGGCTTCTTAAAAAACAGGAATACATAAATCTGGACACAAAGGGAACATGTGAGATTATCTTTCGAAAATTTTTGCAGGCAACACAAATCCCTTAAGTACTTAGAAAAATTAAAATAGTCATTACTCTTTTCAAATTTGACATATAACATAGAATATAGTCTACTATTTTTAACACTTTTTCAAATCTGTTCTTGGACCCTTTATTTGCGTTAAATTTTACAGATTCGACGCCATAAAATAACTCTCTAGCTTGTGTTTTTAAACTTTAACAAAAACTAAACAAACAATATACTTCTTGACCCTCTTTCTAAACGATAAAAACAACTTTTAAATATTCCAGCTTATTGCGTTTTTAACAACGAAAGACAAATAAAACCTCTTTTTTATATTAGGGGGCATCATGTAATATAATCCTCTAGGCGACAAAAAACGTATTGAAATAGTTACCTTCAAATTTAAACTGGAGTTTTTACCTAACATTGCAACACAGATAAAAACATATATTTAACTTCTCCGCCGTAGAATTATTAAAAAAAATTGCTATATTATCGATCGTTTTCTTGGTTAAAACAACCAGGGACGTACTACAGAAATCTTTTATATACACAATTAATATAAAACGCTATAAATGAAAGCGATGCCGATTTAAACCTGAGTGGCGATTCCATATCCAATATACTGTTAAAATAATAAATAAACTGCTTATATTACCCAATACTTTCTTCTCTTCTAGTGTGCTATTTGCACTAGCAAATATGTCTACCAGCTCTTGCAAGGCAGATTTCTTAAAAATCTGTTCTTGTATTTATCATATTCCATATCGCAAACAAATATTTTCTTTTGCAATTCATCAATAAACAGTTCCATATCAAAATTTTCAACTTCTATTGTAGACAGATAGATCACCATGTAAACGATACTATTTTTGTTCCTCGGTACTTAAAACGCGGCGTTGGGCAAACGCGGCGTCTAAGGCTCTAATGTGTACAAAGCTTTATTGTTTTTTTTTTCATCTGAGTCAACTTTTAGTGTTGAGTCATCATCACATTCTGAACAAAATGGCTGGATAACTTCTTCTACTAAATGATAATTGCTTGAACGTTGTCAGAAGAGACTACGTAGGATCCCAACAAAAAAAAGAAGCCAGCAGATTTACTTAGAAACATGGGAAAAGAGTACCAATCTGTTGCCAAGGTGTCAAAAATATTTAAAGCCCAAGAAATTGTATCTCTATGCACACAAAACTGCAAACTTTCTTGCTCAACGAAGTTTTAGAGGATGAAAGCGAAAATATTTTTAACAAATAGTAGACACTTGGCAACTTTGACTTGCAACGATGTTTTATTGTTCTTCTTCTTCGTCCTACTTAATAAATAGGCTTATTTTCTGTTTTACTTCGGTTTTTATCCTCAATTGACGTTGTATGACCATATGTTCCTCGGTTATCATAATAATCCTCCTCCGTTTGGCGATATGTCTCTTTCTATTCGTACTATTCTATTTTTTGTCTTTCTTTTGATCTGGTGATTCCATTCCACTTTTCTTCTTTTGGTCCACGCGTTTATTTCCCTGTACCAAATCTCGCTCGTATCTCCTCACTTCTTAATCTGTCTCTTAGCGTTTGGCTTATTATTTTTCGTAAGATTTTTATATCTGTTGCTTCCAGCAGTATTTGTATTTTCATTGTGTCATCTCTTGTTTCTGCCGTGTACGTCATTATCGGTCTTATTGTTGATTTATATATCCTGGTTTTCGTTTCCGTTGTGAGTATTTGTTTTTCCAGATTGTGTTGTTGAGACATCCTGCTGCTCTGTTTGTCATGTTCACTTGTTCTTTACTTCTTCTTCCACTTTTACGTAGCTTGACCGTTTCATTCAAAAGTATTCAGTTTCTATCACTTGTTAATAATAAACAATATAATAATAAATAGAACAAATATATATTTAAACTTTGAAAATAAGGCTATTATCGAACACAAGTTAATTAAATCTAGCCCAAGTACTTTTGCTTAAAATAGCATCTTCAGGGGCATTTCGTCAAAATAAGAACTATCCGGCAAGCGTAGAGTGTGGAAACATTAAAAATAACATAAATTATACAAAAACACTACACTAAAACGAGGACAAACAGTTTAAAATTAATTCTACGCTACATTCTCTGTCAGTATCTGGATGGATAATGATTATCCATCCAGATACTGACAGATAATGTAGCGTAGAATTAATTTTAAACTGTTTGTCCTCGTTTTAGTGTAGTGTTTTTGTATAATTTATGTTATTTTTAATGTTTCCACACTCTACGCTTGCCGGATAGTTCTTATTTTGACGAAATGCCCCTGAAGATGCTATTTTAAGCGAAAGTACTTGGGCTAGATTTAATTAACTTGTGTTCGATAATAGCCTTATTTTCAAAGTTCATTTATTCGAGCATTTAACCTCATTCATTTATAAATATATATTTATATAAATACAATGAATATATATATATATATATATATATATATATATATATATATATATATATATATATATATATATATATATATATTCTGTGGTGTTTGAGAGAAACATGATAACTCCAAAATGCATGTTTTTCAGTAGAGCAATTTTAAAGTTCGAGATGGTTTCTTAAATCGAACGCAACAAAATAAAAAACCAAATATATTTCATTAAATACTTTATTAAGTGCTATAACAGATGTAACAAGCAAAATATGTTTTAACATTTATGTTTTTGATATAATGGCACATATCATATTTGTATCAAAAATATAGAGATTTAAAAAGTATTTTAATGGAGATAACGGCCAAAGAGGAGAGAACTTAAACTATTATTGGTCAATTTCTTTGTATTGGAAAACACTGCTGTGGAAATATATGGCTTTGCTTGTACCAAATAAAACTTACGCTTCGAAATTTTCATCACTGTCGCTTGTATATTGTGTGGTATTGGTTTGAGTGTGTTTAAGCGAATGGTAAAATCCATGATAGATTTGATCTATAAAGGGTAGTAAGTCGAGAATATCTTTATATTTCAAATAGTCTATGGGTAGAGGATCATTATAAGCTGGAAGTATCTGAATATTAGACATGGAAGTTAACCTGCCTCTTCTTAGCATGGACATTGAACGAAATGGTTCATTGGGATCTAATGTGTATTTGAAGCCTATATCACTATCCTTTTTGTAATGTAACCAAAATATGCTGTTCCAAACAAAAGAATTTTTATCTTTATCAACATTTCTTGTTTGGAAAATCCGAAAAAGTCAGTTTGTTTCATAAATTTTACGTCAAAACGAGGGCTCGTCATTTTAATTACTGATACCCAGTCCTGTGGAACTGAAATTGTGGCGCTTCTTTTTTTTCACAAATCTCTCTATGGTAGCATGGTCTGTATCACATTCTAAATGAGTATGACCAGGAACTAGGAACTTATGATCAATTTCTTTTAGAGTTTCCTTTTCTTCAAGTGCTTTTAAAAACATAATCGGTAATATATTATTTCGGTTTTGACCTGGGCACGTATCAGAATAGAGGACTAGTTTTTCTACCTCTTCTGGCAAGTCTTTAATAAACTGAAATAAGCAAGATGCGATCTCATCAGCTCCTAGTTGAGCTACACCTTCGTGCCACACATAACAATATGTCCGTTTTGTGGTGATATTGCGGATCGTTAAATTGAAAGTCCATAACTTTCTTTTATAGAAGGACACACTAGATGTCAAATTAGGTGTAGCCAAACACTTCTGCAAATCAAATGCAACTACTACAAGCTTGCCTAAGCTCCGCATACTTTCTTCTTTGTCGCCTTGTTTTGTTGTATAATGAAAGGAAGCCTTATCCTGGTGTTGTTGGCGTTCATTTTCTAATCTTTGTTTTTCTTCTTCGGAGGCACAGCTTTTTATTTTCAGAAATAATGAATCACAGGTTTTGCAAGTGTCATTAGATGGCTTCTTAAACTTTAAATTAAGATTTTTAAATAAGTTTCGAAAAACACTTAAACTCAAGGGGGGCGTTAGTTGCATTAGATTTTGTGTCATTGAATTTTTCTTTATATAGCCTGTATAAGATTTGTAAATTTAATTCTTGCCCTAAATACTGCTTTGAAGTGTGACTTCTACTGTAGTGGCTTTCATATTTTGGAAATATATTGATAAAATTTCGAGCAAATGAGATATCTGCTTCTGAGCGCTTGTTACCTGACGGCTGCATACCTCTTAAATCGGACTTGAGTATAATAGAAGTAGGAGATGCTTTCTTTTTTTTAACAACGTCATCTAAGAAACCTCTGGTTTCGCCAAATATTTTCAAAAAGCAACATTTACAGATATTACCATCCATATTCTCCAACTTATAAAGAACTGTAAATTGCCTATTTTTGACTGAGTTACCACGGCGTGTCCTTTCTTTAGGTTTTACTGTTATTAAACTAGCCAAATAACGTTTCTGTGTATCCCTAGTTGTCAAGTTTCTGTAGTCTCTAAAAATTTGCTTTAGATCAACAGAGGCAGTCTTTTCATGACATTTTGCTCGACAGTTTGTGGACACAGGTATCGAAATTTTAGCTGAAATGTTCTTACCTTTAGCAGTAATGTATTCCTCACCCTTTCTTTTTTTATCAGAACGACTTTTTCTTAACTTCCGTTGCATTGGACCCTGGCCCTTTTTTCTTTTTTCTACAGTTATTTGCGCCAAAGGATAGACATTATCCAACTCGTTTTGAGTGTCTTCGGAATCCGCGTTTTCATGTTCATGTTCAGAACCTGATGGTTCCCACAAATCGCTAGATCCAGAACTAAAATCATCATCAGGAGTTACTTCAGACGCTAATACATTCAGAAGATGAGTATTTTCTTCAAGATTTACTGGTGAAAACAGTGCTGGTTGTATATATATATATATATATATATATATATATATATATATATATATATATATATATATATATATATACCTTTTATAAACGATGTTTACCAGCCAATTATAGGAGATCGAAATTCCTTGTAACCTTTATATGTATTTAATATATTCGTCTTTGATTCTTTTGATCAAAGAAATTTGTTTATCAAACTTACTTTATGCCTATTTTTTTTTAAAGTTAATTTGTTGCAATTAAACCAAATAACACTATTTATACTCTAAATAATTTTGCTATATTCATTCAAAATTTAATTTAACATTATAACGATTTTGTGCCAAATTATATATGAACTTTTTTAACAATCTATCTGCTGATATATTTGCTTGAATTGATATTTATAAATAAACCCCATGCAAAAGGATTTAGATGTACATTTATTAACAAATATTTGTCATTTTCCAAACAATGGCACTCACTAACAAAAATAATTCAATAAGTTTAAATACATATTGTATGGATATGACATTTAATAACGTAATAAAATTGTGAATATATTATCCTATTATTATTAATAAAAATAGTATTATAAAACGGTTAAATTTGAATATTATTTCAAGCGAAATTTTCGCAAAATCCAGGTTATATGTATACTGATGGAACTAAAGAAAATAACCGTAATACAACAACTTTAATATTTTCACTTATAATTTGTCGTTTCTGCGGTTCCCATCAACCATATTTATTACATTCGGTATTTATGTGTTTTTTTCCCTATTGACATTTAAGACTGAATGTATTATATGCCATATTATCATTAAGTCCATCTACAGAGTCAAAAAAATAATATTTCTCCTTATAGTTCTTAGATTATTCATATTGGTTTGAGGTGCGTTGACTGCATTTTGCTTATCTCTTTGTGCACTTATTGATTAGTACATATAGATATATTTGATGTAGATTCTGCACTTCATAGAAGTGTAAAGCCGAGTACACACATGCCAGTAAATTGGGGAAGTATCTGTCATGCCAGTTGCTGGCATAGGCCAGTACGCACAAGACACATTTGCTAGTAATTGGCATGCCAGTACCTCGCTGGCCTTTACTGGCAAGCCGTAAAGCCGCGTTTTCACGATGACAATTGGTGAGACAATTGTCAGAAGACAACTTATTGGTATGAAATTATTGTCTTCGTCTAAACACTTCCGGCCAATTGCCTTGCCAACTGCGCTCACAATTGGCCCAAAATTCAGTTGTCTCCGGGAGTAGACTGAGTACAATGAGCTGCGCCCAGTAAGTCCCCCACCAATCGAAATCTCAATTGTCGCGACAATTGGCGCCGTGTGAACGGTATAGGCTAGTAGTGTTGTCTTGTTTTTTGCCAGTTCCCTCTAGATCTGTGGTGTCATTCAAAACATACACGTGATTTGCGTAATTTGTAGCTGTCTACTGGCATGGCAATAGTTGGCCACATATAAACATCTTCTCGTTCAACTGGACTGGCCTCCGACAATCCGCAATCACGTGATGACAATTGTCCAGTGACAATTGTCTCGCCAATTGTTATCGTGTAAACGCGGCTCTAAAGCAGGGTAAATTTTTACACATGCCAGTTCTATTAAACAATCGAGTGCTTTTCATCTGAAACTAAAAAAAATGGTTTGTAATTAAAAGTGTTTAAGTCTCCAACAAAAAAAGGAGATCCATGGAAGGAATTACAGGATATTGTTAGAAATTTAATAATGAATCCAAAACGAAACTCAAAAAAGAGAAAAAATTAAATGGGAAAGTGAATTGGTAGGCGAGAGAATCTCGGAGCAATTTTTTATTTTGACTTTTACCTCCTTTATACCTTTACCCATTTGCTCTCGAATTTATGTGTAAACATTGTCAAGGGCTATTTTATTTTTATATAGAAATGATTTATAATTCAAAAGTCACTTCAATTCTCTATAAATAGCAATAAATTTGATGGTTTTTTATCAACCCAACGAAACATTTGTTAAATTAACAAGTTTAAAAATACAATTAATTTTTATTAACAACAAAAAAAATCTACTAGCTACTGGCATGCCCATAACGGTAGCGCACGTTCACATAGTAACACTCCCTACGTATGCGTCTTGCATCTCACAACACGCTACGAGCAAGAAAAATCAAATTCTTTGCGATTAGCTAGCATGCCAGTTAACGTACACACTTGGTGGTTTGGGGACAGTAGCTGGTGCTTGCTAGGTACTAGTATGCCATTGTGCTAGTACCAGGCATGTGTATCTTCGGCTTAAAAAAAACAAGTGATTTTACAAAGGTTAATTACAGAAATAAATAAAAATACATGCCAACTTTTTCAGCTAGTTTATTACTATTTTGTTAGTATCTAAACAAAAGACTGAACTTAAGATTATTAGATTTTAGAAAATAAGAATATTCGAATTAAGAATATTAGATATTAGAACTTAAGAATAGAAAAGTAATTGAATACTACAAGTAATAAAAATTTAAGTTTAGACATTTATTTTTTAACTAAAATATTTTAGCTACTCGTTTCCTATGTGCATGTTTTTTATATTAAATTATATCTATCTATCTAATTAGCCTTCTTCGGACCATCTTTGGACATAGGCCTTCCCAATCCTTTTCCATTCTTCTCTGTCTGTCGCTACAGTCATCCACCTAGAGCCCACGTGCTTCTTGATATCATCTGCCCATCTCATTTAGGGCCTTCCTCTGCTTCGTTAATATTCTCACGGTCTCCAACTTGTAAGAATTTTGTTCCATCGGTCTCCTTTTTGTCTTGTATTGTGTCCGGCAAATCTCCATTTCAATTTTGTAACTTCTTGTCTAACATCCCTCACTTTTATTTTCTCTCTTATCCGATCGTTTCTCTTTTTATCCATTAGTCTTATGTGCATTTGTCTTTCCATTGCTCTTTGGGATTTTATGATTTTGTCCATGTTTGCTTTTGTAGTACTGTAGTAGTGACAGTGTCGTGAATAGTGAACAGTGTAGTAGTGTCTGGGGGCTCGGGAGACTGAGACCTCGGAAGCCCTAAGGAAGGCATCAGAGAGGATGCCGAAAGCTTGGCAAAATGGACATCGACGCGGTTCAACCCGGAAGACTGGTAAGTTTGATATTAATTTTAGTAATAATATTAATCTTAGCTCTAGTTATATATATATATATATATATATATATATATATATATATATATATATATATATATATATATATATATATATATATATATATATATATATATATATATATATAATCCTGAACTTGTTCTATTTCATCTTGTTCTAATTAATATTAAGGCCTATCTTTCCAGCTTCTACATCCAGTTCTTTCATCATTTCACACAATTTTTCTTTTTTATCAGTTTTCAGTACGATATCGTCAGCGTACCTTAGATGGTTCCATCGTTGTCCACAAACTTTTATACCATTTTCTTCCCATTCTAATCTTTTAAAAGTATTTTCAAGAGCCTGATTGAAAAGTTTCAGTGATATTGTATCACCCTGTCTTACGCCTCTATTTATTTGTTTTGATTTTGTTCCTTCATATACTTTAATTGTTGTTTTGACTTCCTTATATATATTGTCTATTAGTTCCGTATATCTGTGGTCAATTCTGCTGTTAATCAAAGAACTTTTCACTGCCCAATGTTCAACTCTGTCGAAAGCCTTTTCGAAATCTATAAACCCCATATATAGAGGAATGTGGTATTCATTTGCTCGTTCTATAACTATTTTCATACTTAGTAAATGGTCACTTGTGTTTTATTAAATTATAACTATTTTTTATTATGATGATATAAGCTTGCCTGATAAAAAATGGTTACAAATTAAAATTGCCCGATGTCTAAACACGGGTATCAAAGATAAAGTAAAAGAGAGCTAGCACGCAACGGCAATGGTTTAAAGTATCAGTTTTGTTTTTAAAGCATTCGTCGATAGATAGTGTTAATTATATACATAATATCACTTGTCGAACCAGTGTCGTTAAGCGCTAACTCTATTTTACTTTAGGTTTTATATCTCTCGTTTTTAACAGCTGGTAACCCTAATTTGCAATCATTTTTTTTTCATGCAATCTTATATCATAATATTAAGAAAGAACATTAGATTAGGTTAAAAGCTTGCACAACAAAAACTAGAACATATGGAAGTTTGCCCATTTTTTTTACATATAAAAAAGCTCTTGGCCTATAGAACGTACTTGAAATTGAACTCAGATTATTGAAACGACCTAGAAATGTTTTAAAATTATAAACAATTTTTTCAAATGCTGAATATCGTAGTATTTTGCTTTATTTAAAGGTATAAGTCAACAATATGCTAGCTCTGGTAGGTGAAACCAGCTTGCTGGTAGTGCAATTTGTTTCCTCTTAGGCTTAGTAACAATACTTTCTTCATTTAGGCCATTAATGTCTTGATTAAGCTCATGTTTTTGTCACACTCGATGTACGAGTGGCCTCTTATTGGAAAAAACATTTTTATTCTATCAAGTTTCTATATATATATATATATATATATATATATATATATATATATATATATATATATATATATATATATGTATATGTATAGTTAGTTTTTCGTTATCGACCATCAAATAATTAAAATAAATGTATAGTATCAGGCTTTTTGGTCAGAAAATACAACGATTTTTTTCTCGTAAACTCAATATTTCGCCATTTGGTTTATGGCTTTTTCAAGAGCGCACTAAAAAATTATTTATTGATAGAATAAAAAAATAATATAACATAAAAGAAGTTAAAGATGTAATCGTTCAAACAGCGTAGCACAAACACAACATCTTAAGTGACATACTAAAAATATTAAAACACAAACACATCTTCATGAGTGACAAACTAAAATATAACAATTTAATCAGTGGCGTGCAGAAACTAACATATTTTATAAATTAAAAAGATTTTAAGATGTTACAATAAATAGAGCAATAAAAGTCCGTTAGCGTCTGTTTTGTGGTTAATAGCATTATCTGTCCTGCTTATATTGCACATTTCGAGAAACAGCCTATTTTTGTAATTTGAGACTAATTGTATTATTTTTACATTATCAAAATAAAATTCATGACCTGTCTTGATGGAATGTTCGACAACAGCGCATGTATTTTTCCCCTTCTGCAATCACTTCTATGTTGAGTGACCCGTTGTTTCAACCATTGTCCGGTTTGACCAATGTAGCATCCCTGGCATTCTAAACATTGCAATTTGTAAATGACGTTACTATTGTACATGGTTGGTGTATGATCTTTGGTTTTAGAAAATAAGTTGTTGAATTTAAAATTGCTGTATTTACTAATTGTTGTATTGGTGTAGCTCTTAAATATTGATGCTAGTTGATTTGTTAGACCAGGGATATATGGTAGTTTTTTATAAAAAATTTAATTTATTAAAAAACTAAGTTCAAAGTTATTATATGCACTAGGAATATTTAATTCAGTCATTTTTTATATAGCAGATATATATCTACATTATCATATGCAGCTTTTAGATCAAGAAAAACAGTTAATACCACCTTCTTATCAGTAAATGTGTTAAGTACTATTATGTGATAGTAGTATATGTGCATGATTGCAACTAAGTTCCTTGCGGAACCCTATTTGATAAACTACAAGGCAGACCCCTATGTTCTATTCCACAAATTAGAATACCTCTTGGCAAAGATGTCCCAGTGAAGGTATAGCAAACAGTTGCATTTGGAACTAAATTTACCACCTCACCACGATCTCCCCTTGCAGGTGTTTCCTCGCTTCCTTGACTATTACTACATGTATCATTATTAATCTTATCTGGCTTTACTTTTATTTTAATTCTCTTCACAGTTATAATTTTACAGTTTTTAGTATTTGGTTCTGAGTTTTTTAGCAGGACATCATCACTAAATTTTTTGTCAATAAATTGGATTATTCTCTTGCATGTAACATTTTTGTTGTGTTTAAATACATCATAACCTTTTTCTTTTAGCAAATTATTTTGAAGAAAGTTATTTGCTGCATTTCTGTTTTTAAATAAAACACTAATTCTATTAATCCCTTTTTGTGAGTCTTAAAGATATCGTTTAGCTGTAAATCAAAGATTTCTTTTGCAATTGCTAAATAATTATAATTTCCAACATTTTACTGATCCTTCCTGGCTTCTATATATACTTCAATTGGCCCCTTATGTCGTATCTATTTGGAATCTTTATCATATTTACTTTTTTTAACTCTTTAATTTCTTTCTCCACATCTTTCATTTCATTTTCGATTATTATATCTGGGGGCTTCTCGCCCCCAGACGCATCCCCCATTTTTTTTAGTTTAACTCTTATTAAAGAAGGTAACTTACCAAAATTTTCCAAATGTTAACTGTATAATTCATGCTTTATGAATTTAATTTGAATCAAAGGATACTTGAAAGTTTAAAACAAAAGCATGCAGTCACCTAACCTATCAAATCAAAAGTAATTATAAATTTTTCTTCAAATTTGGTCCTTATTTAACTTCCTTTTTTTGTTTATACTTTCTATAGTTTAAGTAAGAAACTTCAAGAAAACTATTATTTGGTTGGTAATTTCACAATATTCTCTCAGAGTCAACAATATAGACTGTACTCTTCAAAGAAATTTTGACACACTTTTAAGATCAATTCGTATTCGTAAAATTTTAAAATTGAATTCTGTTTTATTTAAAGGTAAACCTCAATCTTAGCTTCGTTGAAAAATTTAGTTAATTTTATTTCTAATAATTATTTAAATAGTTACAACCAGTTGTAAAATTGTATAACTGTCGCCCAACACTTAAGGTTAGTTAATAAATTTTGTTAATATTATTTGTAATAACTGTTGATGTCAAGTAATAATAAATATGTAATATTTCTCTCTAATATTCAGGAAATGCAGAATTTTCTTAAAAAAGATTTTCACCCTTTTATATTTTTTAGGTAAGAAAATCTTTTATTTTCTAGCCAGCAAGAGGATTCTTTTAAACGGCGTCCACTTCAAATATTTTAGGAACCTTCTTGTTTATGTTACCCAGGAAATCTCTGTCAATATTTTTTGATTTCTTTCTTTATAGTTAATCCATCCAGGTCCTCCTTTATTCAGTTTCTTACGATCCAGCCCTCCAACCAAAACAAGAGTGGCCGTTCGCAAATGTGGCGGTTTGTTTACTTACCTACCCTATCTCCAGCCCAGTGAATGCTCAGTCCCCACTTTCAATCCCCTATAGGTTATACCCAATGTGATAGGCAAATTAAATCATTATACACTGTGATAGAGAACCTGTTATTTCCTAAAATTAAAATCCACTATTCGGCAATTTAATGATTATGTTTTCGTAGGAAGACGTTATGACTGAAAAGGTTAAGATATTTACTTTTTCTTGCTCTTCAAACTATTTCTTAGTTAAATGTATTCCTGCAAAATTTATTATTGTTTTTTTTAAGTTACTACTAAATTTCTATACCTCGCCGTATCCCTTTTATTATACATTTATTTTTACTGGTCTATAAAATAGTAAATTGTAAAAATGAGTTTTATTGGTGCATAAATGCAAAGTTTAATAAATGCTTATGATTCTAGATTCCACTCCCATGTTAAATTGTTTATTAAAGTTAGTCCTTGGGGAAATTATATTATATTGGGTAATTGCTGCAGCTATACAACAACACATAATAATTGTTAAATTAATTATCATCCAGTGTCAACCATAACATGAGATAGATACACTGTCAAGCTTATATTTCCACATTACGAATGTATGTATGTTAAACAGATTTTGTTTTAATTAAAATTTAGTATAGCTACCATCATATGACACAAAAAAACGTTTGAAATAAACTTCAGAATAAAAAACTATATAACCCTGATCTCTATGGCATATATTGAATGAAGGGTCCAATGCATAAACCGGTCAAATCACATGAAGCAAAATGTTCAGGAGAAATGAAAAATATTTTTGAGGTAAAACTGTGAAATCCTGATCATTTTTCTTATCCTTTTAACACTTTTTTTTTAAATAATAAGTTGTAAGTTAAAAAAGAAAAAAGTTATAGTGAAGAAAGAATTGGACTTGACTGGTTTATGCAAATAATTTCTTTATGTCATACTAGTTTATTATTGTGTTTTTATTGCTTAGTTACCAACTACGTTGTACAATATTATTGTACAAGCCATAATTAAAAATTATTTTATTACGGTCCTGTCACACAGGCCTAAGCTATCATTATCAGTCAACGAGTTCGGGGACTTCACTTCACAGACACATTCCAAGAGAGAGTCTTACACATTAGACACATTCTCACGTGGTCGCTCGATTACCACGAAATTTTCTATATACTAAATTATTCTCTAAAAAACATATCTACTCGCTCGAAGTAAATTCCTCTAGTTTCATGCTATCAATCCTAAGCCTGGAACAGTTTACGGTAATAAACAGACATTTTGTGACTTTTAAAACGAATACAGTGTAGTGAACTGGAACTGGAAACATAGATTGGAAACCACCTGTACCTAATACGCCAAGAGAGCTCTCTCGAAGCAAGAAAAAGTACGCTACGATTACAGGAAACCATGTAAGTGTTTTTGAATAACATTTGAACTGTTAACCTAAAGTGTTCTCATATTGCAAGTAGATTGTACCAGGTTAAACGTTATCATTATTCCCTATATTCTGCCATTATAATTTCTCAGCATTTAATACGATTTAAATCACTGTTACCCCCTGTTCCAACCAGTAAAAAAGTACACTATGGATTTACAACTCTAAACCTTATTTATTAAGGTTTAAATCGCATGGTAGAAACCCCATATATTATATTATATTATATTTTTATAATTATCATTTCGGGATATCATTTCTACCAGTGCCGATAAATACGTAATGTGTAATTTATGCCCGCGCGGGCATTAAGTATACTTTATGAACGTAAATATACAATCAAAAAGACAACTTATTATTGTGAACATCTTTATTTCATGACATTTGAAATTAGCAATGTTCATATTGTAGCGAGATTAGATAAATCGAGCGGTTCGAATTTATATAAATATATTTATTTACAACTTTACAGTTCGGTAATATCTTAACAACTAAAACTAACTCATAAAATTCTTACATATATTTACCAAAAAGTATTATTGCATTTAATGCATGTTCATAACACTGCTCCCCTCTTAGATCTGAGCATCCCGATCATCAACTTTATATGTAGGCCCAGTATGACGAAATCTACAGGCCTTTCCAGCTCCGTATGACCCCCTCAAGAAGAAATGATAGTCTATTGACTTTAAAGGACACGATATCTTTGGGCTAGTGCAACACACAGTAATTCTTACGCCGGTTTCTCGGAAGATCACTTCAAGCATGCTTCTGACAATCTTCTAATCCAGATTATCTAGGGCGTGGCCTGTCTTGGGTAAGACCAAATTTTTGATGTCATAATTACAGGCGATGCTCTTCAAATTATTTAAAACACACCATATATCCTCGTAGCTTGCCCTGTCTGTATACGACTTCCTGGTCACCATATACAGCAAAGATCAAGAACCATCTTCTAATCTCAGTACTCTTTTAACTTCAGGCTGCTGGTTTTTTAACTCGCCCAAACGACCTAATTTCTTATAAAAAACGGATGAGAGTCCTTTAGTCATCTCGAGATCTTGGGCAACACAGTGTGCTAGAGACACGTTATGCGGAACACTAAACTTGCTGAACTTCTGTCGTCACGCTGAATCTAGCACTTTTTCTCTCTGCGAAATTTGACATAAACTCATTAAAGCTTGGTCGCCGGTCATCTTTGATCTCATGTTAAAAGGTTCGGGATTCGGGGTTGAAGCTTAGTTTCTGTACTATCATCGTTCTTAAAGGTTCTATAAAGAAGATCATCTTTTAGCACTTGGCAATTCCATTGGCTCCAGTAACACTTGACTTCGAGACTACATGTACTAATGTCTTACCAAGAAGGTCTTTCACTTCGAGGCATCCAACTCAATACTCTTTTTATACATGAATCATCTGCTTTAGCGTCTTGTAGCTGTTGAGGCTGCGATCGATCATTCAAATCCGTTCTTTTAATTCAAGAAAATAATTACGATTTGCACTGTATGGCCGTCTTGATTGAATTTGAATTGCATTTGAATGACTTTTTGGAGCCCAGTGTTCGATCTGCTCTAGATTTCTGACTGTTGTAGTATTTTCTTGCAATTTACGACGAATGTGACCTACATCGCTACCATTCCAACATCTGGGTTCACGTCTCTTTGGCATCATGAAGAACTACTTTTCATATGATTTCCTCCAGACGTTTATCGTTTTGTACGTCGCTTGCTTCAGAGGTTCGTACTCGATAGCTCCGTGAGGCTCGACTACCTGTCTCGTGTTCAAAGGCAATGGCAAGCGCTTCATCTAAAACTTTCGGTCTTACTAGTCGTGAAGCTTTCTGTAGTTCACTGTCTCCCAACCCATTGGTGAAGGTATCTACAGCAATTTGTTCCAATATATTATCTGGTGCCTCTGTATAGGTCAACAGCGCTATACGGGCAACATCTGCTTCAATTTCTTGCAAACTCTCACTTGCTCGTTGGATTCTACTTCTTATTTGTACTTTCTAGACTTGCTGTAGATGGGCATCTTCGTAACGTTTATCTAGTCGAGTGAACAAGTTCTGGTAATATTTTTATGGACCCTTAGGGATCGATCTTAGGATATCCGCAGCATCACCTCGTAAAGCAGCAGTCAAGAAAACAGCCTTTTCTTATTCTGTCCAATGCATGCTGTCGTAATAGTTTCCAATTGTCTAAGGTATATGGACCAAGAGGACGTTTCATCATATGGTGGCAATTTGTATCACATGATGTGTCGTTTTATCTTTTTCTTCTTAACGTGCCCTATCAAGTCCCCTTGACGTTAACGATTAACATGGCGAAACTGTCTCTGTCTCGAGATGTTCTAAATAGTTTCATAACGTTTAATCTCTTAGTGATAATTCTTTTACTACCCGATCTAAGGCTACTATATTATTTTAATTTTTAAAAAGTGAAACTGGAACAAACCATGAAGTGGAGATATCCAGGAGTGGCTAATATACCTGTTGAATACAAAGCACGTGGTGTTCGTGTGTATTAAGGTATAAAAAAAAGCGCTATTAAAAGCTTAAAAGCTTAAAATGATGATGGAATAATACAATTCCGAAAACATCTATAAAAAAAAAAATTTAGGCTTTTAATAAGCGCTTTTTTTTATACCTTAATACACACGAACACCACGTGCTTTGCTACTATAATAACTGGTGGTATTAACTATATTAACTACTATACTAACTGTTTAATCTTCTCTTCTACTTTATCAAATGTTTTAGAAATTTCTTTAAATTTCTCATTGTTCTGAATACATATTTCTTTAATTATTTGTGAAGTCTCGTCGTTTTGTCTACCTACTTCTTTAATTTGAGACATTTCCTCGAATCTTTTGGAAACAGTCTCGAATTTTTCATTAATTATATTAGTTAAAACTGCTTCATCTGCTCACTGGAACTGGAATATCTGTAGGTCATCTCCATTTTTGTTGAGAACAGTCTTCAGTCGCTCTTAGAGTATCTTCTTGGCCTCACAGTTTTCATCGCGCTCTTCTAGTTGCTCGTGCAACTTTTTCAACTAAAAGTTCTACTAGCAGCATCTTTGGGTCAAGCACACACGTACTTTTTAAATGTTCTTTCGTACAACGATCACTACCGAACTACGCGGATGTTTACGTTGAATAATACTTTTCAAAAGTTGATAAGTCTTTTTTAAAAGTCACTGCTGAAATTATTTTTTTATTTACACCGTAACACCAACTGTAATAAAATAAATCGAGCGGTTCCAATTTATATAAATATATTTGGTTACAACTTTACAGTTTGGTAATATCTTAACAACTTAAACTAACTCATACCATCGTTACATAATATATACATATATATATATATATATATATATATATATATATATATATATATATATATATATATACCAAAAAGTATTATTCTCGAATCATCTGGGGGTAGTCTTCTAGATTCTCAAAGCCCGAAATGCTTCTTCGAGGTGCAACCATTACACGGGCCACGCTGAGTGTATATTCATAACAATATTCTTATTTACGATTTAAGTCTTCTTTACCATTGAACATTTGGACCACAGCGAACACAAACAAAATGTTTCGATGGTATAGGCAAAGTACACAAGTAGCACAGTTTCACTAATGTGTTCTACATGGTTTTTTGTAATCCAGTGCTGTAATTTTTCATATTCCTTGTCGTAGGCATTTCTCAACTTATATGGTAGTAACTTTTGCGTTGCTTTTTCCGCTTTTTTTTTTAATTTGGTTAGTGATCTCAACAATATCTTGCATTTTCACGGTTTAAGTTTAACACGTTTGACAGCATGTCCGTAGCGTAGCAACATAACACGGACCATAGAATATCTACTAGTAAATATTGTCAAAATTAAATTGAATTTTTGGATTTTTTTGAACATATTGATTTGTAGATACAATAACGAACTAGTATGACATAAAAGTTTATATGTACCGCGGGTATTAATAGATGTACAAACCCTCGGACTAGGGGCCCTTGGGTTTGTAACATCGTCGCCCTCTGGGCATAAACGTATATTTTATACCCTTAGTACATAAATAACTATTTTGGGGAATAGTACAACAAAATAGAATTTCATATCCAAAAAAATATTGTCTAGTAATTTACTAAATGAAATAAACGAAAACATAGTTTCCACTATTTAAAATAATGATTTCTCTCCCATAACAAAATATAACTTTCTGTTGAATGAATCCTTTTTTGAGTTTTCATCGGTTTATATTAATGATCTTAATTTATACATTCTTTGCATTTATAAATCACTTAATTCTTCGACGGAACTATTTTTTTAGAACCTGTTAAATTTGTTAGACGACCTGCCCAATAAAGTCAGAAAGATTCTATGCGGTGACTTGAATATTAGTTACGCTGTTACTACAAGAATTACTAAAACAATATCTACCATAACTGATTATATTCTCTTGGATTTATGATCCCTTGATGTACGTTCTCCAATTATAATGCAGGACTCTCTGACCATGAAGCAGTATATACCACGTTTAACATTCTTAACAAACGATCCTCGAAAACTCAACGTTTAGGTAGGATTTTTTCAGCCCAGAACTTTCCTACATTCCAAAATTTGTGCTTGATTTCTGGATGGCACTTTCCCTTTGTGGAGGTATACTATAATTTCAGTAATTTTTTAGAAAAACTTGTCTGTGTTTTTTAATAAGGCATTTCCTATAATTACAATTAAGTCAAAACATCATATATCTGGACTACCAAGGGTATTCGCATATCAGCCAAGAATATGCGTTCACCAGTGTACATCAAGAAATTTACTACCAATGTCTTTGTCACTGAATATATCTCCAAGTACAGAGGAACCTATCTAAAACTTATCAAAACAAATGTGACAAGAAAAACTTTGTCCATAATAAACGATCTTTAAAATAAAACTAACACTTCCTTAATATAAGTAAAAATATAACATCAGCCATTTTGCCACAACAAGATCCTATTTCCTATCTTTCCATTCAAAAAAGGTCTCGAATTTATTCTTTATAAGACTAGTATAGATCTTTTTAAATCTAAACTGATCCAAATAATCAGTAGAATCAAAAGCAAATCTTCCTGTAGCACTGATGATCCATAAATGTTTTTTTAAATCTCACAAATAATGTGGTAAAAGTCCTGGTCTAATTAATTACCGATTACTTTGAAAAAAGTATATTTTCAGAGTGCCTAAATACAGCCATTATTTTTCCTCTTCATAAAGGTGGTGATAAATCTAATGTTTGCAACTATAGACCTATTGCCTTACTATTTGTCATATCCAAAATTCTTGAGAGTCTTCTAAATATACTGAAACAAATACAAGTAGCAATATTCTAGCAGAATTCTTCTCTAGACAATCTGTAATATTTCAGTGGCATATTTGTTTCAAAGTTGGTACGCACATATTCTGGACGGCCATAGGTCTCGTCATTTTTTATTTTTTTATTTATAATTTTTAATTTTTTTAGAATAATATTAATTAGAGAAGAGTAATAAACTATTTTTATGTAAACTTGATAAACTTCGTACATGATTTCAGTATTTATTAGAAGAATGTTTTCACCAATTGGATAAATGCTAGTAATTCATTACAAAACCGTTAATTTTCTGCATATACTTTTACTTTAGTCGTGAAATTTGCAAACGGTTAATTCTAAACATATTTCAAAACCGCTAGTTTCATTAGTCGGAATTCCATGCAGAGCCAAACTCCTTTAAATTTGGAACACTTTCTAAATACGATTGTCACATTTCGAAGTTATAACTCGTCAACTGAACATACATACCTCTTCAAGCAAATGGAAATGCAGTTTTAGGGTAAAAACCTTAACACATCAGAACCATGTTGCGACGACGAAAATGCTGTTACGATCGTTCGCTTCCCTCGCATCAGACGTTAACCTTATTGAATTTATGAAAATTTCAAAAGGTTCGAATTTTAGGTAGCTGTGACCTAGATATTACACAAGCCGCAGCCGAAATTGTTGTTCTATTGATACACATTATTTTTATGGATACACTAAAAGCGTACCTATTGCTAGATAATTTATCAAAGAAATTAACCAACTTAAAGAAGTAATTAACGGACCGGTTTGTAAATACGTGTTTGCAATTTACATAAAACTAGCGGACCAACTCGACATCGAGTTTTTTAAATGAAATTTTTATTTTGCAATAAAAATTAAGAGATATACAAACAATATAAGCAAAAATATACATAACATTCATTAATAATATTGCAAGTAAAAAGTGTATTAAATATCACGAAATATTTCGTTGAAAACAATGTTTTTGTTACGTCTCCATTTTCTGAAAACTTTTGCTTGGATGGATGGATAGATATCATTTAGCAGTTAATTTTGCATGCTGATCACGAGTCCGGTGTCAGATTTGCTCTATCTTGACGTTTTATGCACGTTTCAGGTCACTTCCGGTGTCGGATCGCAACCGGAAGTACATATTTAGATTCGTCTCGACGAGACCTTTTGATCCATATATACATTGTGGGGTCTAAAACTTAAAGTAAATTTTAACTTCCGGTCATCTCAAAACCGGAAGTGAATTTTTGTACCAAAAATATATCTTGATAATCTCATACATAATACTAATCTTCTTGTTCTTCAGCCTTCATTTATTCAATGTTGGACATCCTCTCCTCTAATTGCTTCCACGCTTCCCTTTCTTTTGCAATTCTCATCCAGTGCTTTCCAGCTACAGCAGTTATATCGTCTATCCATCTCTTTTTAGGTCTTCCCACGCTTCTTTTTTTTTCTCGAGGTCTTCAGAATGTCACTTTATGAGACCATCTGTTGGTGTCTTGGCTTGCTACATGTGCTACCCATTGCCATCTCAATGTCGCTATTTTTCCCATGATGTCGGTTACTTTAGTTCTTCGACATATTTCGGTGTTAGGAATTTTGTCTCTGAGGCTTATATTCAACATGGCCCTCTTCATGGCCCGTTGAGTTACTTTTAATTGTTCTGCCATTTTTTTTGTTATTGCCATAGTTTCCGATCCATAAGTTGCAACTGGTAGTATACAAGTGTCATAGGTTTTTCGTTTTAAGTGAATTGGGATTTTTCTGTCTTTTAAAATGAAGCTCAACTTACCAAAAGCAGCCCATGACAATTGTGTCCTTCTTTTAATTTCTAGGGTTTGATTTTAACTGTTCTACCTTTTCTATATTAATGTTGTATCTATCGTGATGTTTTCTAGGCTATTGTTTAATATCTTTGTTTTGTCGAGATTCATTTTTAATCCTATTTGATTCGATTTGGGATTTAAATCTTGTAGCATTGATTTTAGTTCATGGATATCTGTGCTTATAACTACTATGTCGTCTGCAAAACGCAAATGGTTAAGATATACTCCATCTATTTTTAACCCTTTTTTATCATAATTTAGTTTTTTGAAAACATTTTCTAATGCCAAAGTAAATAACTTGGGTGAGATGGTATCGCCCTGTCTCACACCTTTGCCAAGGTCTATTTTCATAGTTTTCAGATCATCATCTATTTTTACGTGAAAAGTAGCATCATCGTATATTCTTAAGGGCAGCATATCTTGAATCTACTCTGGCGTCGTTCAATGCTGTTTAGAAAGCCCATTTCTCGATAATGTCGAATGCTTTGTGATAATCGACAAATGCCAGATGTAGTGGTATGTTGTACTCTATTGTTTTTTCAATAACTGTCCGGATTGTTTGCAAGTGATCGATAGTGCTAAATCCCTTACGAAAGCCTGCTTGCTCCACTGGTTGGTATGCATCTAGTTTAGCTGTCAATCTATTTGTTACTATTCGGGTTAGTAGTTTGTAAAGGTCTGACAATAAGCTTATTGATCGGTAGTTTTCTATATTTGCGGCGTCCCCTTTTTTATGGAGTAGAATAACTTCCGCATTTTTCCATGCCTTCGGTATTTGTCCTTCCAATAGGCATTTATTCAGTAATGCTCTTATTGCCTCTTCTAATGCAGTGCCTCCCATTTTTAGCATCTCTGAAGTAATTTTATCTTCTCCTGGTGTTTTCCCATTTTTCATTTGTTTTAGGGCGGCTCGTATTTCTGATGTTATTTCAGGGAAGTCTTCTAAACCCACATTTAAGATATGTTTTGTTGGTATACCGGGGTCCGGAATAGTAGAAGTATACAGCTTTTCATAAAATTTTCTGATTTCTCTAACGATCTCTTCCTTATGCGAGCACAATGCTCCACGGTCATCTATTATCTTTATGATTTTATTCCTGCCAGTGGATTTACATGTTTTTAGTACTTCCATGTTCTTATTGTTTTCTATGGTTTCAAGAATCTGGTTTGTTCTATAAGCTCTGAGGTCTTTTCGAATATTTTTCTTGACGCTTCTGTTGAGCGCTTTATAGTCCGGGTTACCTCTGCTCGTTCTTCTTCTTTTCTCTATCTGTTCTAGAGTTTCGGGTTTTAGTTTAGCTTCCTTTTGTTTTCTTATTCTGCAACAAAGTTTCTTAGTGAATATTTGTATGTCTTTAGTTATTTTCTCAGCTAGTTCATCTATATTCTTGTGCTCAAAGGTATTTGCTACTAGTTTCCGTACTAATTCCTCTTGGTATTTCTCTTTATTACTGTCTAGGATGTCTGCCGGTGGTAAAGGGTTTGTTGTTAATAATTTTCGTCTTTCTCTCTTTACGTTAATACGTATATCAGCTCGAACTAGTCCATGGTCACTGGCGGTGTTAAATTTGTTCAACACCTCGATGTTTTTACATCTTGATCTATCACTGGAACGTAATACTAATAATATTTCGAAAAAATATTTTAATTATCTAATATGGTTTTTGAGTAAAGTGGTGGACAAGAAAAGGGCATAGCGTTTTAGTACATAAGATAAGCAAACTTTTACGACAAAAATTTTCTCGTTGTAAAATATTTCTTTTAAAAATTCTAAACCAGCCGCAATAAACACATTTTGATTTTTAATCATTAATTTTTGCTCTTTCCGGCTAATGATAGTCAGTTTTAAACCGGATTGATATTAAAAAAAAATCACAGCCAAATGATCTTTTACCTCCTAATGTTTCCAATAATCAAAAAGTACAAAATGTTTACATGACAAAATTTTCACTTGTTGTTTAAAATTTTTGCCAGCTAACAACTCTTCGCTATTAGCGTTCATGGAGATTATATTGGAAATACAAACTAGAATCGCTAGACTATAAGCCGATTATCTATATTTTTTAGAGACTCTTTATTTAATCCCCCCAGTTTTTTGTATTCGGAAATAAAAACTGTCAAAATGTATTTAATTTCTGTGCAGTTCTCGTTATTCATATTTTATTTTAACATTATCGCATCAAATTACACGTTGAAAGAAATACACACTTTTTCAATTTACCTCCACATTTAAATGCTATAATCTGCGACCATAGGCGGCGACTAGAATACTTTATTTTACTTTAACCTGGCAACGCTCTTAATTATTTTTTTGTGATGTTTGCGTTTGTTTCAAAAAGCACTAAAAATGGTTTAGAAAACACTAGATTAATATTAAAGAAAATTTTTGACAATGCTTAATATTGAACTTACACCGTATTCATATGGGCCCCGTGGGCAATAAAAGAATAAACCTATTAAATCACACAACAAAACAATTAATGCATTTTTATTAAACAAAAAACCTATAATTACAAGTATAAAAAAGTACAAAGTAAGTATAAAAACTAATTCAATTTTATGTGTGAAAGGTTACAAAATATGATACACATAATCCAACATTACATTTGATGCATTTTGTTCTCACTTTACTTTTACAATTTTTCACCCACATCTTGGTCTTTTACAATCTTAAGTACAATCTACCAAATGTCCAATGTTATCGTATTGTATGTCAGGAGTTACTCTTCTTGAGTTAGCTTGGAAAGTAAGTTTGGTATTTTGTCAAATATCCTTGTACTTAAATGCGCCTAAATGTTAACTGGGACATTTTTGGTTCTTGATGGCGATACAATAACTAAGTATTAATGACACACAAATCAATAGGATATGTAAAGGGATTTCACCACCACATTTTTCCTCGTATGTTTATCCTATTTTCCATCTCTTTATCAAGTTCCACTCCTATCAGAGATTGGAAATCATTCTGGAAATTATAATTTTGTTGGTTACACGCCTGAATAGTTCAATTAAACAATCGAAGCATTCTTATCCGGAGCGATATATTGATATCGCGATTACAAAAAAGTTTTCCCATTCTATTAAAAGTTGACCGTGCAATTTCAATGCGGCATCTTATTTCTTTTGTCTGATCAGTATCTTCTGTGGTGTGGCTCACCGTTTATTATAAGATGGCTTCACTGTATAAATTGAATAACAAAGGTGATAAAGTACACCATTGGTAGACTCCACGGCGAATCTGGATATCCTCGGTCAGTTCAATTAAAGATAAAAATACGTTTATTATTATTATACGTGGCTTATTCCCAGTTTAATAGTAATTAATTTACAATGCCACAAGAAAATAACTTCAGAACAATACTCGGTCAGTTCATTTTAAACTTTCACTTTTTGCTGGTTGGTTCCAATAGAGGTTACATAATATATGATTCTAATGTCTCTACTGTCTATGTTTTTATTTGATAATATTTCTTGAAGTCAATTATGCTGCACTCTATCAAATGCCTTTTTAAAATCAATAAAACAGGCATATACTTCCTGATTAATATCTAAGCATCTCTGTGAAAGAACATTTATTGCAAACAGTGCATCTCGTGTTTCCAGTCCTTTCCTAAATCCCATTTGCGTATTACTTATGCCTTCACCTAATTTCTTATGTATTCTATTGTGAATTCCTTTTAAAAACAATTTTAAGACATGACTCATTAAGGCTATGGTGCGATGTTCATTACACTTCTTTGCATTGGCTTTTTTGGCAAGCAGTATGAATGTTGATTGAAGCCATTCTTTATGTATTATACCTGTTTTATATATGGTATTAAATCGATCCAAAAGAAGATCAACAGAATCAGAACAGATTCAGTATTATCAATTTTGAGTAATTCGATAGGAACTTCATCAGGCCCGGGAGATTTACAATCTTTAGCTTGTTTCATTGCATATTCAGTTTCTTCTCGTATAATGTCAGGCCCAGTATCATCTTTAAATCCTTTTGGTGCTTCTATTTCTCTTTGTCTTTAAAAACTTGTGCTATATATTGTATCTTTTTCTGCATTTTTTGGTTTATACCTGTTATAAGTGCTTTAATAAGCTTTCATTCCTTAGTTGCCTAATTTTAAGTGTTTTTCTCATTTCTGTTAATTTTTTAATTCTTTTATTCATGTTAAAAAAGTCATATTTTTTCTCAATTTCTTCTAGTTCTTGGCACTGCTCATGTAATATTCTCTCCTTAGCTTCTTTTATTCTCTTTTTGATTTATCGATTAGTTTTATTATATTTAATTAGATTTTTTGTTTTGAATTATTTTCTTTTATTTATTAAAAGTAGTCTTTTAAGTAAGTCTAGTAAGTAAGTAAAAGACAGAATCCAATCTGCAAACCGCTGTCTATTTGCACTGGATAAGATCATAAAATTAAAAAATCTCACAAGAAGTTCAAAGATCAAAATCTATAAATCCATCGTCAGACCTGTAATAACATAAGAATGCGAAAAGTGGACTATGACCAAAGCAAACGAAGAAAAGCTCAGACTCTTTGAACGAAAAATACTTAGAAAAATTTTCGGACCTCACCATGACATCACCACAACCCAGTATAAGATCAGAACCAATATCGAATTATAAGCACTCTACAATGACGGCGATATTCTCCAAGAAATTAAATCACAGCGACTAAGATCGGCAGGCCACGCGAACAGACTGCATAACGAAAGACTTGTAAAACTGGTATGGGAGGAGATTTTCATAGGCAAAAGACCACTTGGACGTCCCAGAATGCGATGGACAGATAACATCCAAGTAGATCTCCGAAAAATGAACATTCCATTCGACCCTAGGTTGATGGAAGACCGAACAAATTGGAAAAAAGTTGTACAGTCAGCCGAGACCCACCCAGGGTGGTAGCGCTACGTGATGATGATGATTAATAGTAGTATGTATTCAGTCACCCAGTCTTTATGTTTTCTATTCTTTGGTTTTACATTTTCATTTGCTGTTTTAATTATTGCTACTTTTATATTTTCCCATTTCTGATTAATGTTATGGCTTCTTTTATTCAGTTCCTGGGCATTACGTAGATTTTCAGTAAGAGTTTTTACAGTTTGTTCCTTTGTTTGTGGTTCCCTTAATCTCTTAATATCAATTCTACCTTGTGTGAGCTTTTTATCCAGTTTCCATTTGGTTCGTAATGTGACTACTATGGAGTTATGGTCTGAACCGATATCTGCTGTAGGGTTAGTTTTGGCAGACAGTATAGAATTATAAAATCTTTGTCTAAAGAGGACAAAGTCAATTAGATTTCGGATTATTCTATTCGTTGTATCACCTGGGGATTTCCATGTATACAATCTTCTTTTTGGTAGCTTAAAAAGTATATTAGCTCTTAAAAATTCTTTCGTCTGGCAAAATTGTATCAAACGGTCACCACGTTCATTTGTAGTTCTTAGACCATATTCCCCCACATATCCATCCACTCTTCCCTGGCCAACTTTGGCATTGAAGTTGCCCATTACTATTGTAGTGTGATGTTTCCTCATTGATTTTAAGACTTGTTTCAAATCATGGTAAAATAGTTTGATATCGTCGTCATCTTTATCTATCGTGGGAGCACAAACTTGAACAAAATCTTATACTCAGTTAAATTTTGGTCCATTTGGTCTGTTCTCCTTATATACTCCATATATTTTCCTATCGCAAATGGCAGCGGTACTTGAATATTTTTATGTTGCTATTTGAAATATCTCTTTACAGGGCATACAGGTTGAAGACCATGACATGTTGAAACTACTGACTCAACGTCGTTGTCTTTCCATCTAACAAAAATATACCTGATTTTCTTTCTATGGCGCTACATAATTGTTCTGTGGTTTTTATTAATTGTGAATCAAGTACCTGTGCAAAGATGTTTTTTTAACTTTTTAATTGATATTTGTTTGTTTCCTCTTTCTTTAACCAGCTGCTTCGATTTTTCAACAGGTGCTTACGATTTTCTTACTTCTAGTTTAGGAATTCTATTACTTTTCAGGTATGATAGCTTCTGAATCTATAAAAGTTGAATACATTTACTGAAGTAAAGAAATTGTTAAAGTAAAGATGATATGGTAACTTTCTTTTTTGTGCCGGAAATTCCCTTAAAAGTTTAACAAAGGGAAAAGCAGCCTTACCAAAACTTGTTCTAGAAGCATCAGGGATTGTAGAATTTTTCCCTTAATACATATCAAATATCACACAATAACCTTCTTGTGTTAATACACCAAACCTAATAGCCAAACCGGATCGGTTTTTAAAAAAAAATTGTTTAGCGCTATGTTTTCCAAAATACTTTATCATACTTTCGTCGAAGTTTAAATTTTTTTCCGGCACAAAAAGTTCCAGGAATCTTTTTTTATCATATTCATTAAAAGCCTAATTTTCGCAAACTTGTTAGTCATATCCAGTTAAGTGTTGTCGGAACAGTAAATAAACTTTATGATGGACATGAATCTATTTCTTCTCATAGCTCTCGATACCAAGTAACTGCTAATATCTTCGGACTTCTCCCAATGGTGACGTTTAGATGGGACTGAATTGTTACCACTCAAACAAATTTCTATAAAGAATTTTATTTTATCATGTGTAATATGTAGATTCTCTTGATTTTGTAGTTCATAGTATGATGTAGTAGAAAAGTTCATAACTCGATGTAGAAAAATCTCCTTTTACATATTTTAATATATCACTTTCAATATGGTCTACATTTTGTACATTATCTCTTTGATAGTCTAACCAAGAACCAATAAATTCTGGAATTTCATTTACATTTCGTTGGTCAAAGTTTTCTGTCGTCTGTAACTGATGAGAAATACATAAAGAAATGGTTGAAAGTTCTTGAATAGCATGATTTGAATTACCACCAATGCAGCCGTTAGTAAAAACGAGCTCTGCACATGCTATAAGTTGCTTTCCAGGTAAATGTAGAAAAGTTCCGCCTTCATCCTCGTCTCCAGATTCTTCATCAGTAAGTGAATGAAGAATCTGGAGATATAGATCAAAATCTATACTTGGTGGAGGTTCAAAAAAGTTTTTTTCTAGGGCTATATTATCATCGTTTTTTTTTAATAAGCACTATTTCTTCCTGTAGAAAAAATATAGGACTGAAACAAAAAAAAGGTTAGTTGCCCACGGGGTCCATATGGGTACAGCATGAAAAAGTTTCAAATAAATGCAACTTGCGCAAACAAAAATTCATCAAACTGTATATTCTTATAACCTTTTAGCTATTAATAACGTAATAAAACAAAATTAAAGTAATAACTCAAAGCCTACCTCAAAATATCCTTTAGTGCTTAAACATCGATAAGGTCATCCATTTTAACAAATAAAATAAAACGTACCTACGTGTTTATTCCACTGAAATAATTTCAATACTAAAAAGAATTTACACTTTCTAGAAACGTGTCAATACACTAATATCCACCCTCCATTTAAAAACAATAAGATGTGAGAGGCTTGAAAATACAGCGTACCCATGTGGATCCAGGGGCGGTCCCAGGTTAATATAATACGAGACAGTAAACGCAATGTTAAAAATAAAATCAGCGGCATTATAATCTTTGTTCTGATCATCATCGTAGTCATTAACATCTTACCAGTTGTGTTATGGTTTATTATTTAACTTCAGCAGCTTGGATAGTTTAATTTAATGATACACTCAGGGGCAAAAAATTCGATTCACGTCTATTTTATAGAGAAGAAAACATATTAGGTATAGATTTAGGAAAGAATATTAGAATAATAATAATAATAGAAAGGTACCCAATTTATGCGAAGAACTTATTTATTTATTCATTAAAACATAAGACGTTATTCGATACTTAAAAAAATTATAAGTAGCTTTTTTAATAAAAAATTAACATATTAAAAATAAAAAAAATGCTTTTATGTCATTTGTCATTTAAACCTAGTATTGCATTCAGTCTGCATAGGTTTTAGAATTTTTACAACTGTTTAGTAATTAAACTTGAGAAGTCGCTGGTTTAAATTATATTGAATAAATAATTGTAACGAAAAAATGCGATATTGTTGATACATAAAATTGGTAAAAATAGCAATTGTAAATTGTAAAAGTAGAAATAAATTAGAAATAAACTGGTTTACTCATTATCAATGTTTTATACAAGAATAGACTTACCCTTTGGTTCTATTGATGAATTCGTACCAAGCTGTAGAGTTGGTCACTGGGCATGAGGAGTTGGTCGTGATACCGACGCTAGCGTCGCCGTCCCGAGGTTTAGCACGAGAACCGTCCGGAACTAGATGCGTGTCGATCGATCGTTGTCTGACGAAGAAGTGACAGTGCCAATGCGTTGATATGGTCAGAGCTCAGAATCAAACCCTCTAAGCGGTGGTCCCAGAGGGTGTACCAATAAATCATTCCATTGTATTGCGACCCTTTCGATAATTTTATCTAATTGTGACGGTAACACGACACTTTAAACTTGTGTGTATATTTTTGAACCAAAAAAGAGAAGCCAAATTCTCCGTATTTACAACATCATAAATGAGATATCCAGTTTAAGATTTATGAGTGAACAGGAAATAATATATTTTAAAAGATTGAAATACAGCACCCAAATTAGGTCATATAACAGTACCGTAACAGAAAAAATATTAATTGTAAAAATATGAAATGAATGCGCGCATACTTTCTCAAACAACAACAGTCTGCATAGGTTTTTGAATTGTAGTAATGAAATTTTGAACATAAAATTGGTACAATTCGTCCTATATTGTCTGAAGAGTCGCAGCAAGCTTGGGCAAGTAGTTTAAGCATATTAGCCTAATTTAATTTATCTTATTAGCAGAGTCAGGCAAATATGCAAGAGTGCATATGCATATGCATTTGCATATTTTTGTGTATTTTTTTGAATTTTGCATATATTGGTAAATTTAAAAATAAAGTGCATATAATAGGTTTTCAAAATGAATTTATTTGTTGATTCATGGTTAAAATACCTTCATAAGCACCTGGTATTTCCAAAATATAAAATGGTATTCTTATCTTAATCCCTTAACACTTTCTAAATGGATACCTTAAAATAGAAGGTAAAAATTACCAAGAATTAGTTTATTGGGGGTTTATTATTGGCCTTTTATTTACTTACCTAGGTAAGAAAAATTTCAACCAAGTTTATTTATTGAACTTGAGTTGTTAAATACAAGTTACTGTTGGAGCGTACTGTGTGATAAAAAGTTTTATCCAGTGTAGTTACAATGTCGAAAGAAGTGAATGTATCTGCGTGGATCAAGACATATCCAGAATTAGTCACTGATATGGGAAAAGTATTTTGCTCAGCATGCAGTAAAATTGTAAGTAAATACAATTACAAAACTAACAAGTAAACCTGAATATTTTAAATTGCATTAAAATAATTAGTCTAGTTGCAACATAAGGGGTCCCGTGGGAAATTCTAGCTCGCTGTGATTTAATGGTGGTATTCTCGGGTTTTTGGGTCGCCGAATCTAATGGAAGTGGACTGGAAGCCCAAATATTACCCGTTTAATTGTTATTAACAAATTATGGTAAAATTAAGTATTTTCAAGTATTATTTAGAAATTCACAAAGAAAAATTTCTTGTAGCTGCCTGTATACCATTAATTACAAAAATTTAAGGAAAATCTTCTGTGTAAAAGGTATATTTATTTTAAACCCCCAATAAAGGGCTATTATTAGAAGCCCAGTAAAGAAGTTGATAGTGTTAAGGTCCAGGTCTTCTCTTGTGGTTTTGGTCACTGAAGCTAACTAGTCACGGTTACTCAAAATATGTTCTTATTTTGTTAATAACAAAATAATTATTTATTCGCCGAAAAGCTCGAAATAATGCGCTATCTACCGCAAGTTTGTAATTTTTTTGATAGTATTTTTATACTAAATCGATTATCACTAGTCGTGATGAATTAAACCGCGCCCCTACTTTGTTATTAATAAATTATTGCAAAAATAGCTGTTTTTATAGTACGTTAACTCACGGTTTTTGCTCTAAATTTTAAAAAGCCACTTGATTTGACATTAAATTTGGCATACACGTAATCTAACATGTCAAACAAAAAACTGATATTGTGCCGATGTGTGTTTTTACCCTGGGGGGTGAGTTTCACCTCTTTTTTCGGGGGTGAAAACAATACCTTTAAAATAAGTCCAGAAGTGGATAAACTGATTAAGTGATTAATTATTCTAAGCAACTTTTGTTCTACAAAGTCAATATTTTTCGAGTTATTTGCGAGTGAATATGCTCATTTAAAAAAAAAAACACGTTTTAGACGGTTTCTCGTAAATTCGTAAATAACTCAAAAAGTAATTTTTCCAAAAATTTTGTTCTTAAAAAAGCTATGAAAAAGACTACAAACTTTATGTAGAGAGCGCATTATTTCGAGCATTTCGGCGAATAAACAATTATTTTGTTATTAACAAAATAAGAATATATTTTAAGTAATCGCAATTAGTCGCATTCGATTCAGCGAGCAGAAATACACCAGAGAAGATAACACTATGATTTTTTTGCAGGGCTTCTAATAATAAGTACCTGAAAAATACCTAATTTTACCATAATTTACCATACAGCATACAAACAAAAAACTGGAATACCTATGCCACATAACGAGAGGAGAAAAGTACTCCCTGCTAAGACTCACAATCTAAGAAAAAATCTCGGGGAAAGACAAATGTGTTCAATACAGTTGTTCAGAGCTGCAGCCAACAAAGTTAAAATTGCTGTGATGGTAGTTAACTTCCAATAGAAGACGTTACTGCAAGGAGAAGAACGGTAATATTTGGGCTTCCAGAACACTTCCATTAGATTAAGCGACCCAAAAAACCTATAATACCACCATCAAATCACGGCGAGCTAGAATTTCCCACGGGACTCCTTATGTTGCGAGTAGACTAAATCAGAAACAAAAAAATATGCATTTTTGATGGTTAAGTTATTTTGTTACACATTTAATGCCTGGTTGAACAGACAAATCTTAATCTCTAGCTTAGCCAAGCTCAGCTTTTAGATAGGGCAGTTTTTTGTTTCGCTTACGTTACACCATCATTTTCGAGTATAAAGCTTATGTTTCGTAAGCTGAGCTTAAGGCACGTTTTAAGCTTAAGATGTGTTGGTGCAACCAGGCATAATAAATGCCTTAATAACCCTCGATCTAAAAAATATTTAGTTTACTGTAGGATTTTTTTTTGCAGATACCATGAGAAAAAAAATTCCAAATAGTTCAGCATTGCAAAACTGCTTTACACACCGGCAAAAAACAGAAATTAGAATCGGGAGAGAAAAAGCAAGATTCGATATCTAGATGCTTACAATCAACTAATCGGAAATCAAATGAGCAAGAGATATTTAACTATGATTTGTGTGAAGCATTGTTAAGCTCAAATATACCTTTGTCCAAATTATCGAACGAAAATTTGCCCATGTTTCTTGGAAAATACTGCAAATGGAATATTCCGAGTGAAAGAAGCTTAAGAAGAAACGAGGTCGATTCTGTTTATTCTGCTCTACTGAGTAAAATAAAATTAGATATAGGAGACAATTATTTTTATGTATGTGTGGATGAAACAATTGATTCTTCTGGACGTTATATCGCACATTTATTAATTGGATCTTTTAAAAATGAACAAGCATGTAAATCGCATTTAATTGCTTCCAAGCAGTGGATAAAACCAACGCACTAACAGTTACAAGGTTTTTGCAAGATAGATTAACAAATTTTTTTCTTCCTTTAGCTGTTCCCAATGAAAAATTTTTGCTGTTTCTTTCAGATGCTGCACCTTAAATGGTTGAAGTAGGAAACAATTTGAAAATTTTTTATCCGCGTTTAGTACATACAACTTGCCTAGCACATGGTTTAAATAGGGTCGCAGAAGAAATTAGAAATAAATTTCCTCTTGTTAATAATTTAATTTCAAATATGAAAAAAATATTTCTTAAGTTACCTATAAGAACTCAGTTGTATAAAGAACATTTGCCCAATCTTCCTCTTCCACCAAAACCTATTGTTACTAGATGGGGAACTTGGTTAGAGGCTGCAATGTTTTATGCAGAACATTTCTCTGAATTGAAGCCAGTAAAATGGAATTAGCTGACGATTCTTCCGAAGCACTTACAGTTTCCAAAGAATTACTGAAAAATAAATTACTATCACAGCAACTTTCATACATAAAATCAAACTATGATTTTGTGCCAAGTTGCATCCTTCAGCTACAGGATACGAATTTATCGTTAATTGAAGCAGTTAAAGTAATAAAAAAATTTGAACTATCTTGCAAAATTGTTAAGGGTCAAATTGGCAAAGACATTTTAGTGGGGTGTTTGATGAAACATTAAATATAGAGGCTGAAGTTTTAAATAATTTTAAATACGCTCCTATAACTTCGGTGGATGTAGAACGGAGCTTTTCTATATACAAACATAAGTATACAGATAGGCGACAAAACTTTTTGTTAGAAAATTTTGAAAAACATATTATCACATATTGTTTTTTAAATAAATAGTCATGTATAATATATATTTATCTAATTAAAATAGTTGCTTAAAAGGTTTGTTTTATTTTATAATATCAAGCACTCAACTAATATTTTATAAAGTTATTATATTTAAACGGTTTATGAAGTGCACATTTTGTTTAAATAATGCATATACATGCATATTTGACACAAAACATATATGCATATACATGCATATTTGACATAAATAAATGCATATACATGCATATTTGACATACATAATATGCATATAGATGCGCATATATCTTACTTTTTAGCCTGCATATTTGCCTGACTTTGCTTATTAGTGTTGGCCAATTTATAAGGACATATAAAATAAAATTAGGTCCTATGAATGATGCAAAAGATCCCAAATGCTCATCTAAAACGGTTTTTATATTCCTTTTTTCTGTTATAAAACCATCACCCACAAGGACTTAGTCAGTATGGGTATCGTAACCTCTACCAGTCCAATTCATAACTAAGCCTTCTCTATAGGTTATTTTATTGGCAATATTGCTTTGGGCAAATCGTTCTCCTTATTTTCTCCATATTTCATTGCGATTGTCTGGTAACCTAAAGTAACTCCAATTATAATAATAACATTACTCCAATCTGCGTAATTTCAATGTTATGTTTTGTTGCAAAAGTACGTCAAGCTCTGCCGTGTTCCAGGAATCGCTATAGGCATATGGCTGGTCTTCATATTCATCATCATCAGTAACTCGACAACCCTTTCTGGGTACTGGCTTGTTCTAGGATTTTCCGCCATTATGTTCTGTTCCTTGATTTGTTTTTCCAGTTGGTAATCTTAAAAGTTTTCAGATCTTGTTCCATTTGTTCCATGCGTGTGATGTACCGTGCTCTTGAAATCGTTTACTTTAGTGTCATTAGCTCTTCTTTTGCGTCCTCTTCTTGGTACGTAAGGTTGGGCGGCAATAAGTCCGTTTATGACTGCTAACCTAAACATCTTTAATGTAAGCGATTGTCCATTGGATCGACTTTTGAAAATATTAAAGGCGTTTACTAGCGAACGTCCAAAGATACAAAAAGTACGGTGCCATCATTTCTTCGATTTTCTGTCAACTTCATAAATTGACTTTAGCATATCCATTTTGTCAACAAAACCCTTGTTAGCATTATAGTCCTTGACTAGTATTGGACAATGTCCTCCATACTACCATCTTTTCTCTTCCTTTACACTGTTTCAACATGTTTGGGATTATGATAATTACTTATAAACAAAACATCCTTTCGGTCTTTTCAGTTCATAAAAACTGTACCATCTTTGCTAACTCGCCAACCCGACTCCCTTCTCGCCAATTTATTGTCCGCTATTATGTCTGTTGGTGTGTTCTGTCTTCCTTTTCTTGCTGTTTCACATGCGTAAATTATGGCTTCGCCTAAGTTTTTCATTATTTCCACAAAATTGAATAAAATTTCAAAGTAAACTTTATGGTCATTTCCTACCAATTTACGAGTAAAATCTTTTACGACTCTAGCTCCTAATTTTTTTCTGTCGTATCAGCATCTTTTCCTGTATAAAGATCGAACTGGAATACAAATTCGGATTCGTCGGCCCTGATCCAGACCTTGTAGGCTCTTTTACGGGCTTAGTTCGTGTATATTGACGTAAGGAACTACGTCCTTTAAATTTTATCATTGACTTGTCTATTGCTTGATTTTCTAGAGGATTAAAACAAGCAAAAAACGAATTTTATAGATGATTCAGTAAAGGCCTAAGTTTTTATAGTTTGTAATAGTTGGTCTCATGTCTTTTAGGTTGAAGGGAATTGTCATTTAAATGAAAGTTTTTGAGCAATCCATTAAACCGATCACTTGACATACAAGAGCTAATATACATTCTCGAAAATTCGCTCTGGAAGACCAGTAGTATCTCAGACTAGGAAGTCCCTTTATTCCCATTAGTAAATTCATTACTAAGGTCTGTTCGCATTTGTTCTGCATTGGTATTGTAAATCTTTTCTCGTCACCATCGCTATTTTGGACCGCAAATAAATTGGTTTGAAAGACAATATTATCAACAACGTCATTTGTAAAAAGTTAAAGATATACATTTGTAGGAGAATCAATACTGTTTGGTATATTGGCGCCGTTTGGTTTATTAATTTTTTTTAAAAGGAATGCAATTGTAAGAGTCTCTAGTCCAAATTGCATTTGAAAAAAAATATTTTCTTCTACATATATCCAACGGAGTATTATCATCGTCACTTTCATCGGCTTCTATTTTATTTGTTTCTAAGACGTCCTCAAGTTGGGTTTCCGCTGAAACGGCGTCTTTAAAGATAATGGGCAAAGGCTCTGTATCAAAAATACTTTGATTCATATTTGTTGTTGAATATATTTCCTTGTCATCATCGGAGCTGTTATCAATATTTGAATCTACATCAGATGAAATGTCTTCAATAAAAGTAAAGATTTTCTCTTGAGACATACGTTCCAAATCGGCATAGGCATATTTATTTTTGCTTGGAACAAAAAAGCATGCAATGAACATTACAACACAAATACAAACAAATATAAGTTACCTATAAAATGTATATTTAGGAAAACTTTATTACAGCACCATTAACCACGTGCTAAGCCGCTATAAACATACCAGCGAAACCAAATTTGATGTGCGTGTCGTTGGAGCGGATCTCGACAATCAAAGAATTGACTGTGTCTAAGCACAAGGAACAACAAGCGACAGCATAAAAATAGTTTAAAATCTTTCTTAACACTTAGCCCACCAGTACACAAATGGTTATAATAACCGCTAGAAAATTTAACATGTTAATTTCCTCAAAAAAGACAAAATGCATGGATAAAACACCAAATTTACTAAGATATAACTTAAAACTAAAATGTCAGATAATAGATCAGTGTTTAAGTTTAAAGAACTAAGCATTACATTATTTAGATACCGAAAGCTAAAAACGGAAGTGGAAGATTAAGTGTATATATCAAACAAAGCCGCATTTTGCCCAAATAAAACAATATGGGAAAATAAAAATATCCTGAAAAAAATGAAAGCTAGAATTTACAAAACCGTCATCAGACATATAATGACAACGCGGCAGAAATACGACCTGGCATAGATAGGACCAAAAGGATGTTTGAAACAGCAGAGATGAAAACACGTTAAAAAATTGATAAATAAATGGTAAGACACTATCGGAGAGAGCTAGAAGTACAGATATATCACGTAGGGTAAGTCAGGGTAAGTGGGAATCTGGGGCAAGTGCGACTATTCAATACCTTAATTGAACCAACGATAGTAAAATAGCGAAATCTAGTGTAAACGTTACTCAACTTCATAACCATGTATTCTGTATACGGTGGAGCGACGTTACCGATAGTACATGTGAGAGTTGAGGTATTGAACATATATCTGCAAAAATCTACTTGATTTGTCAAATTTGAACTTACCCCAGTGTTCTGCAATAGCAAGATTTTCAAGATAAGATTATTAGCCGTATTATTTTAGTGTAATAGTGCACTTCGTAAATACGATAAACGTGTTTCAATATACATAACCCTACTTAGAGGCTACGTACACTAATGTTCGCACTTGCCTCAATAAAATTTTATTGAGGAAAGTGGGAACTAGGAATAATTAGTTACGTTCCCACCTGCCTCGATTAAAATTTTAATGATTGACTCTTTTTTAGGTGCTACCATGGTTCGCATTTATCAACGTAAGACGGAAAGAGCGACATCTTATAGTAAGGAACAGCTGCAAAAGCACTGGAAGATATCAGATCTGGAAAAACAACACTACATACAGCAAGCCGAAATTACGCAATTCCAAAAACAACATTGCACAATAATTTACCTGGTGTCAGAGGAAAAAAAAGTGATTCATTAGGTAGAGGACCAGTTACTCATGGCGAACATGAACGCAAGTTAGCTGAAGGATTGAAAACTCTAGAAAAATGGGGCTTTGGATTGTCAAAACGTGTCAAAAAGTTCTGTTAATTGTCTTTGACTTTGTTAAACAAATTAATATAAGAACGCCATTTAAAAATAATATTCCTGGTCATGACTGGTTCACCGGCTTTAAAGCAAGATACAAGTCATCTCTCAAGAAACCCCAATCGGTTGAGTACGCAAGGAAGAAGACGTGTGATCCATTTCCCATTTATAAGTATTTTGAGATCTTAAAGAACACTCTTGTTGAAATAGATCTTAATGATAAGCCCAAGCAAATATGGAATTTGGACGAGACCAGCTTATGCGTTGACCCATCCCGAGTGAAGGTGCTAGGAGCCAAAGGTAAACCGTGTTCGCGAACTACGAGTGGTCCAGGTAAGGAAAATGTAACAATATTATCTGCGGCAAATGCATTTGGAGACAAAGTACCACCATGTATTGTATTTAAAGGAAAGTTCGTATGGGACCCGTGGATGGCAACACAGGACCCAGATAATATTGATATAGCATATGCAGCTACTCCAAACGGCTGGATGGAGACGGACGTTTTCGTCAATTTCTTAAAAAATACATTTTTGAATGCTGTGGGAGAACAAAGACCACTATTATTGATATATGATGGTCACAGCACTCACGTAAATACAAAAGTCATCGAATTAGCTCGTGAAAATGAGATTACCATTCTCAAGTTGCCGCCACACACATCACATTTACTACAACCCTTAGATTTCTCTGTGTTTAAATCCTTTAAGACTGTTGGAGAACTATATCTACAAACCAATAATTCTATTTTGTATCAAATAATTCTATTTTCGCGTCGGTTACCTAAATAAATCCAGTCTACCTAGACCCTGTTTCTGAGAATGTTAATCTCCGCCCACAGCGCCTACTTGACGACAGACCGGCTTTTCAAAATGCATAAACAAAAAAATATTCCAGCGGGGCTAGTGATTTAGCGACTTTCGTAGGGCTAACATCTATATTTCAAAGTTCGGAGAGGATTCTCCACGTTGCAGTTTACGCAATTGACCGGGAAGCCGTAATATGTGAATAAGTGTTATGGTTATTAAACTGTTTATTCGGGCTGTTAGGCCGTTGTCTTCTGTTGAGATTAGTTCTCGACGTTTCGCCAACACTAGGGGTTGGCATCTTCTGGAGATGTTGATGCTTCGCTTGTAAGCAGAAACTGACGACGCGTTGTACTACGGAGGCAATATTTATAATTCCCACTCGCCTCCCCTCCACTGGTTTCGGCTTGAGGGGGCGTGTCGTTGTTTATAGTAGCTTTTCTATCTCCGTGTTTGGCGGGAAGGGCGTTTGTGGATTTTAATACTGGTATCCATGTTTTGTTGATTTTTAGTCCTTCTTCTATCCTATTGAAATTGTTTGGGTGCTTGTATATTTCTACCGCTTCCCGATATAATCGTGGGTAGTACTGTAAAGTTTTGTCCAGCATCTGTGTTTCTTCAAATAGTATTCGATGTTCTCCGCTTCCCAAAGCGTGTTCGGCAACGGCAGATTTGTCGATATGTCCTAAACGACAATGGCTTTTATGTTCATTTATCCTGGTGTTGGTGTGTCTTTTTGTGGTTCCCACATATACCATTCCACATGTGCATGGTATTCGGTATACTTCGGCCGTTGCTAATGGGTCGCGTTTGTCTTTTACCGATCTTAAACAATCCTTGATCTTCTTTGTAGGTCTGAAGATGGTCTTTATGTTGGCTTTCTTGAGTATTCGCCCAATTCTGTCCGTTACCCCCGATATATAGGACAAGAACGCTTTCCCTTTACATTCTGTTTCTTCGTCCCTTCTTCTAGATACGTTGTTCATCGCCTTGTGTATTTCTCTTCTGGTGTACCCATTAGAGGTGAGCGCTTTTTCAATATAAAGAAGTTCACTTTGGAGATGTTGTGGTTCACAAATTCTCTTCGCCCTCTCTGCCAAAGTTTTGATGATACCTTGTTTTTGGCTAGGATGATGATTTGAGTTCCTGTTTAGGTATCTGTCTGTGTGTGTAGGTTTTCGATACACTTTATGTCCTAAGTGACCTTCCTTTCGATTTACTAATACATCCAGGAATGCTAGTTGTTGAGCTTTTTCTGTTTCCATCGTAAATTGAATATTTGGATGTAGTGTATTTATATAAGCCAGGAAATCGTTTAGTTTTTCTGCTCCGTGACCCCAAATCACAAAGGTGTCATCAACGTATCTGAACCATACCCTAGGCTTGTATGCTGAGTCCATTATCTTCTTCTCTAAATGCTCCATGAAAAGGTTGGCTACGACCGGGCTTAGTGGGCTTCCCATTGCTACTCCATCCATCTGTTCATAAATTTGGTCTTCCCATGAAAAGTATGTGGTAGTTAGGCAAATACGGTATAATTCCACCATATCCTTGGAAACTAGTCCCTCAATTAAATTCAGAACGTCTTCTAGGGGGACTCTTGTAAATAGGGAAACCACATCAAAACTAACAAGAATGTCAGATTCCTGCAAAGTTATTCCTTTGATCTTCTCAATAAAATGGGCGGAGTCTTTTACAAAGGCATCGTTTTTTCCTATATGTGGTTGTAAAATATCGGCCAGATGTTTTGCAAGGCTGTAAGACGGAGATCCTATGGAGCTCACAATAGGGCGGAGAGGTACATCGTCTTTGTGTATTTTCGGCAAGCCATACAAGCGTGGTGGGACTGCTTCGCTGTTGCATATTCTTGGCTTTATCTCCTCTGGTATGGACGAAGATTTAATAAGTCTGTTGATTTTCCGTAGGGTGACTGCTGTGGGATCTTTTTAAAATTTCTTATAAACCGCAGGATCTAGAAGATTTTGTATTTTCGTTTTGTAGTCGGCTGTCTTCATTACGACCGTGGCGTTTCCCTTGTCTGCTGGTAAAATTACAACATCTTTGTCTGCGTTTAACGATTTTATGGCACGTATTTCTTGGTGGCTCAAATTATTTTTCGGTGTCTTAGCTTTATGCAAAATTCTTGCAGATTCTGTCCTTATTTCTTCAGCTGCTTCGATTGGTAAGTTGCAGATCGCAGACTCTATATTAGCGATGATGTCTTCTTTGGCGTTTTAAACTTCAGCTGAAACATCATTGCTAGCCAAAGGGGGAAATTTTGCGATTGTGCCTAAAGTTATACCCAAAGAAGACATCATCGCTAATATAGAGTCTGCGATCCGCAACTTACCAATCGAAGCAGCTGAAGAAATAAGGACAGAATCAGCAAGAATTTTGCATAAAGCTAAGACACCGAAAAATAATTTGAGCCACCAAGAAATACGTGCCATAAAATCGTTAAACGCAGACAAAGATGTTGTAATTTTACCAGCAGACAAGGGAAACACCACGATCGTAATGAAGACAGCCGACTACAAAACGAAAATACAAAATCTTCTAGATCCTGCGGTTTATAAGAAACTTAAAAAAGATCCCACAGCAGTCACCCTACGGAAAATCAACAGACTTATTAAATCTTCGTCCATACCAGAGGAGATAAAGCCAAGAATATGCAACAGCGAAGCAGTCCCACCACGCTTGTATGGCTTGCCGAAAATACACAAAGACGATGTACCTCTCCGCCCTATTGTGAGCTCCATAGGATCTTCGTCTTACAGCCTTGCAAAACATCTGGCCGATATTTTACAACCACATATAGGAAAAAACGATGCCTTTGTAAAAGACTCCGCCCATTTTATTGAGAAGATCAAAGGAATAACTTTGCAGGAATCTGACATTCTTGTTAGTTTTGATGTGGTTTCCCTATTTACAAGAGTCCCCCTAGAAGACGTTCTGAATTTAATTGAGGGACTAGTTTCCAAGGATATGGTGGAATTATACCGTATTTGCCTAACTACCACATACTTTTCATGGGAAGACCAAATTTATGAACAGATGGATGGAGTAGCAATGGGAAGCCCACTAAGCCCGGTCGTAGCCAACCTTTTCATGGAGCATTTAGAGAAGAAGATAATGGACTCAGCATACAAGCCTAGGGTATGGTTCAGATACGTTGATGACACCTTTGTGATTTGGGGTCACGGAGCAGAAAAACTAAACGATTTCCTGGCTTATATAAATACACTACATCCAAATATTCAATTTACGATGGAAACAGAAAAAGCTCAACAACTAGCGTTCCTGGATGTATTAGTAAATCGAAAGGAAGGTCACTTAGGACATAAAGTGTATCGAAAACCTACACACACAGACAGATACCTAAACAGGAACTCAAATCATCATCCTAGCCAAAAACAAGGTATCATCAAAACTTTGGCAGAGAGGGCGAAGAGAATTTGTGAACCACAACATCTCCAAAGTGAACTTCTTTATATTGAAAAAGCGCTCACCTCTAATGGGTACACCAGAAGAGAAATACACAAGGCGATGAACAACGTATCTAGAATAAGGGACGAAGAAACAGAATGTAAAGGGAAAGCGTTCTTGCCCTATATATCGGGGGTAACGGACAGAATTGGGCGAATACTCAAGAAAGCCAACATAAAGACCATCTTCAGACCTACAAAGAAGATCAAGGATTGTTTAAGATCGGTAAAAGACAAACGCGACCCATTAGCAACGGCCGGAGTATACCGAATACCATGCACATGTGGAATGGTATATGTGGGAACCACAAAAAGACACACCAACACCAGGATAAATGAACATAAAAGCCATTGTCGTTTAGGACATATCGACAAATCTGCCGTTGCCGAACACGCTTTGGGAAGCGGAGAACATCGAATACTATTTGAAGAAACACAGATGCTGGACAAAACTTCACAGTACTACCCACGGTTATATCGGGAAGCGGTAGAAATATACAAGCACCCAAACAATTTCAATAGGATAGAAGAAGGACTAAAAATCAACAAAACATGGATACCAGTATTAAAATCCACAAACGCCCTTCCCGCCAAACACGGAGATAGAAAAGCTACTATAAACAACGACACGCCCCCTCAAGCCGAAACCAGTGGAGAGGAGGCGAGTGGGAATTATAAATATTGCCTTCGTAGTACAACGCGTCGTCAGTTTCTGCTTACAAGCGAAGCATCAACATCTCCAGAAGATGCCAACCCCTAGTGTTGGCGAAACGTCGAGAACTAATCTCAACAGAAGACAACGGCCCAACAGCCCGAATAAACAGTTTAATAAGTTAGACGATGGCCGTGAAAGCCTAACGCAATTTATCAAGTGTTATGGTGTTTTCGCTTTCTTTCGCAAATTGTAATATTCAAATTAAGTTCCTACGATAAGCTACACACTCAAATTTTATAAGTTCTACTTGTTGCCCTTTCTTTTTTCAATTACAGTTTCTTTCTAAACAAGTAATTGTTTTATTTCACTATAACAATTCAACAGGCCAGATAAAAACAACTTTGAAAATCCATTTTAGTTTCTCTACTGAGCTGTCGAAGGCTAGCGGACTAATTGGACTTACAGCAAGGACAAAGCCGCTGAAAGAGACACTGTTGCATACAAGCCTCTCCATGGAAGGAATGTTGTAAACCGGCACCCTCCATTTTGGTCCTTCGAACCGGATTTTAATCACTTCAAACCGTATTCTGATCCTACTACTTTCTGGCCTAAAAACACTCAATACATTTAGTTTCTTCATTATTCTACGCATTCAAAAAGACATTAAAAGTTTCGCGTATTTCGGATATTCTCGTCGATAGACAATAGTTTCTAGAGACATAGTGAGTGCGTTATTTATTCTACGGACAATTAAACATTCAATGAACAAAACAGTGTTACTTTAAAAAACCAGGACAATTTCAAGAAATGCAGTTCCAGGACTAGCTGATTCCAGACTCCAGCGGGGAAGAAGCAGCCCACATTCAAGTACCAAGAACCCAGGGGTGACGTACAAACACAAACTTTTCTATATAAATTCAAAGTTATTTCAGAAAAGAAAAATTCAGTTAAATTTTTGTTTAGCTTATCGCATGCTTGTTATATTATAAATTCAAAATTAATCATTCAGAATTAATTAATTCAAAAAGAAATTATTTCATTCAAAAATAAACAAATTAAAGTTATTACAATGAGCAATAAAGGTTTAAATAAATTAACAAAAAAGAAAAATTCTATTCTAGATTCAGTTGCTAGAATTCAAGCGTGGCTAGAAATAAACCACGACTCAGAAAAAGATATTTTCTCATTCAAAACACGAGAAGAAAGGTTAAAAGACCTTTTTTCTGACTTCAATAGCGTACAGGATGAAATTGAATTCCTGGACGATTCTCAAGAATGTGACCGTGCCTTATTTGAAGAAAATTATTTCGCGACTCTTTCAACACTTCAAAATACAATTAAATCATTGGAAATTACTAATACAGGGAGCGCCAATAAACAAATGGCCGTAAAACTCCCAGAAATCAGTATAAACAAATTTTCTGGACACGTAAGTGATTTTGAAAGCTTCTACGAACTATTCAACACACTGATAATAAAAAATCAGTCCCTTTCTGACATCCAAAGATTTCTTTACTTGAAAAGTTATCTACAGGGCGATTCTCTACAGTTGGTGGATTCTTTGAAAGTCACAAATGAAAATTTTTCAATTGCTTTAGATATTCTAAAAAACCGCTATCAAAATAAGGTCACGATCATAAATTCTTATCTGACAGAAATTCTAGACATTCCTACACTGAGAAACAGCTCACTGCAGATTCTCAGAAATTTTCTAACTACTGTAACAAAAATTATGTAACTGTTGAAAAATTTGCAATTTTCAAGTTCGGAGCTCATTGATATAATTTTAGTTTTTCTGCTAGAAAGCAAACTAGACTTTTCAACAAGGAGACTTTTTAAAACTGAGCGAAATCATACAGATGTACCAAATTTAGATGCTTTTCTTAAATTTCTAGAAAAAATGTGCATTGTTCTGGAAAGCCTGGAAAATACAAATCCTAGGCAAACCAAAAACGTAAAAGCTTCACATCATGCATACAGTAATAACACATCAGAGGATTCAAATAAAAATAATAGTTTAAATAATTTAGTTTCTGACTTTTATTGTATTTACTGCAAAAAACAAGGACATATAATTTATAAATGTCAATTTTTCAAAAACATTCAGCATGATGACAAGATAAAATTCGTAAATTCAAAAGGTCTTTCCGTAAACTGTGCCTAGGTAGGCATTATTCTAAAAACTGCTCCTCAAAACATGGATGCACCATATATAATAAGCGCCATAACACTGTTCTTCACATTTCGGGTAAAGATTATACTCTTTCTACGACCCACAATAATGAAAGTCCGTCAATTTCTACAATTTCAAACAATTACAAACGCGAACATTCGTCTAATTCAAATTTTCAAGGTCCTTCGGTTCAAGGGCAAGAACCTCTTACAAATTAATTCTCTGCTTTGTCCGTGAAAAATTCAAACATACTTCTAGCTACGGCCAAAGTCACCATTTTCGACAAAAACGGGAACCCTTTAACGGCCCGATTGTTACTCGATACAGGAAGTCAGAATAGCTTTTGTACCCGGTGTCTCGCTGATAGGCTGGGTTATAAGCCATATGACATTTCTCTAAATATCTCTGGCATAGGCCAAAATAATTCTATTTCAAAAAAGATGGTCAACATAAAAATGCATTCTAACTTTAATAAAAAATCTTTCAAAATTTCAAGTGCTATCTTAGAAAATATTACTTGCAATCTTCCACAGTTCCGCATTCTTACAAAATAATTACCAATTCCAGGGACGTTTTTATCGCCGATGATTCCTTTCACAAACCCAGTCAAATAGACATTTTGGTTGGGGCAGATTTGTACTACGACCTAATTCTCTCAGAAATAATGCCTCTTGGCCCCAGGCTTCCAATTTTGCAGGCTTCGCATCTGGGGTACCTAATCGCCGGCCTGATAGCTCCTCACTTGACGGCCCCTACAGTATCAAACAATGTTTCTGGAGAGGTTGCTCTACTTTCTGCGTGTAGCACGGACGAGCTGCTCACAAAATTTTGGAACATGGAAGAACTTTCTAAAAAACCTATTCTGTTGGAAGCTGACGAGCTGGCCGAACAAATATTTCAAACTACTACAAAGATCCTTGAAACTGGACGTTTGGTAGTAGATATTCCTTTAAAAAGTGCACAAGAACACTAGTTACTAGGTGATTCATTTTCTATAGCCAAACGGAGTTTTCTCTAGCTCAAAAATAAATTCCAAAAAGATAAAAATTTATTTGTCGAGTACAAAAACTTCATTGACACATATATTTCTTCAGGGCATGCTGAATATGTGTCTCTTTCGTTCGTGAATGAAAATTATGACAAAAAATATTTTATTCCACATTTGTGCGTCATCAACGAACAAAATAAAAGTACAACTTTGCGTGTCGTCATGGATGCTAGTTGTAAAAGCTCTACAGGAAAAAGTCTAAACGATATTTCACTAAAAGGGTATCAGGTGCAACCTGATCTATTCGATATTCTAGTTCGTTTCAGGCAATACAAATTCATATTTTGCTGCGATATTCAGAAAATGTTTCGACAGACGTGGATCAACAAAGATCAACGCTTTCTACAAAATATTCTCTGGAGAGACAATCCCCACGATTCTATAAAATGTATTCAACTTAATACTGTTACATACGGGACTAACAGTGCCCCATTTCTTGCGACGAGAGTCTTGCAAGAGATTTCAAATAAAAATAAAATTCAATTCCCATTGGCCTCGGATTTTCTCGAAACCCAATTCTACGTAGATGATGGTTTATGTGGGTCAAATAATATTCAAGAATTGCTCGAAATACTTCAGCAATTAAATTCTGTTCTAAACCGCCATGGTTTTTACATTACATAAATTTCATTCAAATTCATCCATATTCCTACAACAAATTAATTCAGAATATTCTAAAAATACTATTCAGGAATATGACCTAAATTTCGATTCTACTTCTAGCAAGGTTCTAGGCCCTAAAATGGGACCCTGCGGAAGACCAAATAACAATTTCCGTCCCCGAAAATGATTTCTGCCCACCAGTAACAAAAAGAAAAATTCTGTCTGCATTAGCACAATGTTTCGACCCTCTGGGACTCATAAATCCTTTCATTGTTAAAGGCAAAATGCAGAAACTCTATCTGCAAAAATACACTGGGACACAGAAATTTCGGACAAAAATATTCCAAACGATTGCAACAAGTTTCTACAGGACTTGTCACAATTAAAAAATTTAAAAATTCCTCGTTTCTTCTTTTCTGAAAAAGTAATTCTAAAGGTGCCGATGAGACCATATCCTGTGCATTAGTTTCTTCCAAATCAAGGATAACTCCGTTAAAGACGGTAACACTCCCTAGGCTTGAGCTGTGCACAATGGTTCTTCTTTCAAAACTTGTTACAAAAGTAATTTCTATCTTTGAAAATCAACCTGTAAAATTTCATTCAGTCACACTCTGGTCAGACTCCCAGGTAGCTCTGTCGTGGTGTAAAAGTCACCCAAGTCGGTGGTCGGTTTTCGTGGCTCACACGGGTAGCACTTGTCCAAGAGTTGACTCAAAACTTTACATGGCTTCACATAAAGTCTGCGCAAAATGCTGCAGATCTTCTTTCTCGAGGAATGTCTGGTTCTGAAATTCTCAATAGCGATTTCTGGTGGCAAGGCCCTAAATGCTTACAAGATAAAAATTTCGATGTTTCCAATCTAGCAAATGACAAAGTTCTCGAAAACCTGCCCGAGGAACGAAAAATAAGCCTCGTGGTGAATTCTAACGGAAAAAACTTCTGGATGAGAGTTTTTTCACGTTTTTCAAATATTTCACGCTTAAAACGTACCATAGCGTACGTATTTCGTTTTATCTCTAATTGTAAAAAACAAAAAAATTTCTGAACCTCTTTCTGTGGCGGAGTTAAATTATGCTATGGATTTCATTATCAAGCAAATACAGGATGATGCATTCTCAAAAGAAATTTCGGAGATTAAAAATAACAAATTTATTTCAAATAAAAACATCGTTTCACTAAAACCATTTGTAGATTCTTCTAATTTTCTTAGAGTTGTAGGCAGACTTACAAACTGCCCCGACATAGACTACTTGCAAAAACATCCGATACTGCTTCCATCCAAAAATCATACCGTCAATCTTATCATCAAAAATGAACATCTCAGATTGGGACGTGCTGGTGCTCAAACAGTTCTCTTAAACCTTCGGTTAAAATTCTGGCCTCTCAACGGCTCTCCTAAAAGAAGCAAAACGAATTATTCGCAACTGCACCACATGCTTCCGATTTTCGTGCACTCCTGCACAAAAGCTAATCGGTAACTTACCTGAAGATAGGTTGTCTATTACAACAAGACCTTTTCAAAAAATAGGTGTAGATTATGGTGGACCGTTTTTGTTAAAATCTTCTTCACTCTGTAAAGCTCCAAAAATCAAGGCATACATAGCCATTTTCGTGTGCATGGTGACCAAAGCTGTGCACACTAAGGTTGTTTCTGATCTAACAACTTCTTCCTTTCTATTAACTCTCAAAAGGTTCATTTCTCGACGTGGTAACCCAACCGTCATTTACAGTGACAATGCCACATGTTTTTCTGGTGCAAGAAACCAACTCTATGACTTATACAAATTCTTTCAAAATAAGTCAAATTCTCAAACCATTGTGGAATACCTTTCTGAAAATCAAATCTCATGGAAGTTTATTTTCCCTAGATCTCTTCATTGGGCTGGGATCTGGGAACCTTCAGTAAAAAGCGCTAAATATCATATACGTAGACCACTAGGCTCTTCTTCTTTCACTTTCGAACAGTTTTATACTGTCATGGTTCAAATTGAAGCCGTGATGAATTCAAGGCCTATCTGTGCCATGTCCAGCGACCCTTCGGATTACACTTTTCTCAGTCCTGGACACTTTATAATAGGCTCCAGCCTGACTGCGCATCCTGAGCAAAATTTAGAAAATATCCCGGAAAATAAACTATCCATGTTTCAGCAAATTGCAAAGGTACAACAAAGTTTCTGAAAAAAGTGGTCTGTTGACTACTTAAACCGCTTACAAAACTCTCCAAAATGGTCCCGACCAAGGGATAACATAAAAGTCAATGACTTAGTTCTGAGAGAGGACGATGTACCTCCTCTAAAATGGCCTCTAGCGCGGGTGGTTGATACAATGCCCGGTCAAGATGGCAAAGTCAGAGTGGTCAAGTTAAAGACCATCAATGGCCAATTTACAAGGGAAATCACTAAAATTTCAGTTCTCCCTATGCAAGATAAAGAAGAGTAGGTTAGACCACAAGGCTCTAACGCCGGGGGAATGTTTGAGAACTATATCTCCAAACCAATAATTCTATTTTGTATCAAATAATTCTATTTTCGCGTCGGTTACCTAAATAAATCCAGTCTACCTAGACCTTGTTTCTGAGAATGTTAATCCCCGCCGACAGCGCCTACTTGACGACAGACCGGCTTTTCAAAATGCATAAACAAAAAAATATTCCAGCGGGGCTAGTGATTCAGCGACTTTCGTAGGGCTAACATCTATATTTCAAAGTTCGGAGAGGATTCTCCACGTTGCAGTTTACGCAATTGACCGGAAAGCCGTAATATGTGAATAAGTGTTATGGTGTTTTCGCTTTCGTTCGCAAATTGTAATATTCAAATTAAGTTCCTACGATAAATTACACACTCAAATTTTATAAGTTCTACTTCTTGCCCTTTCTTTTTTCAATTACAGTTTCTTTCTAAACAAGTAATTGTTTTATTTCACTATAACAATTCAACAGGCCAGATAAAAGCAACTTTGAAAGTCCATTTTAGTTTCTCTACTGAGCTGTCGAAGGCTAGCGGACTAATTGGACTTACAGCAAGGACAAAGCCGCTGAAAGAGACACTGTTGCATACAAGCCTCTCCATGGAAGGGATGTTGTAAACCGGCACCCTCCAAAGACTAAGTGAGATAAAAAATTGGTGGCTTGGCAGAGAGGAAATCAAAGAATAAAAATGCCGAATCGAACATTTTCTGAACATGTTCGTGACCTGTGGTATGGTACAAAGCCAGAAATCATCCAAAGCGGATTTCGGAAAGCGGGAATATTCCCATACAAAAATGACGTTGTAGAAGAAGACAAATTTCACCCCGATGCCTATAAACGTTGGAAGGAGATAAATAACAAAACTGCAAATCAAGGTGACAAAAATATAAAAGCAACTCTAGAAGATTTACCGCCATCGGTTTCTTTTGAAGACTTGCATTTGAAAACAGTCAAACCAATTCCTCGTTTGGAACCAGTAAAGAAAACACGAGTAACTCCTGGTGCCGAGGTTATAACCAGTAATAATTATTACCAAAAATTACAAGAAAAAGCAAACAATTGAAGCAGTGCCCAGCACTAGAGGAGTAAAGTATCAGCGGAAAATAAAATCTAGACGACGAAGACAGCATTGTTCCAGTTCTAGTGACGAGTTATCTGATATAGATCCACCGTTAGATGATGATTCGTTAGATGAGCTATCTGATATATATCCACCGTTAGATGATGATTCTTTGGATAATGATTCGCTAGATGATTTGGTTGAGGACATCCTAGATGACGATATGGGCAACAATATTGAAAATTTAAAGAAAGATTTTGAGTCTGAACAATGGCTTGTAGTGAAATATACCGGAAAGAAATCTGTGAACCACTTCATTGGAACAATAGTGGGATTTGATCAGGAAAACAACAATCCAATTGTTAAATTCACAAAAAAGAAGAATAACAAGTATACATTTTACTGGACAGATAATGATGACTCCGACACTGTCTCCAGGGAAAATATTGTCATGATATTGCTAGATCCTGCAGAAAATAAAAAAGGAAAATCGTTCCAGTTCAGTGTATCTTTCAAAGGATTGAATTTCGTATGCTAGGAAATTTAGCTTTTATATTTTGTTCTCATCAAAAAATTTTGGACTTTTTATAAAAATAAATATTACTGACATTAAATGTTATGTTTCTTATTTGCGATTGCCCCATACATAGCGAAATACATAACACACATAATAGCCACATGCTATTCCCACTTGCCCCACAGTCTGGGGCAGGTGAGAATATTTGATCAGGTAACGAAAAAAAAATGTATTTGATAATGTTTGCATAATTAACACGTGTTACTAAATTAGTACTAATTAGAAACTTCTAACGACTTTATATACTAATCGTGATTATTCTAGAATGCATATTTCAGTTTTAATAGTGACATGAACATCATCTCTAGAAAAATGCGTTCGCTCTTACCCTGCCTTACCTTACATAAAAGGTGGAGAACATCAAAAACTGGATAAGAAATAGAAAGGTAAAAACGAAACGATGATACAAGCCAAGTAACAACAAATATAGCAATAAACACGGCAAAAGACGGTTCCTCAATAGAAAGACGATCAGTAGAAAGTCCACAAAAACGATTGAACGACACTTACTGAAGCAACAATGAAAATCGACAGAGTCATATCCACATAAAGAGCAGAAGAAAAAGAAAAAGATTTAAATATTAACATACAATGCAATTGTCAGTAGTAATATCCCTAGGACATTGATAACAGACGAGATAATTTCATGACAATCGAAAGCTCGTTCCTTGGTAACAGCACGAAGCCGAAGGCTGAACTGTTACCAAGCAACGAGCTTGAGAAATTTGTCATGAAATTATGAGGCATTCATCAATGTCCGAGGGATATTCGGCGGATAATTTTTCGAAAAAAAAATCATAACTCAAAATAACGAAACATTTATTTATTAAAAGTACAGTTAGTGAAAGTACAATTATTAAAATTTAGGTTAACATTAGATTCGTTAGAAACGTGACATTTTGAAATTTATTTGGATGAAGTTGTCAAACTCGATCGTGTGTTCGTGTTCATAGAGATTGAAAATTACACCGAATGCAATAGGGAACTTGCACATTTTTTTTTATTATATAATAACGTTCAGTTTCATTTAAAAATAAGATTTCCAAAATTTCACGCCTCAAAAACTCATAATGACTTAGCAATACAAATTTAAAATTTTCCAAAAAAAAAAGTGGCTATGGTATTGGCGTAGTAAGCCAGATGGCAGCGATTGATTTAACTCAGATACTGCCATGCTTCCGAGGGTACATAAATAGTTTTAACACAAAATCTATGCCAGAAGGTTACATGAACTGGAAGGTATACAATAAGCCAATTGGGTGCAGTACACCCTGTTATAACAACAAACAAGTCCTGAAAAAAAAATGGCCAATAATTCCGCTAGTTTAATCCATCCAGCATGTGGCGAACTACCTCACATTTGCCATTGATTTTATCCTCAATGGTCAGTGGTTAGGTCTTCTGTTCTTCACGCTGTGTCAGAAGGATCCAAGGTAGGATTGATTTATTTTTGTAAACAGTCTTGTATTGACCTTTATTTGCTTTATAAATGAGATGTTAGTATGATGTTCTTTCTGTAAACCTACTTTTCAAAGTCAACTATTTTTATTTAATTGGAGACCTTTAACATCCATGTCTCAAATGCATATGTAGCAATAGCAAAGATTAATGTGTTTAATAGTTTTAATTTATACTTCAACATTAATAAATTAAAAACAATATTTGATTAATTTATTAATGTTTTATATTTTGGGAACAATTTCCGAAGTGGAAATTAAAACATCAAATAAAGTTAATTTTAAAGTAAAATTTTTTAAAATTTTCCGTGTATAAAAATCATTTCAAACGATCGAAAAAGCGCGCGAAGCCTTGTGACGTCACTTATTAGTATTTTCTGTATGTCAGGTCTCCTGTCTTGTATAAAAGTATAAACTATTTTGTTTATATTGGTGTTTGATACAGTTTTTGAAGGGAGAGTGTTGAATTGTGTGTGTTTTTACTATGGAAAGTAAAAGTAAATACTACAAGTGTTGTTTAGTACCATTGTGTAAAAGTACAACCATTAAAACTCCCAACAAAATATTTATTAGATTACAAGTCGATAAAAAACGGCGTTTAAACTGGTTACGTGCCTGTCGAAGGAATATTTCAGTTACTGCTCAAGCTCTTCATGTATGTGAAGATCACTTTAAATCAAGTACTTCCTCGGTTTCTTCATTAATTTCACAACTTACAGCATACTGTGTTTTCTTAACATTATGTTCAGGTGTTATTTTTGCCCTTACAGTACAGACCATGTTATTTCTTTTTACTTGAACCCATCCTACAGCTGCATCACCATATTATTCTCTGCCAGATCTAAATGCAAACGATAAATAAGTTAATTTGATTAAATTTTAGTACAATAGCATAAACATATAATATTGACCCTACTTAATATAAAGTACTAAGTTTTATCATTAAATACTTATTATGAGAATAATAATCACAATAAAATTAATGTAATAGGAGTATATGTACTTACTTATCTGCTTTAACTCCCCGAACTTCTCCCAGGGAAAAATTTTCACCGTTTTGAAAATATGTGGCTACCATAAACATATTTACAATGGGCAAGTTATCAGACTGGCCTTTGGAAAAACCCTCTTCGGTCATTTTAAAAAATATATCTAAACAAAAACACTCAAATATTATTAAATATATAGTTCACAGCAACTATCTAAAGATTTATAAAACTGAAATACACCATAAAATTACTATAACAAGTAAACGAATGTCAAACGTAATGAATTAATAGTGCTAATCTTTGAACATTCTGACTATACGACGTCAATGAGGCCGCGTTTTGGACTGGCTGCTATAACTAATTTGAATTTTCTCTCGATTTTAATCGTTTTAGGGGACAAACTAAAGACAAAAACAACTTCTTTTTGTTTAATATATAAGTATTTTAAATTATGTTTTGTTATGATTTAAGGCATTTTTTTCAAATTTAAAATCTTATGCAAGTTCCCTATTATGAGTTTAATGTTGACATGATTGGGTAAAATTGTTCCACATGACACAAAATGACGAAATTTAAATGGTCGTTAGAACAGTCAAAAAATTATCATTTTAGTAGACTTAAAACAGGCAACTGGAAAACAAATAAAGTAGAGACCGAAATAAATTACTCATTTGAAACAAATATTTTTAAATGCCCATTTTACATAACCTGTAGGTAATAATATAGGCACGCACACCTGAAACTGCCTTCCAATTTTATTAGTTCGTGATGATTGCAAAAACACTATAGAAATAATATTTATATCGTCTGTTACTGACTTATCAAATAGCTGTTCTTGATGAATTGGGGTGTAAAGCTAGTTCGCGTCCGTAGTAGAATACTACACGTGCACCCTGGGTAATTCTAAATGAACTAGCGCAATAGGCAGCCAGACAATCTATTATTTCTAGATCTCCTGGCAAGAACACATCACGAATATATGATATGCCTCCAACCAACAATTTAAATGGACCTTCTCAGGACCAAGCGACAAAAGGACTCGGACCAAGCATCCGAATCTACCATTTAAATATAGAGGGTATTAGTAGAAGTAAATGTGAGTACCTTCAAAAGGTACTCATTAAACATGATATTGACGTGGTCGCAATTCAGGAAACCGATGCAGAAAATGAAGAACAAATTCTCGCTAGAGGAAGAATTCATGGCTATGATTTATTGGGTGCAACTTACCATCCAGCTTATGGAGTGGCAACCTATGTTCGAAACAAAATAGAAAATGCATACATACGTTCTACATCAGACATAAATAACATTCATACGGTTACTATACAAATTGGCGAAATTACTGTCAGCAATATTTATAAACCCCCGGCAGTCCTGTGGCCTTCGCATGTTATTTACGCCCACCCACACCCCTCAGTTTATGTGGGAGACTTCAACAGTCATCATGAACTCTGGAAGTATAGGCACAATGATCAAAACGGCGAGGCTCTAATAAACTGGAGCGAAGAGGTTGACACTTATTTAGTCTTTGATGCTAAAGATCGGGCAACTTTTCGATCTGCAGCCTGGAAGCGAGAATACAATCCAGACCTATGTTTTGTTTCCACAAATGAAAACAATCAACCACTGGCAGCTTCACGTACAGTATTGCCAGATTTTCCACATAGCCAACATAGACCAGTTGTAATAGAAATTGGCATCAAAATACCAATAATATCATCTTTTCCCCGACCTAGGTGGAACTTTCAAAAAGCAGACTGGGCGACTTTTACTGAAAGATTGGACAAATGTTTAAGATGGATACCCCCAACACGTTCAAACTACATGAGATTTGTTGGCGCGGTTATCTCCACAGCGAAGAAAACTATACCCAGAGGATATCGTAAAGAGTATGTCCCAGGATGGGATGAAAATTGCGAGAAATTGTATCAAGAATACAACGAAAGCCGAGATCGAGAAATTGCGGACGAATTACTGCACAGTTTAGATGCAGCCAGACGACAAAAATGGATGGAAACCGTGGAAAAATTAGACTTTAGTAAATCAAGCAGAAAAGCATGGTCTTTACTTAGAAAACTTGGTAGTAGTAGAGTCCCAACTAGAGAAAAAGTACCAATAGCTCCAAACAGAGTGGCCTCCCACATTGTAGCAACCTCAAGAGCACCTAGAGATCGTGATCACACCACCAAAGTCAAACAAGAACTTAAAGTACTAAAGTCTGCATGCCCGCCTACTTCTGAATATTCTAACGAGTTTACTCCAGAAGAAATTATTTCAGCCATATCAGAAATTAAGTCTGGAAAGGCACCCGGCTCCGATAAAATTCATCCAGAATTTTTACTCCACTGTGGCAAATATGCTAGGAAATGGCTGGCTGATTTCTATACAGATATGTTAAAATCAGGAGAAATCCCCCATTCATTAAAAAAGGCCTCCATTATAGCCATATTAAAACCAGGAAAGGCAAATAATCAGCCTCAAAACTACCGTCCGATTGCTTTGCTGAGCTGTGTTTATAAACTGTTGGAACGCTTAATCTACAACAGAATTAGTAGAAAAGTATTTGAATTGATACCTATTGAGCAAGCAGGATTCAGACCTAACCGCAGCTGCACAGATCAGATCCTATCCTTAACAACACATATTGAAGCTGGTTTTCAAAGAAAACAAAAAACATTCGTTGCTTTCATTGACCTATCAGCTGCATACGATACTGTCTGGGGACAAGGACTAATCTGCAAGCTAATCCGTGCCGTCCCGTGTCAAAAGGTAACTAAACTCATTGATAACATGCTCACCGACAGACCTTTTCAAGTCACAATAAACAATTCTAAAAGTTCCCAAATGAAGCTCAGCAATGGACTGCCACAGGGATCTGTTTTGGCACCCTTACTGTTCAATTTATATATCGCGGACCTACCTAGGACAACTTCGCAGAAATTTGGCTACGCTGACGATTGGGCAATTGCAGCAAGACATAATAACATGAATATCACAGAAACAATATTAGCGGATGACCTTGCCATTATGGGAGAATACTTTCGCAAATGGAGGCTACGGCCTAATGCAACGAAAACCGAAGTGTGCTGTTTCCATCTGAATAATGCCCAAGCCAACAAAAAACTCTCCATCTACTTCGAAAACAGACTGCTCACTCATAACTCAACACCAAAATATCTTGGAGTGACTCTGGACAGAACATTGAGTTTTAAAGAACATCTTCAAAGAACGACAGCAAAGTTGAAAACGAGAAATAATATAGTCCAAAAGCTATGTGGCACTACATGGGGGTCTTCAGCCTCCGTACTCAGATCATCCGCTCTCGGACTTGTATACTCGGTGGCTGAATATGCTTCCCCGGTATGGCTCAATAGCAAACACACAAAGATTATTGACACTCAATTAAACCAGACAATGCCAATGATCTCAGGTACAATTAGACCCACACCGAACTATTGGCTTCCCATTCTAAGTCACATTCCACCGCCGAAACTGCGAAGAAGTCATTTTCTTCTCAGAGAATATCGAAAAATTGAGGCTAACCATCAACTACCTATACACCAAGATAAGCTTGATATCGAAATAAACAGACTGCGCTCCAGATATCCTCCATTGCTAAGAGCCAACTCCTTACATCAGGAACATTTCAACCTGACCAAAGCTTGGAGAACACAATGGGAGAGCGACTCACCACAGGAAGCACATCAAATGGCCTGTATCGATCAGAAACCGCCAGGCTTTGAACTGACTCGCAATACATGGACAACGCTAAACAGAATAAGAACAAGCAGCGGTAGATGTGACGACAGCTTATATAGATGGGGGAAAGCCCTTACTCCTGAGTGTGACTGTGGTGCGCAACGACAGACCGTCCGTCACATTGTTGAAGAATGTCCCCGAAGGCGATTCCCTGGAGTTTTCGATGAGTTCCTGAATGCGACCGAAAATGTTTTACATTATATTAATAGTACATTAGATGTTCGTTTTTAATACTTCATGTAACGTTTTTATATTGATTTTTTTAATTGTGTGTTCTTATTATATGCCATACGATAAATAAATAAATAAATAAATAAATCTTGATGCATACCGATCGGGCGATACATTATGATAAACTATTTAACCTTTGATCATATCCTCCTCCTGATATAGCTTTATCATCCTTTATAGTGAGAAATATGCAGTACTAGCAAACCTACAATCAATATAGTAAATAAGTTAGGAATCTTTGTTAAATATTACTAAAAACAGTAACGTCGGCGTCAAATCCTATTTTTCCGAAATTTTTACACAGACGGAATTTATCTAATATCACGATATTTTAAAAAACACTTTTCTGGCAAAGCTAAAAAATATATTCCTCAATATAAACAAAATATGAAATTAGAATTTTTAACAGCAATTTTAAATCAATTTTATACTCATAAAGTTGCGAAAAAGATTAAACAAGGTAAATACCAAAATTCTAATTATCTTCATAATAAATTTTCTTTTTCTGGCATTTTAGTATTACTTAAAAATATAATTTTACCAGTTTGCTTTTTACAACCAATTATCTGTTTCATTATTTTAATATTTGCACAAAGAAACGTTTTATTAATTCTTTATTGGTCATCAAGGAAACCAGTCTTCTTTTATTTTCTCGGATTAAGGTTTTGTTTTACTGATACTGGTAGCTATTAAATTTTTCATGACACTAACTTATTTAGTATATAAAAACTTTTATAGCCGTCTTCTGTATTTAACACTCTAGAGAGCGCCAACCAATAAGAAATTATTATTTATATTATACTGAAGACTTTTTTATGTACAGACTACTGAAAAAGAAATGCTAATTTAACAATATGAATATTTCATGAGCTGAACGTCAATATGCCACACTAGCAGAACGAAAATTGCGTAAAAAATTGTTATTTAATATTTTTCATTTTACAAAGATGTATAATTTGCAAGCAATAATAATTTTTCATAATAAATTTATTAAACATAATAATAATTGTCTTAGGAATCAGATTATTGTTTTTATTTCAACAATATAGTAGTTAAGTGCAAAAAGTTCAATCGTCAAAGAACTTATCACAATTTAACAAACAGTCTTATATATATATATATATATATATATATATATATATATATATATATATATATAATATATATATATATATATATATATATAATATATATATATATATATATATATATATATATATATATATATATGTATATATATATATATAAGGATTTCCACAGTTTTCACTGTATTCCTTCACTAAACCGTTTTCTCCAATTTTTCCTGTTTAGCCAGTCCCCTTCCTGTAGGTTTCTTCCTGTCATTGGTTCGTCCACTTCCTCTCTGAAAGATCTTTGGGGTCTGCCTCTATTTCTTCTTCCTATCGGGCTCCACTCTGTTATTCTATTTATCCACCGATTTGGTTGTGCTCTTCTGACATATCAGTACCAGGTTAACCTCTTCTGCTCAATGTAGTCTATTATGTCGGAGTTCATTTCCATTCTCCTCTTTATCTCAATGTTATTTATTCTATCGTTTCTTGTTACTCTGCAGCTCCTCCTTAGGAATTCCATCTCTGTTGCTCTTATTTTGTTTTTGGTTTTCTTATTTATTGTCCAATTTTCCCACCCATAAGTAAGGATACTTCTTATCATGGTATTATATATTTTTTTCTTTGTTTTCATGCTGATGTTCTTATCCCATAGTTCCGGGTTAAATTTTCGTATGCAGTCTCTTGTTTGTCCTAGTCTATTTTTTATATCTTCCTTCGTTGTTCCTTTGTTTGATATTATGAAACCTAAATACTTATACTTGTCTGTTCCTTTGCTTTGTTTACCGTCATCTATTTCCAGCTGTTTTATTTCTGTATTCTCCGTTTTTAGGTATTCAGTTTTCTTTAGGTTTATTTCCATCCCATTGTTTGTATATTCCTGCTCCAGTTTTCTCATCATAAAACTGAGGTGATCCTTGTCTTTTGCGATCACTATTTGGTCGTCAGAAAAACTTAGCGTATATAGATATTCGTTTCTTACTGCTATACCCATTCCTTCGCACTTTCTTTTCCATGGTTTTAGGGTTTTTTCCAGAAATATTTTGAACAGGGTGGGGGATGTGGAGCAACCCTGTAGTAGTCCCTTTGTCGTTTTAAATGGACTGCATATTCTATTGCCCGTTTTGATAGCTACTTCGTTATTCTTGTAGAGTACTTTTACCGCGTTTATTAATCTTCGTGGAACTTCGATGTCTTCCATTGCTCCCCATAGCTTGGTTCTATGTATTGAGTTATATGTCTTCTTAAGATCAACAAAAGCCAGATGGACGGATCTATTTTTGGCCATTCTTTTTTCTATTAGTTGTTCGACCGTGTAAATGTGATCTAAGCATGCTTTCCCCGCTGTGAAACCTGCCTGGTCGTCTCCGACTTTATCTTGTATATATATTTCTAATTTTTCCTTTATGGCCTTTCCATACGGTCTGCCTATAGACGATATAATTCTGATTCCCCGATAGTTTTCGCAGTTTTTTCTATTTACTTACTTGTATATTGATGTCATATATGCTTGGGTCCATTCTGCCGGTAAGTCTTCTCCATTCAGTGCTCTCTCAAACATTTTGTGTATCATACAGAATAACTTTTCCGATCCGTTTTTTATCAATTCATTTGGTATTCCGCCGGGACCTTCTGCTTTTTTGTTCTTTAGAGTTTTAGTCGTTCTTTTTACCTCAGCTAGGCTTAATTCGATTTCGTCATGTGTGTAGATTTCTATTCCGTCTATTTCTGATTCTTTGAATTCGGGGCGGTCTTCGGTTAGCAATTTTTTATAGTATTCTCGCCATTCTTTTTCTTTGATTAGACCGATTACTTATGAGAATGATTTTATTACTTATGACAATAATTATTTGCAGATAATAGATTTCGAACCCCAGTAATCCAGACTTCTTCGTCTACTGAAAAAAATACCACCTAACACTAAAATAGAGATTGATTCAGAAGATGATTGTTGTGAGACTGACAACTACAGCCATTGCGAAGTCCGATCTGAGTCATCAAATACCGAACAGGATGATTATTCTTCCAATTCTGATGATAAACGTTGTGATCCTAAAAACACATGAATACCTACTTTACCGATAAAAATAGTACAATGTGGTAGAAACGCAGTTTGGCTTCGACAAGAGAAAAAACCCGTGGGAAAGATATAATTACTTATTTATCTGAAGTCAGAGGAGTGGCGAAACAGGCAAAACACCTGCATAATGCTAGAGTTTATTTATTTGCGGCAGTATGTAGATATAATAGTTGAATTTACAAACAAATTTATTAAAAATATTACATACACCCAAGAAAAATCGACAAGACCCACATATAAAACTGAAATAAAGGCTTTATTGGGCCTTTTATATTTGGCAGGATATTTAGAAGGTGCTAGACTAAATCTTGACGAACTGTGGATTATAAAAGGGTGTGGATTATGTTCTGGTTGCCAGCGTTCCTGGGAAGTTTTCGTTTCTTGCTTCTTATGTTACGTTTTGATGATAAGGAAACACGAGGAATACAACGTAACTACTTATAAATGATCTGTTGAATACACATACATTAACTTATGTAGGTATAATCAGGGAAAATAGACGTGGCATTTCTTTTAAGTTTAAGAATATAAAGTCTAGATCTCTTCTATCAAGTATGTTTGATTTTCAAAAATATATTACCATTGTGATTTATACTCCAAAACAAAATAAAAATGTTTGTTGTTTTGTTTCTGCCTAGTCAACATCACAACGACATATTTGATAAATATTCCGGAAATCAATATAAATAAGAAACTGTCAAAGAATTGTCAAGACAAAAGGTGGAGTTGATACACTAGACCAACTTTGTTCATTGTACAATGTGGCACGTAATACGAGTAGGTGGCATATAGTAATATTTTATTTAACCGTGAGCATAGAAGGTGTAAATAAACAAATTGTATACAATTGTAACAACTCTGATACCAGTATGAAACTTCTACACTTTTGTGAGGGCCCCCATGTTATGTCTATAAGGAGATATGCCAGAGTCACTGGCGGCTCCAACATCCCCAGCAGAGGTAGCGGTTAGTACAGGTTTGGAGTAGAAGGTGCTAAGAATCCCCGGAAAAAATCGGGCTACTACAAAGGCCGACAAATTCATATTACTTCATTCAATGTTAGAATTCTTATATCAGACCAGAAGATGATGGAACTGCAGAAAGAGCTAAAAAGAATAAAATGGGACTTTATTGGCATCAGTGAAAGACGAAGAGGAGAAGCCTAAATTAGTTTTAAATCAGAACACGTATTTCATTTTAGAGGTGAAGAATAAATTTTAAATAGTGAAGTACCTAATGGAGTAACCTAAATTTAAGATATAACCTTAAGATAATCCAGATAAGATGCTTTATCTCGAAAAACCCTCCAGTCAATGAAATCCACACCATCTGTAACCAACTATATTCTGCTAACATAAAATTCATAATGATCTGGACTTTATTTCATATTGGTATATTGGATAACGAAAAAGCAGACCAAGCCGCTAAAGCAGCATTTTCTTTTAACCTAGCCCTCAAAGAGGTCCAAATCTATACAGATCTTAAAATATTGATAAAACAAAAAAATCCTCAGCTCATGGACGGACCTGTGGAGAAACACAAAAACTAAGCTGTATGACGTTCAACAAAACTAATGTTGCGTCAATATCTCCTCTATGAAGAGGAACGAAAAATGAGTTATTCACCGACTACGAATAGGGCTTACACGTCTCCCGCATGAATACCTTATGGTATCAAAAAACCCTTCAGTATGCCACTACTGTAGTATTCTTCTTTCCATCAAACACGTGATAGTGCTGTGCTGCAAGTATGATCCTTTCAGACACAAGCACAGCCTAAAAGGAAATCTAAAAGACATTCTAGGTGTTCCAAACACTTTTGACTGTGCTATTAAATTTTTAATGGAAACAAGTTTAATTTAGCTAATATAAACAGTGAATAGTGATAAGCTTTACTGTTTAACCTTTCCACCAAAAAAAATTGTTCATATCAAATGCTTGTATATAAAATATCTATAATGTTGTAAACTGTACCCGTGTCAATGACCATAAGCTGTCGAGACAGGTTAATTACAAATAAAAAAAATTAAGACATATCCTTCAACGACTTCCTACTTGAATAAAAAAATTGAAGAATTTTATGAGGACCTAGAAACAGCGTTACATGCCATACCTATATATTACAGAATAAGCATGGGTGACTTTAATGTGAAAATGGGGTTTAAACAAAATGATGCAGAAGTAGCAATGGGTCAGTATGGATATTCGGGTAGGTCACTTGTATATGGGAAAAAAATGTGTGCAATATTGATTTGTAATACTTATAAAAGAGTGCTAAATGTAACGCTAATTTGACAGTGAAAAATTTATTTTACTTGAAAATTTTTCTCTGGTTCCGGATTGACCTTGAAATATCAGAATTGTGTGGAAAATCATTCATATGTCGTAAACGCGTAAAAAAATATGTGAAAGTTATCAACTTCTAATAGTGCTAAAATGGCACGGTGTTGTACCTAAAACTCACCTTTAAGAGTTTTTAGTTGTTCGATGTTATCTTCTGCCTCCGGTTTACATCAAAACATTAAAACATTAAAATTTCATGATATTAACAAAAACGTAGTAAACATTTAAAACCAAAATTTTAAAGAAAATTTGTGTATTAATACAAAAAAGACAGATATTCAAAGAGATACTATAACTAAGTAGTAGCAAAATCCTTTTTGCTATCAAACTGCGGCATTACTCGGCGAGACTCCAACTTCGCCTTAACTAAGCCTTCTCGTTCCGATTTTGTACACAACGTAGTGGATGCTTCTGTTACAGTCTTCACAACCCTCTCTACTGCTTGAGTGTGGCAAGGTAGACGTAAAAACGACATATCACTTTCCCCTGATTTTGCAATGAAGGAATTAAGACTTTTATCAGATACTTTTCTTAGTATCTTAGTAGTGCGGGTTCAGGTATTTCTTGTTGCCAGTCAATTAGATCATAATAACATTGTGCATCAAAGTTTATAGTTAGAACTTCGAATAACCTAATTATGTTGTGTTTTACTTTACAAGCCTTCAAAATGCGACGTGCAGCTAGTTTCCTAATATGCTTTTGATGATCAGTTAACATTGCCAATAATAAATTTTCTGGATGCGCGAAATAACTATTTCTTTGTATCATAGGATCAATTATGGCTTTCAGTTCAGGTGAGAGGTATCTTGATATTGAAATTAAGGCCCATAAGTGTCGTGCTCCATCTTTACATGTGGGATGAGTCTTAATACGAAACCAAGTTGGAGCATAAACTTTCACACTATAAGTGGCTAAAATAACTAGGTTTTCTAAAGAAACCTTTGTCGAAGCATATAGACGAAGAATGCGATTAGCACGAGTCAACCATCTTGCATGGAACATTTTTCCTGGTGATTTATTGGCCAAGTGTTCCGGAAATTCTCCAGTCATAATCTCAGACACAATTCTATGTAGATATAATTGATCAGTACTTAAATCTTTCGCTGTTACTGAGGGTAAATTACCACTAATTTTTTGAAATTCAACAATAAGATTTTTTGCCTAGTTTCTAAAGCCTTCCCTATTGTACCTGAAAAAGTCTGTTGTCCCGCTGTAGTGCCGTCAATCAATTGAAACAAATGTCGAAGTGGCAACTCGTTTATATGCAACAAACAAATTATCCACTGTAGGGGTTTATTTAACCGCGTTTCCAGTAAACGTACAATACCACCATTTTTTCCAGTGTTCACGTTTGTTCCTTCACAACTAACAGCTATTAAATCGTCAAGAGACATTCCCTCCATTCGAAGAGAATTAGCTAACGAATTTTCTATCGCTTTGGACCTACCAGAAGATGGAACAATATAACCCAAGAACTGGGAATCTGGTTCTTTTTTAAGCGAAATATGCTCCTCTTGAATAACGTCTCGGTAGTTTTTGCCTCCTTGTTTTCTTATTACATACGTTTTATCTTTTCGTCCATCGAAGTATAGCGCATGTACTTGTGAAATTTTCTTCTGCGATATAGGATTTTTTCTAGTTTTCTTTCTTTCCCTTGGTAACTTGCTCTTATCAATCACTGGCACATTAGATTTGGTGTCATGCAAAACTGCTGAAGCAATGGCTGCCGCTGCCCTATCGGACACCCCATATCGGTCACAAGTTTTGGATAATGTAGAATAATGAATAGTTTTTGCAGTTTTTTTCTTAAATAATTGTAATGGAGTCGCAATATTTACAGAAGTGGGTTTAAAATCAGAACACACAGATTCATCTGAAGATGACGTTGAAACATCGAGTGTAGACTGGTAGGAAATTCCGGGCTCATATATGCTTTTTTTCTTTTTAGACAAGGCTTTTTCAGTTGTCGCTTTTCTTTTCACAGTTTTTTGCATTTGTTTTGTAGCAACGATATCCAATTTCCAATGATCATATTTCGTGTAGTACGTTGATCGATTAAACAGTTCAACTCTTTTAATGGTACTTTAGTGTCTCTAGAACAGGTACAATTATTGAGTTCCTTGCATTTTCAGCACGAAATATCAAATAGAACTTTGCTGTTGTGACGAAAATCTTTTAACTTTTTCGTTGGAACATTAGGATGTGATTTAAATATGTTCTGGCACTTCAAGTGATACGTTTTTAACATTTGTTACTTTTGTATTTGAAACAATTGAAATATTTGTTTTTGCCCATCTTTCTCGAATTTTTATTGTCACTATGTCTGCTATTTCACAAAAAACTGTTTTTTTTTAGTACCTTTTTTCGATTTCAGTTGATGTCTTGTCTAGTAGTAAAATTTCATCACGTATTCATAAGTAGGAAGCATATTGTCTTTCATCTCACCGAATGCACCAAATAACGGACTTTCTAACGCTTTTCGAGTACGTTCCATTTCAGCGAAAACGAAAACAGATATACGTAAAACAACGACTCCTCTGATAAGCAGCAGCTACACTAACTCACTGACTGCGTTGACGACCGAACACAAAGCAAATGCTGTCTAAATTTTAAGACGACGATGGAGGGAAGTTGAGAGAGGGAGGGTCTCGCGCTGATGCAATCATTTTAGTACAGTTGTGAACAAAACATCACGTTTGTTTGGTTTTGGGAATGCTCTCCAAGGTCTTAACTTTTCACAGATCTATACAAAGTGTAGTGGAGAAAAATTAAAAGCTGTATAAAACACCTTGAAACAAATTATCATAAGCTCTCATTTTAGCACTGTTTTTCTTGATTTTGTGAATACTAAATGTTATCCCGGAGGCAGACGATAGTATTAAATTATTACAAAATTTTATAGGGGTTATAACTCAACAGGTACCATTGTTTTATCACTATTAGAACTGACGGATAGTACAACATTTTTTTCTCTCACTTTTTTATTAGTACACTGTTTTTCCCAATTTTTTTAATATTGAAAGTCGCTCCGGAGGCTGATAATGATATCCAATTGTTACCAAATTTTATAGAAGATTATAAAACAACAGGTAACATAATTTTATCACTATTAGAACTGACAAATAAAAAAAATATTTTTTTGACCCACCCTAAATTGGATATGTCAAAAGAAATTATCTAGGGCAAATATTGCTGAACTTCTTACACTAGCAAAATTTATCCATGATAAACTTTTTTTCGATAAAAAACCTCAGCGTAAATGCACATGGATTAGCTCAGATGGCAGTGTCAAAAATGGAATAAATTATATTATAACAAACAGAAAAGAAAGAATCAAAAACATTGAAGTACTCAACAAATTTTCAATAGGGAGCAACCACATATTAATCCAAGCTAAGATACTATTAAATGTCAAAGATGAAAGAACAAAGATGATCCTAAAAACAAGGAAAAAAGAAATACATTTATTCAGAATATAAAGACCTGCATGAAGATATACTAACTGGTGCAAGTCTGTATTTATCATGTGCAAGTTGCACCAGATAGAGACAGATGGAAAGAGCTGAGGGAGACCGATGACCAACAATATGGACACATACCGGTTAATGATGATGATGAGTTAGATTATTTTTCCTGGACATTTGTAAATACCCTGGCAACTTTTCCTTTGATTTAATTTGAAACAGCCTGGCCACACCTAAATTCCTAAAGTTGAATATAAACCTTTCAGTGTTTATTTGCAATAATTTTTTTCCGAAAAAGATTAGAAGTATAATATTTTATATAATTTACGTAATTTTTTGTATACGTATGTTCTTTAAAACTCTTATAAAAACTAACTGAGTTCTGTTTTTTTAACATGAACTCTTTAACATACTTTACTCCCATCTTTTTATAGCTGAAAATGCTTTATCTATGAATGTAATCTTATCAATTTACTTTTAGATGTTTTTCTTTTCCAATTTTGAAGATAATCGCCCAATAAATATTTTTAGGAACTACTTTGTGTACATGTAGATATATGTTAATTTTAAAAATATACAAATCTATATAAATATACAAATATAAAGATTAACAAAAGCCCTTTTGTTTTGACCCTACAATAAATGAAATAAAACGGCTTTCCTATGATTTGTGAAATTATTCGAGATAATTATTAAACGGAAACACAACAATATGTTCAACAATTACACCATAAATAAATTTTATTTATAAATGGATCTTATTCAGTCACTGACTTCGTGTAAGTATTTTTTCCGAACAAATTTCCTGTAAATTAACTTTTTCTGAAAATGTATCAAGGCTCAGTCTTTCAGACTCAACAATTAGAACTTGCTAAAAACCGTAAAATTAAACGTGACTGAACAACAAAGCATATTTTTTGACAACCTGAATTTGCTATAACCCTTTCTCCTTTTGTACGTTCCTAATTATCCAAATTCGTTTTGCGAACGGAAAGAATGCGGCAAACTGGGTGTTTTAATATTTAATGACTGCTCTTCGTTGATTGTTGCTTTTGAAAAGATTAAAGCGCATATTTTTATTTTGACATAATTTTCGGAATACAGTAGTATTTTTATAGCGTTTGTTTTTTATATTCCAAATTAAAAACTTACATAAGAGACATAAAAACCTAAATCATTTTGAGAGATGTGAATTCTCATCATTTAATTTGGGACAAATGTTTAGTTAATAAAGGTGGTAAAAAATTGTTGACTTTATAATATAAGGTTAAAAAGTTTTACCACCTTTGCTACCGAGTTGACCATCCTTAACATACTACTCACTGTAGTTGTTTATGTATTTGACATGGCATTGACATTAGTCATTCAGCCAGTTGCAATAGATTCTCCAATCAGACAAATGCACAACTCCATCCCCAATAGAAAACGAACGGATAATTAATAGAAGAATAAACGACAAGGAAACTTACAGGGTCACTTGCTTCTCGTCTAGGGACCCATCAAGACATTCAGGGTACAGGGTATACAAAGGATACAAATCTAAATTTCCACACCATCATGTCAAAAATTTCATGTTAGCATACAAATTCTATACAACCGTGCATATGTCTGACAAGACATCTATAATGATATTATATATTCTTTGTGAGCCTGTAGCCAGTAGCGACTGGATATTGAATTGTGCATACATATTAAATTTGAATAATTTTTGGTAAAAGATGAAAGTTTGAATGCTGTTGAAACTTAGGGCATTCAAAAAGATGTGATCAAGATCACCCAGTTTTCCGCAATGTTTGCAATTATCATCTTCAATCACATTTATTTTATATAAATGACTTGGATAACACGCATGTCCAAAGCGTAGTCTATTTATGGTGGTTATATATTTACGTGGAGATTTAAAATTCTTAAACTAAGTAGTTTGTGGAATAACTGGTTGTAAAGTGGTGTATCTTGTTTGATTTGTAAAGTAGTAAAGATTCTATTGATCTTTCCATGCCGATAGCTGTTTTTTTTAATCCTAATGGCATCTGATAAACATAAAGAATATAACAATAAAGTGCCTGATATTATACTGGTTTGAGCTAAGTAATCTATACATGCATTATTTTTGAGTCCAATATGTGCCTTAACTCAAATAAATTTTGTATTAAAGCTAAGTGTTTTAATTGATCTTTTATTAAAAAAAAAATATAAGGATTACGAAATTTTTTGGGCAAAGAAGTGTTTTTTATGTTTTGTAGAACTGAAAGGCAGTCTGAAAGAATGAACGATTATTTAATATAAGAGTTTTTAACATATTTCAAAGCTTCGAGTATGACCAATGATTCCGCCGAGAAAATTGAAAACTCATTAGAAAGTTTGTACTTAAATTCAGAACTTCATGAGGGTAGACAGTAGGCACAGCCAGTCCCTTTTAGTGATTTGGATTCGTCTGTGTATATGACTGTGGCATCACTATAACAGTTCAAAACAGATCTCAGAATATTGTTGCTCAATTTGTTGTTGTCACTATACGTGGGTATTATAACTTCAGCTTTATGGAAGAGAGTAAAGAAGTCTAATTTTTTTTTCCACTTTTGCTAAATTCTTTGCAAAAATTGAATTGTTCTGTAAAGCAGTGCACAAAGGTGGAGATGGCTTTTTAATCCAATATTTGTGAGTGAGATCTGATTCGTTAAGTTGATGTATACTGGAAAATAATTTGGGATTTGTTGGGTGGGCTTTGAGTCCCCATTTTTCTCTTAATAAATTTCTTCTAATCGAAAGGGAAGGCTCATAAACTTTAACATGTAGTGGTTGTATAGGGGAAGATCTCATAGCACCTAAACATACCCTTAAGACAGAATTTTAAAAAATGTCAATTTTTCTTAGATTTCTAGATGCAGAACTGTAAAGAGTAGCAACCTAATCTATAATGGATCGCATATAAGCTCTGTAAAACAATAAGGATGTTTCAATATCACAACCACACCACACTTTGGTTGTCATTATAAGAAAATTACTACCTTTGTTGCATCTATCCAGCATATATTGTATGTATTGTTTCCAAGCCAATTTTTTATCCAATATAAGGCCCAGGTATTTGATATTGTTTTGAAGTGTAAAAAATTGATTATTAAGAAGTATATTTTGATTTAAAGAAAAGTTGTGTCTTGTAAAGACAGATACTGCTGATTTGGCAATTGATAAATTTAAGCCGTTCTCTAAGTACCATGGGAAAAGAGAACTACATAATCTGTTTAGGTATTGCATACCTTTTTCATATTTCTTACTTTCTGTATAGACACAAAAGTCATCTGCAGATTGTATTATTTTAAATGGGATGTTGTTTATTTGCATATTATGTATATCAGAGGTGTATATATTAAATAAAATTGGCGATAATACCGAGCCTTGTGGTATGTCGTGATAGTTGTGTCTAGGTCTTATTAGTTCGTTAGTATATTCTCTGACGTAGATTACCCTGTCTGTATAGAAACCGATAATTGTGTTTACGAAAGCAATTGGCAAATGAAAGAAATTTACCATTTTGAATTTCAATATTGACAAACAAACTGATTCATATGCTCCTTCAATATCCAAGAATAGGGCTGTTAAATAGTTATTCCTAGTTAAGTTGTTCTGTACATCAACAAGTGTTGTTAAAGCGTCTAGAGTTCCAAAACCTCTTTTGTAGCCAAACTGGTTTACTGGTGGTAAATTCTCTTTTTGTATCCACCAATCTAATCTAAATTTTATAAGCCTATCTAGAGTTTTGAAAACGCATGAGAGTAAGGATATTGGTTTATATGAACTCACAATATTTGGATCCTTTCCGGGTTTAAGGATAGGAACGACTAAGATATTTTTGAAGGACTCGATAACTATGTTATTTTGGATTATATCATTAAAAATATGTAAAACATGGGATCATTAACATGGGTTATTTGACATGATCGATTACACTAGAAGTATTAATGTGGTTTTTAAGGGCAAAATCAAATTCACTTTTAGTAAAAGGTTTTAATAGAAAGTGATTATTTGAATGATGACTTGATGACTTTGTGTAGGTTGTGTAGGCGAATGTTGAACCCAGGCAGGAGATACTTCATTAAAGAAGTCTTCTAATAAAGTATCATTGAAGGATTTGGTACTATTATGTGATTTTCCGTTCACTTTTTTTAGCTTGTGACCATATTTCTTTAAAAGAAGTATTTTTGCTTAAATTAGAACACCATTTGATCCAACTAGCTTTGGCTTTTTGCTTCAGCTGCTTTTTAGTATGAGCAGTAATTTTCTGACATTTTAGATAATTATCAAGGCTTGGTGAACGTTTATAAACTGCTAATGCTTCTTTTCTGTTATTAGAACATGTGTTTTTAAGATTATAGTTAGTTATTTGTGAATTATTTAGATAACTCTGTTATTTAAATAGGCATAACAGTAATTATAGTTACATTTGACAATAAACGTAGTTTAAACATGGTAAAAGTAGCACGGGCAATGCCTCAAAATGGATAGTTGAAGTATATAATAATATTTATGAAAGGAAAAGGGAAAGACAGTTAGGATTTGATTTTACATATAGTGCGTCTGTATATCCGCTTATACGTATTTCGTCCTAATAGGGCTCTTCAGAACGGCAATTCACAGTCGCTCTGAACGTGAAAATAAATCTGTTCTGTCTTAGGCAGCGACTTTTTCTAGGGTTTTAGTTAGTATCGTCAAAAGATTATTATCGTCAGTGTTTCAGAAGATGAAGAGGTAGTAGAAATTAAAATAATAACATTTCAAATAATTTTTGTACAATCATATTTTATATAACAAAAAATCGTTTTTTTTTCTAGTTTTTTTCGGTAATTTTCTATAAGGATATTTAAGTAATTTCTATAAGACCAAAATTTTGAGGACGAATAACTACACAACGCGATTATAAAAGTTCAAGCAAAATACATTTTTCAGTTTTAGGTAAAACAAATTAAGTCAGTGCAAGGTTAACAAAAACTAGTTTATTATAGTTTTGTCTTTATTAAATTTAACATTTTTTTAATTAAAGATTGTTTTTAAAACTTTTGTTAAGAAATACAGAGTAGAGATTTTATCACAAAAAACCAACGCTGATCTTTAAATTATGAACAAGTTAATGAGTCAAATTTAGAACTGCAATAACTCAAAAGCCACTTTTTTGACTTAGTGCGTTTTGCTTTTAACCGGACGATATATTGATACACATTGAAGATCAGATATTGGACAAAAACTATTAATTTACAATACGTCAGCGGAGATTTATGTTGAACCAAGTGATTAAGTCCACTTTTTGGAAATGTGAGTTTCCACTACAACATACTTTAGTTATTAAAATGTACCACGTTCAGCTCTCAGATGTACCCAATGTAACTCGTTCATTGACAAAATGGAACAATTATATTAAACCAAGTCCCAAAGTGTACTACTTTTGAGAATTATTCTGTCCACAGCCAATGATAAAGGGCTATTTTAACACGTGTCATAGGACATGGTACACAATAATAATTATAATCGAATATTGCATTCCAGCATGCTTCAAACGTAGTCAAAATTTAAACAACAACGAACGTGTTCGTTAGTAAGTATTAATTTAATCTACATTTTAAAGGAGTTTAAAGGTTTTAAAAATTGTGAAAAACAGTTCTTACTATGAATCCATCACAGTTGACGAAGTATAATGATTAAATAGTAGTTGTTAGTGTTGTTTGATTTTGGAAATGATGTTGATTGAGTATTAAAAATACAATATAACCTTTATTGTTTAGTCTACTTGAAGAGTGATCTAAGCGATATAGAGGATCCAACTTATAGGCCAGACGTTGATAAACTTCTGTTTAATTTAGATCAGCACATTCATGACGATGATATGCTAAATAATTTGATACAGGATGATACTGCAGACGCCAAAAGCAATCAGAGATAAGTGTTTTTTGTTTTTTTTTTTTTGAGGGAAACGAGTAATAGTGTGTTTTTATTGTCGTGCTGAGCCTAACAAAATAAACAGAGCGTTCTCGATAGCGAAAAAAGGATATAAATGAATGGAAACAAAATGTAAGAAAAAGGCGTAGACAAGCTGGGTTTGATTATCTTAATACCAAAAAATAACATGTGGAAATGAAATCAGTAAAGAGACACTGCGATTGTCGTTTAAAATGTAAACTTACAGTAAGCATTGAAGACCAGACATCTAAACATAAACATTTTTGGCAACTTGTAATGTAAACATAGCAAGGAAATAAAGAAAAAAATAAGGGGTAGTAGCCTAGAAAAGAGTAATAATTATCTAAATAATTATTATATATTCCAAATTGATTAAGGATCAAATAATTCGACATAGTTGGCGTATGCATTTCAATTTAAACTAAGAATGAAAACTCGACCTCGTTTAAGTGTATTGCACGAGTCGCAATATCAGGTCGCCACGGTTGTGTTTAAAAGAAAAAAATCACGTTTTAAAATATAGACCTTCTTTAAAAAAAAAATTACATCACCGCTTGACCCGGTTAAGCACGAGGACACAGTCAGCAAAAAACTCAACCTCGGTACTGCGATCGGTAATTAAGAATACGGGCTCATAAAAAACGAACGAAGCCGGTTAGTAAGAACGAGGCACCTGAGAGTGCTCCACGCGAGAAGCACAAGCGATCGGAGCATACACAGCCCAGTGACCGCGCTATTGTAATTTGACAGGGTATTTGGTGTTTCGAAAATTCGTGATAGCGCGCAGTACCTCGACAAACTGATCCTTAATTTCAGTAGGACTGAAGGACGTATTCATTAGCTAGGGCCTAAATACGCGAAGGTAACTAAATCTATATACTAACCTAATGAATGTATAATAAAAGTGCTTTGTCCACTCTTTAATTTCTTGCTAAGGTCTCTTCTCGCCTCCCTTCGCGCCTGATCGAATTATTATTAGTTATTACTAATATCTTGTTATATGAATTGTAGTACACAGTCTATTTAATACATTATAAACTCGAAATTTGGTTTTATTGTTCCTTCTCTGCCCTTACATGCAGAGACTAGAAGAGTACACATTTTTCGCTTATGCATTTCTCCAGCTTCTAAAGCAAGCCTATAGACTCAACTCTTTACAGGACCTGAGACCTAGAAGTCCTTAATTTCCTTTTTCCCAAATCAGCCTACCCTCCTGAAAACCCGCGAGGGTCAAACCAGTCAGTTCAGACTAGAGGGACCAGTAAGCCTTGCCTCCACTCGCAGAGATAAGTATCCCCAGAGCAGAGAATTGTAGGCGCATCCAAGGATTTGAGAGAGGCGTCTTTTACAATGATGACAGCGGCCTTTATTAGAATGGTGACAGAAGGGTTTCCGCAAATATTATAATCTGTTCTCCAATTATTACAATGGTGCCCCTCATTTATTACAAACTAGAACACCAAGAGAAACCACATCTTCCCAGTAAGTTTATACAAAAGACTAAAGAAAATACAAGCACACTGAGAGTTTTTCCATAGCCACAGTCAAAAGACGCCTACAAAAAGTACCTATACTCTGAAATATTTTTTCGAATTAAATAATAACAGGGTACAAGTTTGCAAAACTTTTTTTAGATACCCTGAATATTAGCTCTCGGCGGATTTCCTATTTTTTTGAAAATAAATACTAAATAACAGACACATCAAAAAGCAACGTATACGAAAAACATGTAAAAAGAGTAACCAGTGAGGATCAAATTACCAAAATTAAAGAGCATATTAATTCGTTTCCGAAAATGGAAAGTCATTACTGCCGAGCAAATACAAGTAAACAATATTTAGAACAAGAATTAACACTACAAAAAATGTTTAACCTCTATAAGGAAAAACACCCTGATTCTGAGACCAAAATAAATGTATATCGAAATGTTTTTAATACATTTTTCAAGATTTCGTTCTTTAAATCTAAAAAACATAGTTGTGATTTCTGCGAAGAAATAAAAAATTCTACTGATGTGGCAGATAAATGGCGTGAAGAATGTCAGAACCATGTAAAAGGAAAAAAGAAAGCAAAATGGAAAAGAACCGCGAAAGGAAAACGGGAAAAAAAAAGTTTAACGGGATATTGTACAAAGAATAAGAAGACATACTGTGGAATATAGCATAAAATAATATCCCGAAGAACTGGAAATCACATTTGCAGAAGTTTTCAAAAAATTTTGGATTGAGTTGTGTCAGATTTTCCTGAGTTAACAGAATTTGTAATTTGGTCAGATTCCTGTATCACCCAAAATAGTAATAGCATCATGACTTTTGGATTACAGCATTTCATCAAGAAAGATCATAGTTACAGTTGATCCAACAAAAATTTTCAGAGCCCGGGCAAAGCATTGTACAGGAAGTAGATGCTGTAAATAGCTTGCTTGCTGGAAAATGCGCTATTTAGAATTATACACTCCAGTGTCGATGCTTAGAACCCTAGTGCAGATTGCAAGTCATTCAAAAAAAATTACTGTATTGCAAATGAAGCCGACAATTCTTTTAAATTTTCAGATATTGGCAAAGAAATGAAACTTGATTCTAGTGTGTATATTAGCTATAAAACTTCCTTTACGGATATTCTAAGCAAAGTAACAGTAAATGGAACTACTAGAAATTAGCGGAACCATCCCGAGAGAAGAAGTAATAATACTCTCGAATAGATGGTTAATGTAAAGCAGATCACCGAACAGCCATCACTGGAAGTTAAGAAGAAGGCCGACATCATCTCAATCATCTTAACAGACTGTTTCAAATATATATAAACGATACAAAGAGTAATGTCAGAAAGCTAAATAATGGCCTCCCACAGGGTTGAGTGCTTGCTCCACTATTATTTAACATTTACACAGCCGATCTTCCAGAGACAAAATCAAAAAAATTTGCTTACGAAGATGACCTGGCTATCGCATTTCAAAACCAAGTCAAAGGTGTTGGAAAAAGGGCGCTTACCGAAGACTTAAGGGTTCTCTGCGACTACTTTAAACAACGGCGACTTCGCCCTAATACAAACAAAACTGAGACAAGCCTCTTCCATCTCACAAATCAGCTTTCGAATGACACCCTTAGCATCACCTTCAATGGCGAGACTTTGAAACATAATAACAACCCTAAATACCTGGGTGTAACGCTCGACAGATCACTGACGTTCAACCCATCTTACGAATGTAGCTGCCAAAGTGAGAACCCGTAATAACATAATAACAAAGCTTGCTGGAACGACATGGGGTGCCACTGCGGATACACTTCGAACCTCCTCACTGGCCCTGGTGTATTCTGTCGCTGAACACTGCGCAGCTGTATGGCTAAATAGCGCTCATGTCAACAAGATTGATGTTCAACTAAATTACACTATGAGAGTAATGTATGGTACTATTAAATCAACTCCACTAAGATGGCTTCCAATTCTAAGCAATATTGCACCTCCAGATATTCGACGAACGGCAGCACTTGTCAGAGAATATCAGAAAATCATAACAAATAATCGTCTGCCAATTTACCAGTATATTCCTTACGCCGCACGAGACCAACAAAGACTGAAGTCCAGACGACCCCCCGTCCAATCTGTTCAGGGAATGGGTGATAGCTACAATAAGCAAGAGCAGTGGACGAAAAGATGGATGCCAACAACAGAGCCAGACGTCATCAAAATAACAAGTACTTCGATCGGCTTCACTGTATCAAACCTGCCACGCCATATATGGACAAAATTAAATCGCATACACACGGGTCATGGCAAATGTGCCGATTCTCTATGGAGTCATGCAGAAAGCCCACAATGTGATTGTGGATCACCGAGACAGACCATCCAACACATCATGGCGGATTGACCAATCCGCAGATACAGCGGAGACCTTCAAGATTTTGCAGAGTGTTCTCCTGGTGCAATTGAATATCTGTGCAATTTGGACATTAATATTTAATATTTAACTTAGGTTACAATTCCAATTTGAACATAATTATTATCTAAATACTACTTTTATCGTATTGTAATTATCCACACGCTAAATAAATAATCATCTCGATGTTAAAGTATATGCCGCAGGTAGATAGAAAATTATGTGAACTCTACATTCGTTAAAAGTCTGTATTATCAGTAATATCAGTATTATTCATGTGAACATGGTTTAATAATTTTGATTGCAAATAAATTTGTAAAAAAACCTGGAAATCATCATAAACCATGTTCATCTTTCAAAAGTAAAATTTCATATTTTTTGCCATGGAGAATAGAAGCACATTATTATTTACCCTTAACAAGATCCTATAAAATATTGTAAACAATTGTAGTCCCTCACACGAAATGAATAACAGTACATAAACCTTCCAGTTCAAATTCTACGCATTTAAGATTTTGGGACATGGTTCAACATAATTCTCAGGTGACGAATAGTTTTTTTGAAATAAAAAAATTAGAAGAAAAATTATTCGAGCAATTAGTTGGAAGAAATAAAATATGGTTTAAAAGTAAAGTCCTACCAAAAAACCAAATAAAAATACCAACAGTGGCGCACCGAATTGCAGTTGTTCGATTGGAGGAAAATCGAAGGTGTAATTTTAAAAATGCGTTTTCCAATCTGCTCGCGGAAATTGAGTCTGCACGGCTTCTCTCGGAGTTGTTATGCGGTCTATGTGTCAATAGGGAGCGTGAAAATTTAAGGTAACTATTTGACATTTTTCGTAATAGAAAATCATTTATTGAAATAAAAATATGTATTCAGAAATTCAATATGCAATAACGTACCAATAAAATTTTAATCAAGTTTTAAGTCTGAAAATGAGCTAAAATTAATTACATGTTGAATTGAACGGTGTTTCCGTTAATTAGGCACTTGACATAGAACTATGTAATTACCTTTTAAGTATGTAAGATGTTTCAAAAATATTAATTCTAAAAATAGGAAAATGCGCGTGTTAAGTAATAAATAAGTTCGGCCCTGACAATTATTATATGCGCCAGTCGACTTAAATGATTTTGCTGCTGATCCATGGCAATTTCTTCTTCTTACGGTGCCTATCCATTACGGATGTTAAAAACTAATATGGCTATCCTGACTTTGTTGACTGCTACCCTAAAAAGTCCGGTAGTGGTTAAGTTAAACCATTTTCAAAGGTTATACAGCCAAAATATTCTTTTTCGTCCTGGACCTATTTTCCCATGCCCTTAACCTTGAAGTATGGTCGGAAGTAGATCATATCGTTGTTTATTGCGCTTTATATGGCCCAGATTGCGACGTTTTATGGTTACAAATAGTTCGTGCTCCCTTTTCCATTCTATGTAGTACTTCTTCGTTGATAACTCTGTCTATCCAGGAAATCGTCAATATGCGTCTATATCTTATCCATAATCTTAAATGCTTCTTGTCTCTTTAGTGATGTTTCAGTGGGGTGTAAAGCTAGTTCGCGTCCGTAGTAGAATACTACACGTGCACCCTGGGTAACGCTAAATGAACTAGCAACAATAAAACCGCCACACCTGTCTCTCGTAGATCTCCTTACGAACACATTGCAATGCATAACAAAAAACGATCAAATGACGGCTCTTGTCAGAGCCAGTTGACAATCAGACCAACGGTTCGAGTATGCCAATTGAACATTAAAGTTATCAGCCGAAGCAAGAGCGAGTATCTTGGTAAGCTCCTGGTAAAGAATAAGATTGACGTGGTTACCGTTTAAGAAACACATACTGCAGACGACACACAATTAAAACACCGAGGCCTAATCCCTGGATACACACTAATAGCTTCACTCAACCACGCTCCGTATGGTATCGCGACTTATTGTAGAGCAGACATCAAACATAACAGCACATGTCACTCTTACTCGACACAAGAGATTTTTATACTCGCTGTGAAAGTAGACAAAATAACAATAGTCAATATATACAAACCACCAAATGCTGGATGGCCACCAAACGTACTTCCCACATTTTCTCACCCGACAATATACACTGGAGACTTTAACAGCCACCATACTACTACAATGGGATATAACCAAGGAAACCAACAAGGAAAACAAATCGCCGAATGGGCCGAGGTTCACAATCTAAGACTTTTATATGATGCAAAACAGAAACCCACCTTCCATTCTGCAAAATGGCAAAGGGGCTACAACCCCGATCTCACATTTATATCTTTCAACGAAACGGGCTCAAAAAATGACTTTAAGAACGCCACAAGTGAGGTTCTCGATAACTTTCTCAAATCCCAACATAGACCAATAATTACAACCGTGGGCACCACCATCCCTATTATAAATTCACTCCCCTTGCTAAGATGGATTTTCCGAAAGGCAAGGTGGGAAGAGTTTAAATTTCAACTTGAAAGTGACATCAGACATATCAAACCCGAGGTCCAAAATTATAAAAGATTCGCATCACTAGTAATTAGATGTGCAAAAAAGCACATTCCACGTAGAGTTACCAAATCCAACATCGCATGTTGGAACGACGAATGTAAAGAACTGCTTGATCAGTTTGAGAAATCTGGAGATCCTGAAGTTGCTGAACAACTCTTAGAAACCCTTAACTCCGCAAAAACCACAAGGTGAAGAGAAACTTTAGAAAATCTTAATTACACACACAGCAGCCGCACAGCATGGAACCTTCTAAGGAAGCTAGACTCTGGCTTAAACAGCCCTACAACAAACTCTACAGTCCGATAAAACCGGAAGACATAGGCAAACGCATAGCCAACCTTTCAAAACCAGTAATAGAAAAAGATCATAAAAGAGATGTCCGATCTCAGTTAGAGATCAGAAGTCAAACTTGCTTAACAACAAAGCCTACCGATAATAAAGCTCATGGAACCAGAAGAACTTGGGAAAGCTCTAAAATTAATAAAATGTCAAGACGCAGGAGTTGACAACATTTATCCTGAATTTATAAAACACATTGGTTTAAATGCCAGAAAGTGCCTTCTTGAATTCTACAATCAAATACTAACTAAGTAGAAGTTTTAAAAATCATTCAAAAAAACTAAGATCGTGGCAATATCTAAACCTGGGAAAGACCCTGCATTACCTGAGAGCTACAGACCAATCGCTCTTTTAAGCGTCTGCTACAAGATTTTCGAGAGGATAATCCAAACGAGACTATTTTACTTTACAAAGTCAAATATTCCTAAAGAACAAGCTGGATTCATGCCGGGAAGAAGCTGTGAAGTACTCTGCTTAACAACATTTATTGAGAGCGGATACCAATAGAAACTGAAAACAGTAGTAGCATTCATAGACTTGACCTGCGCCTACGACACAGTATGAAAGGAGGGCCTTTTATATAAAATATACCAGATGTGACCGTGCCGTGCGTTCAACAGGTTGTTAAACCAAATGCTAAGTGACAGACTTTTCCAAGACAACCCAAATGGGAAAAATAGTAACTTTAGAAACCTTCAAAATGGCTTGAAACAAGGGTCAGTTATGTCTCCTCTTGTTTTTAATATTTATACGTCAGATGTACCAACTACCACCTAGAGCAAATTTATTTATGCCGATGACATGGTTTTGGGTGCCTAAAAAGAAGACATAAACATCGCCAAATCCGCTATAGAAGCAGATCTAAACACTGTTAACATATACTTTAAGAAATGGGGCCTACAACCAAATTCATCGAAACCTGAAATAACAGCTTTCCATCCAAACAACAACAACGAAAATTACAGACTAAACATAGAATGTAATGGAACCAGTCTAAAGAACAGTGCTAACCCAAAATACCTCGGCGTAACTCTAGATCGTACCCTAACATTCAAAAAGCACTTAGAAAACACTTTAGCAAAAATTAAGACCCGCAACAATATTACCCATAAGTTAGCAAATACATCATGGAGTACATTGAATGCAGATGTAATAAGAACGAGCACACAAAAGATACCCAGTTAAACCAAATAATAAGGCACATAACGGGAACTATAAAGCTCACACCAATCCAATGGCTTCCAGTTTTAAGCAACATCGCTCCACCAGCAACAGGACGACTAGCCGCACTCAACACTCTAGTTTAAAAATGTCAACAAACCCCAGAACTACCAATAAACAAAGACATCGCTGAACTACATTAAAGGCAGTTAAGACTAAAATCTAGATATCCACCTACTAGAACTGCTACAAAATTGGCTGTTTTCACTACCAAAGAGCACTGGATGGGCGAATGTAATCCAGACATCAGAAATTCGAATCTGATAGAAAACCCCATAATCAAACCAGACGGCTTTTCTTTCCCACGTCGTGAATGGTGCAACCTAACTAGAATACGAGTTGGTCATGGAATTTGTAACAAATCACTGAATCAATGGGGTATACATGCCAGCCCGGAACGTGACAAATGCAGCGCTGCTGAACAAACAATTAACCACATCGTCTTCGAGTGTCCAGCCACCAAGTTCTTTGGCAGCCTTTAAGAAATCCACCAACTTACTCCCAAGGCGAGAAATTGGCTTCGAGGATGTAACCTTCGACTTTAATTTAATAATTTTAACTTTATATATTCTGTGTCAGTGTTTACTTATTTACTTACTTATTTATTATTGTTATTGTCACTTTTTTCTTCCTTTTCGTTATGTAAAAACTGCAATGTGTAAAGTTCATACTATATATATATATATATATATATATATATATATATATATATATATATATATATATATATATATATATACAGATTGAACGAAATAAATTCGGAACATAGGAATATAATGTATTTCGGCTCAATTCTGCTGTAGCTGGTTGGCCAACAAAAGATTGTCAAATAATTATATTATAAAAAATCCCATACTTCAGCGAGCTGCTGGATTCTGAACTCATACAAATTGAAAGCTACACATAAATCTATGATTATGCTGTCAAACCAGTTATAGTCCAGGAAATGTAGCATTTCACCTCGCAATTTTTTCGTGCGGCGTGGATTGACTTGAAATTTAACAGAAGGTAGGTAATAGCCTAAGGATCAAAATCTATATCGAACCAAAGTGCGCCAAAGCCTAGGGGGTGGTTGCCACCCCATCTCCGGGGTGAAATTTTTTTTTACGTTTTAACTACAGGTTTCGATTAGAAAAGATTTATAAAATGATATTTTTCAAGTTATTCGCGATTGAAAGTAACAACTTTTAGACGAAAAAATCCACGTTTTTAATCGATTTTTCGCGAATAACTCGAAAATCGTGCATTTTATCAAAAAAATTGTAGAGAACAAATTTGTAGCTTTTAAAAAGACAAATACAATTACAAATACAATATCAATGTTCAGCGGTTTTCTTCAAATGCCAAATTTGAAAGATTCAAAGTCAAATATCGGGAAAATAATGCATTTTGGAAGAAAACTCACAAAACCTTTTTTAAAGAGCATAAATAGACCTATCATAAAAAAATAAGGTCAATACCTCATTTTTTACGAAAAAATCGAGGAAAACAACACCCTAACCACCCAAATAATTAAAATCGATCTTCACCCTTCTGCAATTCCCTTTGTAGATGTATTGTTAATACGTCCAAGAAGTTTGACCCATTTAAAATGCTTAGTTTTAGAAAAAGTACAGCTTAAAGCGAGAAACGATTTACAATTTCATATTTTTTACCCTTCTTTTTTTAAATATGCCCGAAAATACTGAATATATGAAAAAAATAAAAATTACCAAATTGTAGCTTTTTTAATGACTAAAATTATCCTTTATTTAGATTTGTTGTACAATGGATATTTGGCGAGATATAGCCGTTTAAAGCATCGATTTACGATCAAGCACCATCTTTTTCGAGCCCTTTAAACTCACCCCATTTAAAAACCAAGGGTTCCAAAAAGATTTAATTCACAGATCCTTGTAGCTATTAAAAACCTCTACAAATCGTTTTTGAAGAAACATCTATCGTTAAAAATTAAAGGAAATACGTTAAAAAAACCAGTTAATTTTTTTCCGGAAAATTCCATTAGTATAGTACAGTACATTTCGGAGCATAATAATCTACAAAACCGGTATATTAGCTAGTGGGGCGTTATACGTTTACTTATTTTGAAATCCCATAAAACAGAATAAAACATCTGCTCATATGTCTATGGCTTGGCAATGAAAATATCAGAGCAACAGATTGGGGATGGTTTTCCAAAGATGGTTTGTTATTCCCCGTACGCATGAACAAACAACCTGCACCCGATAAATTTTTGAAAATTATTTTTTGCCAATGCAAAAAAGGATGCGGCGTTTCATATGGGTGCAGAAAAGTTGGTTTATAATGTAACTCTACTTGTTCTGGGTGCTCAGGTGAAGGGTGCAATAACAGTCCACCAATAATTGAGGAAGATGATGATGACATAGATCACGATGAAGATGTAATTGATGACGAATAAAATTAATATTATAATTGTTTTACCTATAAATGTAAATATTTTCAACTATTTATGTAAATGTAAAAGAATATATGGTGCCTTTTTATGTTGATAATTTTTTTTGTATTTAATTCTACTTTTTTCAATTTATGTCTTATAAAATAGTTTATAAAAACTTCAATGTTGTAAAGGGTGATTTTTAAAAGTTGAAAAGTTGCAAAATTTTGGCAAAAAATTGTTTTCACCTATAGCACTCATAACAATTGATTTTTAAGGGTTGAAAATGTATGAATTTGTATTTTAAAGTATAAAAAACTCACTATTTAACTAATCCAAACCAAATTTCACCCATCTTAGGATTTGTAATATTATTTTACAATTTTTGAAAATTAGGGGTAGTTTTCACCCCTAAGAACAATCAGGGTTCATCGGCATGACATAAACTATAAAGCAGAGAGTGAGTTGAGCTTAATTCCAAATTTTTATGCAAGTCGTTTCAAGGTGAAATCATTTTCTTCGCATTACTAATTTTTTTATATTAATCTCTAATGAGGGTCACTTTTTAAGGGTTAAAATATGATGGAACTTTATTGAAAGGCACGAAACTATCATTATTTAATTAATTCAAACCAAATTTTACCCATATTCAGGTTTAATATGTTATTTTATAATTTTTGACAATTAGGGGTAGTTTTCACCCCTAAGAACAATCAGGGTTCGTCGACATGACATAAACTATAAAGCAGCGGGTGAATTGAGCTTAAATCCAAATTTTTATCCAAATCGATACAAGGCGAAATCATTTTTTTTTAATTAGTAATTTTTTACATTAATCTCTAACAAGGGTTGCTTTTTAAGGGTTGAAATATGATGGAACTCTATTCAAAAGTATAAAATAATGATTATTTAATTAATTCAAACCAAATCTTACCCATATTCAGGTTTAATGTTATTTTATAATTTTTGACAATTAGGGGTAGTTTTCACCCCTAAAACCCTTCACTTCGGTTCGATATAGATTTTGATCCTTGGGCTATTACCTACCTTCTGCTAAAATTTCAACTGGATACATGCAGGACGAAAAAATTGCGAGGTTTTAACTTTTTTCGAGCTTCAATTCCTGAACTATTTTCGCCTCCTTAGACAAACCCGTCTTACGCAAACAACTTTGTTGCGAGACATATAGTTGAACGATATTTTATACAATGTCTATACCCAGGTATGGATTTATTTTTGTCCAAGTTTTATATTGGTCCACTATTTTAAATGCAGTTCAAACAGACATGTATTAAATTGTATGTTCCGTTTTAATTTGGTTCAATCTGTATATCTGTACCGTAGAGGTAAAGAGTAGTAACTCCATTTTTTTCTAATTTGGACTTAAATTGTGGCTAAGCTTAATATGTTCCAATCTTATTTGTAGCAAAAGATGGTATGTGAAGTATTGCTGGTGACCTAGATACTCCTATAAGGAAAAGTAGTATATCCTTTGGATAACGAGGTAAAGCATAGTAACTCCATAAGCTGTTGGATTTGTTTATTGGGTACGCTATTCGCGAGCGGAAATAGCAGTATCTCCACACTAGTGTTAGTCACTTTAATTGACAGAGCGACCCAAAACTGCCAATAAATATCTAGGACTAGATATTTAAAGTAGCATTTAAATCGGTTTCCGTGGATACTTGTGATAGTTGCGATCAGTTTATGCTACAATTAAAAAACTGTTCCGAGCAAGAAACAATACCATTACGTTGAAATTATGAACAGCATTTTCAAGAAGCAGAAAGTCGATACAAAATGAAAGCAAATGATAAAAAGGAAAGCAGAGAATCAGCTGGAAAAACTAAAATTATAATGTGTGATTTGCAGGAATGCTTGCCTACGCCTTGTTTGACAAATAACCAAAGTTTCTACAAGCTGAAATTATGGACTATAAATTTCACGATATACGACGCCACAGAAAATAAATCGTATTGCCTTATCTGGGATGAATCCGAAGCTGGAAGGGGTGGTCATGGAGGGAATTGCCTTGGCATTAACTAAATGGGCTATGACAGTTCTATCACAAACTGATGTGGAAGAATTGGTTATTTGGTCAGATAATTGCCCTAATCAAAACCGCAATGTTATGGTAATGATGAGCTACTTTTGGCTTTTGAACATCTGCCCTAATTTAAAAGTAGTTAACCATAAATATTTTCAGAGAGAACACACTCATTTAGAAGCTGATCAAGAAAGATCTGTAAAAAAACACCAACAGTGCAGATCGTAACGCCTTGGGATTGGCAGCAATTAATCAGTTCCGTAAGTGCTCAGGTGATTATAATGGTTTAAGATGATTTCAAAAATTTTGAAGTACTTTACGCTCAGTCTCAATCCCTATTAATTAGTAGAAAGAAAAATACCGACAATAATAATTTCTACATTTCAAACGTAGTCCAATTTCAAATTAAAAAAGACACATCGACCATATTTTTTTATAAAGAGGCTTTTGAAGAAATTAGACCCAAAAAATTCTCTAGAAGAACAGTAACTGCGACCAATATTCCAGAGCAATTACCACTACGATATTAAAAACCGAAAGGGATCACACAGAAGAAAAAGGATCACTTACTAATTCTTTTACAATGAATTCCCAGTCAATTTCATGAGTTCTATAGAAATTTAGTTGTTCCAAAAAAAATGTTGATGACAGCGGTGATGATGTTTTTTATCAGTTTTTGTGTTTTTGTTTGAGTTAATATAGGCACTTACTATTTTGTATACTGTTTTATCTGCTGGTACATGCCGAGGCAAAAGACCTTAAGTCCCAATATTATCCAATATATAAACAATTTTTTTATCACAGTAGGACAATATCAATTAACTAATATAAAAAGTTACAATTATATAAATACATAATTTCATATGTCTTCAGGTTAAGAATGATTGCAATAATTTTCTGGAACTCATCTTATTTTCCCATTATCTCAAAACTTCACTAGGTGGATATACTACCCTTTACCTCTACGGTACAGATATATATATATATATATATATATATATATATATATATATATATATATATATATATATAGTGATGTTTCAGTAAATGTTCCATTACTCCAAGCCATATAAAAGAACGGAGAATACGTAGCATTGTATGGCAACTTACTGCACAATATGCATTGTACCTTGCATAGTAGTGAATAGTTGTTATTGGTTGTATAATAAAACAAACAAGTTACGACAGAGATACAGTTGGAACAGTATAAATCCCGATACACGTCATTATCTACGTCAGAGATCTATACTGACATTGCTGCCAAATTACAAAAAAAAATTCTAAGTTAATTTTAAACCAAATATATCACATAATTATTGCAGAAGTGAATTTTAAAAAAAATATATAATAATAATTTTATACTTATAAAGAATTTTTTCATTACGTATTTATTCTTTACGTGGCTACGAAGGTATATATAATATATGCAACACTGTATTTGGGTAAACCTACTGTAACCAAAGGCATACCTTTAGCAGAACATTTTGTCACAAGCTTAATGAGATCTTTACATAGAAGTACACGTAATGTGACAATGGATAACTTATTTTTCAGCATTCATGTTGCAAATAAATTATTATCTTCCTCTCACAATTTGACAGTAATCGGAACACTCTGGAAAAATGAAGCAGAAATACCTCCTGAATTGTCCGATAATAAAACTTAAAAGAGTGATTCAAGTATGTTTCTGTTAGATTAAGATAGGTCTTTATTATCTTATAACCCTAAGCAAAATAAGAGAGTTGTTCTTATTTAAACTATGCATTATCTTGAAACATTAATCATGAAACAACTAAAACCCGATTTAATTAAATTAAAAGGGTTGTAGATATGTTTGACCAAATGTTTAAGAGCATTTTCTGTAAAAAAAGACAAGGTGACTGCTATACATATTTTCCAATATAATGAATACTACAGAAGTAAACGCTTTCGTTATCTACCATCACAATGTAAATAAAAAGATCCATTATCCAGATTAAATGTTATGGTGAATCTTCGTGAACAAAAAACGAAGCCATTGCAAGAAATAAAGTTTCAAAAAGTACCAACTGTATGAGGAAGTCTCAAAGAGAACCTTTTTATGCTTCTGAATTAAACAGATATTGTTAATGTACAAGAAGTTCAAAAAATAGCTAAAAACCTGAAGAACAAAAAAGCAGCAGGAAAGACCAGATACCAAACGAATTACTGAAATATAGTGTAACAGCAATAACAGAAAAATTAAGAACATGAATTAATAAAATTATAAAACACAATAACATACTGGATGAATGGAGAATAACAAACTAATTCTAATATTTAAAAAATAAGATAAAAAACAGCCAGAAAACTATAGTGGTATAACTGGTTAAGTAATACGCTTAAACTTAAAACTAAAATTTTACAAGTGCTAATAAATCAGAAGACAAGTTTAGCAGATGAACAACAGGGTTTTGGTAGTATAAGATCGTGTACAAATGGAACATTCGTTATAAAGCAAATTAAAGTATAATAGACCAGCATTTATATGTCTGATTGACCTCAAGAAAGTGTTTGACAAAGTCAGTCTCAAAGATCTAATGTATCTTCTGTACAATAGAGAAGTTCCTCCTAATATGAAAACATCTACTAAAACAACAAAATAGAAGTCAGAATAGAAGGACAACTTACATAACCTAAAAAAATATGCAGCGGAATAAAACAACGGAATTCATTGAGCCCCATGCTCTTTAATTTGATTATGGATGAAATCATCAAAAGCGTTAACAAAGGAAGAGGATACAGAATGTAAAACCAAGAAATAATTATACTCTAGTACGCAGACGGGAGAGCAAACCAGGGAGGCACTTTTTGCGCTTTACATCCAATTACAAAAATGTCTTGACAAAAAAAAGATGAATTTGTATGTTTCGTAGACTTCGAAAAATCATTAGATAAAGTACATAATGTAAAATAATGCAAATACTAAAAAATATTAGGATAGATGACAAGGATATTCATGTCATTAAAAATTTGTACTGGAATCAAACTGCTATCGTAAAAGTTGGAGATAACTACACCGATGAAATCCCCATACAACGAGGAGTCAGACAAGGTTGCATTTTGTCGCCAACATTGTTCAATGTTTACTTGGACCAGCTTTTTAAAAAGGCACTTGAGAGACAACCATATAGAATATATATCAACGGGGAACTACGTTATGTGATTAGATATGCAGACGATACAGTAATTCTATCAGATAATATTGAAGGTCTTCAAATTCTGCTTGATCGTATTAAAAGAGGAAATTAAAATAAACTCAAACAAAACCAAGTTTTTAGTGTTTAGTCGTGACCCACACCCTGATGCAAAGCTTCAATTGAACGGAGTGCAAGTTGAGAATGTTCACAAAATGACATATTTGGGAATTGTGATAAGTGACCAGCTAGATCCAGACATAGAAATAAAACGTAGAATAGCAATGACTAAAACTACTTTTATAAAAATAAAATCATTTCTTTGCAATAACCATCTCAGTTTAGAACTAATGCTAATGGTTAAGTGCTATGTTTGGTCTGTACTTTTGTATAGTGCAGAAGTGTGGACGCTAAAAGTATCGATCATGAAAAAAATTGAAGCATTGGAAATGTGGGTTCATAGATGAATGCTAAAAATACCTTGGACAACATGAAAACTAATGAAGAAGTACTAAGGAGCGTTAACAAAGATAGAGAACTGCTAAAGACTGTTAAACATACAAAAGGTCTTATCTGAGACATATAGTAAGGGAAAGTCGATATAAAATTTTACAACTGATCCCTAAAGGCAAAATAGGGGGCCGTAGAGGTATAGGAAGAAAACAAGTTTCTTGGTTAAAAAATATTCGTGAATGGACTCAGGTAACAAATGCAGGACAATTATTTCATATTGCAGAAGATCGAGAAGCCTTCGCATTGGTGACCAACGTCGTATAATTCTGATATGGCACACGAAGAAAAAGACGCAGATGACGAAATATTGATAGTCCAAGATGAAGATAGTCTGCGAAGACTGGGCCACAGATTTAACATAAAACCAAAATAATTTAATATGACAATATCATCTTAAAAAACTAAAACAATAGTAGTCAGTAAAAAACTAAGTAGTAAAATAGGCCTGGACAGAAAAATGAGAGTACAAAAAGCAAATAGACTAGCAGTATGCCTTAATACAACTATATGGCAAAACAGACACATTAACACAGATAAAGTCAAGAATGTATGAAGCTAGTGTAAGACCAATAATGACATATGCCTCAGAAGCAAGACCCGTCACAGCCACAATGCAAAGGCTGCTGGAAACCGTAGATATGAGAGTGATGAGAAAAATTACAGAACATACGCTGAGGGATCGAAAGAGAAGTAAACACATTAGAAGAAAATGTAACGTACACAGTATAAATGAATCGACACAAATAAGAATAAAAAGAATGGAATAACCACATATGTAAAATGTAGGAGACCCGTGTCATCAATATAGCAAGAGGTAATTCACCAATCACCAAACATAATATAGGTATTAACCTGCTAATGAACAAGCAAAATTTCTTATAAAGACAAAGAAGAAAAGGAGAAGAATATCCTTCAGCAAAGAAACAACTCAGAACCACCAAATGTTACAAGTACGGCAGTGACTTGTGTGCCGAGTTTCAACTAAAAAATTTGTATGGAATGTGGAAATCATTAAAAGGTTATCGTTTATATATTTGTAACGGTTATTATATGCTCAGGTTTATTGTGTACATTTTTCAAGATTCTGTTTTGTGCCAAGAGAATCTATTTTATGTTGTTTACGGTTATATTATTCTTATTTTAATGTTGATTTTATTTGTGTCACTCCTAATTTAACTTTTTTTTTAATTAAAACATTATGTTTGAATTTAATTTAAAATAAAAAGAAAATACTAGATATAAATTAATAAGTACGTAAAATTTACTTATGATGTTAAAGGAAATAGTTAGTATTCTGTGGCTAAAAAAGAGCACAATATTTTTCAGTACCAATAACATATGAACTTTATATCATATCGATTACTGATATATTTCATTTTTAGACATATTTTATTTATAATCGTCGGCATACTCCTTTCGATTCGACAAACATGTCAACATGGGTAAAAAACCATTTTATATTTCTAACAAGCTCCAGATGTTTACTCCTGTCTTTTCTATATTCCTGTTTTATATCAATCCCTTCGCAAGAAAAATGAAACTGGAAAAGGAATGTTATTAAGTTGACCGGTTTCTGGAAACTTTTCAAAACAATAAAAGCAAATAAGCGAGTTAGATCCGCAAATGGAATTACAAAAGCCATTTTTCTTTTTAATTGAGTTTTGAAAACATTTTTGTCATTTTCTCTAATTTTTTGATAGAAAGTAACACAGCCTGGTCCATAATCGTCGAGGTGGGGTTCTGAAAGCTAATAAACTTAAATAAGACAAAATTATGAGTAAAAATCAGCCTACAGGATTACATAAATTAAATTTTACGATCATATATGAAAAAGAAGATACGAAAAAAAAAACAACTAGAGTTATTTTGTATTATTGTATACTTTTTTCTCCAAGGGTGGAAATTTATAAAAATCGTACCAGGCTAACCCATCTTTAGGGATGGCTGGCGTGTGTTGGATTCAGGTTAGAGGAGTACATCCAAATCCATTTTTCATTGGAAGAAGGAGATCCTGCAAACAGATGCCTTGCTGTTATCCTGCCTACCAACTAATACCACCCTCTCCTACTTGTGCGTAGTTTATTGTCGCAGGTATCGTACTTCGTAAGTGGGATAGCCGCTGTGAGGCTGACGACACTTTTGGAGCACTACATGCTCGTATCTATATCGTATCTCTGTCATTCGTCCAGCTGGTGTTTCTCATCTTCTTTCTCTTTAATTAGTGTTCGAATGTAATTATGTACAATATCCCATTTCTCTTCACTTCCCATTATCTTTACGATCATTATTTTACATTTACATGGTTTATACCTATATCTCTACACATTCGGTTTCTGTCCACTGTCCATCTATTACACTCCAGCATTGTGTGAGTAACAGTATCAGAATATTCACACTATAGGCATTTAGCTATATATTTTTTTCTAAATCTATAAAGATATGTCCTAAAACACTTGTATCCTGTGAGCACTTACGTCAAGAAGAAAACAGTCTTCTATGATCACCGTCCACACAGTTCCTTGTGCTCAGGATCTCGGAGCATCTTGGTCCACTGAGCAACCTCTTCCGTGTTGTTCCACTCTTCTTGCGATCTTTCTATTGATTTCTGTTTCTTCTTTTTTTGTAACTGCAGTCAAATATTCTCTTCTCTAATGTAGATTTCTTCTTTCTACTGCTAACACATATAGGGAAACACAACCCATATGAGTTAATAAAGCTGTCGCAGACTTGTAGGTCGATATCTTTATCGCCTGACTCCAGACTAGTGTTGCGTAAAAGATGATTAATTGCATAATACCGTGTAAGGCTCTTCTTCTTTCTGATTTGAGTCCTCCATGTTAAGAATCACTCTTCCCATCGCAGCTGCGCTCTTCGCTGCCTTCTGAATTACCACCCGTATATGCTCCTCCCATGAGCCATATTGGTGTAGTATTACTTCCAGATATTTGACGATTTTCTTTGAGATTAGTTGTACCCCTGCACTATGAAGTCTCGTCCCTTGTTTTTTTGCTTACCCTCCAAAATATTGGCTTCAGTCTTCTCTGTTGCAAGTTTTAGTCCGTGAGCTGTCATCCAGTTGTTCACGACGTTGTCCGTATGTCTTAACCGAAATCGGAGATTTGGCTCGTCCCGCGCTACTACCAGCACAGCAAAATTATCTGCAAAAGCAAAGGGGATAATAACTACTTCATATACCTTCTCCATTCGCAGTTCATGACCTCGTCCTATGCCAGGTTTCATAGCGTCGAACCCAAGACCGATCCCTGTGGGACTCCAGTCCTTACGTCAACGAGCGTAACCCTCCTCAACCATGATCTGTTTCTGAGAAAGATAATCCGCAATCACATTCATCATATAGTTAGGACACTTCCTCTCTTTCAATGCCAGCATCACCTCTTTCCACTGCAGAGTGTTAAATGCATTCCTAACATCACAGAGCAGCAGAGGTGCCCAGGGCTGTTCGGCCCAAATGTTGTGTAATGGCTCAACAATATAGTATACATCAATGTATGGATGTATTTTATACTAGATTAGCCTCTATTACTTATACATATCACTTACATAATAGCAATTTTAATACTGTAATAGTGGAGAGAGCATGATTTGTACTTTTAAAAAAATTGCTATTAGAAATGGGATTATAGGTAAAATGCCTTTTTTTTCGTAACTTTCGTTTATGTAACCATTTTGACAAATATTCTGTTCAAACTTCGAGTTTCGATTCATTGGGCCGAGTTTGACACGATTTCCCTCTGCAACTTTCTTTGGTTCTGGAGCGTTTTTCCTTTGTGAGACTTGCAATATAAGCCATTGAAGAAATTGGAGTTAATCGAAAATTATAGTCTTAGTAAAGGAACTAAACTTAAATATTGTAAAAACAGTAAAAAAACTTATAAACAAAGTACCATTTGAACGTTATACAATTGTAGGAAAAATCTGGCATTATTAAAATTGTCGCTTCCAATTTAAACTAGTTAATATAATTGCCACTGTACCTTTAATATTTGAAGATATATCTTTAACCCTCCGTTAGGCACGCGGTCTAAAGTTGTAGACCACCTCTTTTAGAACACTTTATAGCTCTCTTTGATTTAATCTTACATGCAGGAGCATCTCAGTAGCTGTTGCTAACGGGTATCTCATGATTCTACTATTGCAGACAACGTGTCCACTGACATTATAACATCTGGCTACAGGTCAGATATTTGATTCTATTGTTTTCAAAAGACAAGGTTACTTTTATTTATTACTATTTGGTACATTTATTTATTTATATACGGCATCCATTTACTTACAATTTTTACAAAGTTACATCTTAAAAACAATATATTATTAAAATAACAATCACAAGTTTCAAAAAGTAACACCTTAACAACAATAAATTATTAAAATAACAAACACCTCAGAATAATACAAACATATAAGAATAATACAGATGTACAACCAACTTATTGTAAGATATTTTTTAGTTGTTTTTTAAACAAACTAATTTTGGAGTCAAAAATATCTATTTGTGTTGGCAAGCTATTAGCACTCCAGACCAATCGTGTAGTTGGTTCAGTGATACCATGATTAGTGTGGTGAAATGGCACCGAAAAGATTTCTGATTGTCTGTTGCTTCTACTGGGAACTTTAAGATTAACAAGCGATAAGAGTTGAGGACAATCTATAAAAGCATTAATAAAATTGTGTAAGAAACATAAATCTAACAATGTCCTCCTTGACTCAAGTGTTGGTAAGTTAAGACTATCTCTTACCTACTGATAGTCGTATTCCTCGCTCCTGTATCCACTCTTATAGGCTGCTACCCTCAAAAATTTATTCTGGACTCTTTCAATCTGTTGAATGTAACAGTGGTATGATGGAGACCATACAACTGATCTAAACTCAAGAATGGGCCTAACGAGGCCACAATAAAGTCTTCTAAATGTAAATAAAGACAGATCTATAGATGTGCGTTGGATAAATCCCAGCACTTTCATCGCTCTGTTTGTTACTTGGTTAAGGTGGCTTGAGAATGACAGTTTGGTGTCTAACCAAATTCCCAAATCTACTATTTCATTTTTCGAGGCTAATAGCAAGTTATTTATGTAGTAAACAAATGTAATTGGATTTCTTTGCATCGAGAATGTCATTTTATGACATTTGTTTATATTGAGTGACATTTTGTTTAAAGTGCACCAATCATAAAACGATTTAAGATCTTTCTGTAATATTACAGCATCATTCCAGGATTGAATTTTTCTTAACAGTTTTACATCGTCAGCAAACATAAGAACACTACAATTTTTGATTTGTTGTACTAAATCAACCAGAAACAAGCAAAACAAAACAAGGCCACAATGGGAGCCTTGTGGCACGCCTGATGGAACTGTTATTTCAATTGAAGTGTCACTTTCCAAGTTAACTGTCTGCGTACGGCCACTAACAAATTCTGTAATCCACTGAAGAAGAGGATCTAAAATACCCAAAGCTCTTAGTTTTTGTAAGAGGATCCCATGGTTTACCCGATCAAATGCTTTGGAAAAGTCAGTATAGATTGAGTCAACCTGGCACTCATCTTCAAAGCTGTTATATATATGATTGACATACAAAACCAGGTTGGTATTTATTGACCTCCCTCTCATAAAGCCAAATTGTTCAGGATTAAAAATACCTCTATAACTCCATGTCAGTTTCTTACTAACCAAACAATCAAGCAACTTGGGCAGCTCCGACTGATTACAGACAGCTCGATAGTTTGATATATCGTTCCTTGCACCCCATTTAAAAATCGGCTTTAAAAAACTTTTCTTCCAGAGACTGGGAAAGCTACCAGTACCAAGTGATCTACTAAAAATAAACAAAATTGGTTTTTTAAGTACGTTTGCAGTTACTGTGATATATTTTAGATAATACTATGTCTGATTATAAAAGAAGAGTAAAGAGTGAGTCAGATGAAAGAAAGCAACTACCTGAAAGTTTGGTCTCGATGGTTTGAGGTGAAATCAAGTGAGGAAAAGAAAGGCAGTGATAATTAATCCAAACATGATGTCTATTTAAATGTGAATTCTGCTGAACGTGATCACAAAATAGAATCTGAATAAGAAACACCGGAACAAGAATAATTGGCCCAAGATAAAGAAACGTCAGACGACTTTGATGAAGCACTTTCTTCAAATTTTTACATGGGAAAAGACAAAGTGACTAAATGTAGAAAGGTTAGATTATATTTAAGTTTGTGTCTGTTCTCATAATATTATCAAACCTATGCCTGATTGAAAAAGAAACACACGCACCGCTGAAACTAAAATTGATTGCATTAAGTTATTTTTTAATGAAACAGCTTTTAAAGTAATAACTGTTTGGACACATATTTTTATTAAAAAAATTAAAAAGGTCTGGATTGGATTCGGCATATATCCGAGCGATATATAAATTGTACTAAAATGCAGTTAGTTGTGTAAAAATTGGAACCAGAACCTCAAATGAATTTAAAGTCACTAAAGGCCTAAAGCAAGGATGCTGTTTGTCACCGATACTCTTTAAAATATACGTCCAAGAAGCATTGAGAAATTGGAGAATTAAATGTAGATTTATGGGCATCGAAGTGGGACAAGAAACTCTGTATACATTGTTGTTTGCAGATGATCAGGTGGTGGTTGCAACCGATGAGGAAGATATAAATTATATGAATCGAAAATTATTTGAGGAATATGCCAAATGGGAGCTTACTGTAAACATAAGCAAAACAGAATATTTAAAAATTGAAGGAAATACCACAGATCTGAGGCTTGAAAACGCAGTCATAAAAGGCTGCAACCAGTATAAATATTTAGGAAGCATCATATCAGCAGATGGCAGAGTTAAGATAGATGTACAAAACCGAATAACCCAAGGGAAAAAATGCATCCGAATACTGAATTCATTACTGTGGTCTAATAAAATAAAGATGCATACCAAACTTCGCGTATACAGAGCAATTGTAGAACCAATTACCACATATGGTGCCGAATGTTGGACGATGACAAAGAATGAACGAGATAAAGTAGACGTTGTGGAAATGGATTATCTTAGAAGGTCATGTCGAGTATCGAGAATGGAAAGAATCAGGAATGAGGAAATACGAAACCGTACAGGAATTAGAGATACTCTTTCAGATAGAATACAAGGAAGGCAATTACAATAGTATGGTCACGTGATGAGAATGGAGGAGGAGCGGTGGCCAAAGAAAGCCTTAATGTATGTTCCGCCAGAAAGAAGGAAAAGGGAAAGACCACCAAATTCCTGGAGAAGAGAAATTACAAAAACAATGCAATCTAGAGGCTTAGAAGAGGGAGATTGGAGAGATAGGAAAAGATGGAGGCTGAAATGCGGGAAGCGGCAATCGCCGTAGGACCCCCGTTATATGATGATGTGAAAAAGAAAAAAAATTATCTTAAAAGTCTGCTTCTATCAAAGATAAAACAACTCTTTTACCGAAATTATAAATGGAGTATTTCTCTTAATTTTTGTCGCTTTTTCCATCATATAATCAAATTGTTTTTACACAACTATTCATATCAAAATAAAAACCAGATTAAGTATACTCTTTTTATCGGTTTTATCGGATTATATCTTTTAATAGATGATCGGCCTCTCAATTTTACAATTAACGAGTTTACACACACTTTTTTATCGACCACAATAATTACCAAATTGAAAATTTAGACAATCCAGCAAAGGTTTAATTTTATATATCCGATCGGTATTTTTTTTTTGTATTAGCGTGTGGTACTTGCAAAAATCTTAAAATGGTCTGAAACCGTTTCCTTGACATAATTTCTGCATCAAATTAAAATATCTTTTTGACTTGACAAATAATTTCGGATTTTAGGAACTATATGGTTGCCTACTTAAAAGTTTATCCCCATAAATACTAAGAGTTCTTGTTTAGCCATATTCAGTCATTTTTCCTGTTGTGTGGCATAAATTTTACTCTGATAAGTTATATCTTCTATGTTTTATCTAAAATCTTAACAAAAATATCTAAAGCGGTCTCACATTCTCTAAAATGAACTTCTTCCCAAATACAGGCAGCTCCTTATATATTAAGGAACTTTTGTGATTTTTTTTTCTACTTTACTCTATTTTATTTCTGGACAATCAGGTTTCATATAGTTATCAGGCTCCTGATCTTCATGTTCTTTAGGTTAATGAATTTTTTGTTCGTTAGATTGGTCATCAGGAAACAATTTAGGTTCTTCATTATTTCCGTCTTTTTTAGGATTTATTTGTAAATCTATTACAGCAGTAAAAATACTTAGCTCATCATCGACATCTAATTCAACATCAAAATTCTGCAATATCTAATGGAGGCAAAGATCATCATCGAAATCATCATTTTCTATAAGTTCTAATAATTATTAGGCATCAGTCAAACCATTTTTTTCTGCCACTGTGGACAATGTCTGAAATAAAAAAATATAATATTACAATTATGACCAACGGTACTCTGAAGTACCATTGAAATCAATGTCATGTTTAGTGACATTACTTTAAAAATAAAAAATACACTTTGAAGGAAGCACTTATAGACAGCACTGACTACCATAAAAATGATACAAACAAATGAAGAATTCGCACTACACATCGCATGACAGTAACTACAACCGATGAAATCGCGTTGTTCACGGCTAAACTTAAATGGAACGCTGGTAAATAACCGCTAGTAAGCGTAGTAAGCTGGTTCTTCTTCTTCTTTTGACATCATAACCCTGGATGGGTCTTGGCCTGTCTAGCTATGTCCTTCCATTCAGATCTTTCTTGTACCCTTCTTCTCCACTGTCTTATGTTCATTGTTTTCATGTCGTCTTCCACGTCATCCAACCATCTCGTTCTGAGCCTTCCTTTTATTTGCACTCCTATGGGCTTCCATTGTAGCATTTTCTTTGATGTTTTTGCATCGTTTTGTCTCTGCACATGTCCCAGCCATGACATTCTTTGACTTTTCACAAATGTTACAATCTCATAACTTTCATTTAACTTATTAACCTCGTCGTTTCTCCTGATTCTCCATGTGCCATCTTCCTCTTGTACCGGGCCGTATACTTTCCTCAGTATTTTTCTTACGAATGTCCTGAGTTGGGCTTCATCTTTTTTCGTCACTACTTAAGTTTCACATCCATAGGTTAGTGCGGGTCTAATCAGTGTTCTGTAGATAGTCATTTTGGTTCTTTTGTCTAATAATTTCTATGTCATCAATCTTTTGTTAGCATATTATGTACGATTCCCGCTGGAAATACGTGCATTAATTTTGCTACTTACGGAGTTCTTCTGATTGATTTCTGTGCCGAGATATGTAAAGGCATCCACTCGTTCGATAGTATAGTTGTCTATTGTGATATCATTTTCATTGTCAGTTATCATTTTGACTGTCATATACTTCGTTTTTGCTTCGTTTATTTTGAGACCACTTTTTCTTGCTTCGGGATCAATTTGTTTGAACACTTCCATTAGTCGTGGCTAATTTCTACTAATGATGGCTACATCGTTAGGTATAGCTACATAGGTATAGCTAGATTACAAAGGTCTTCCAGCATTCTGTCTCTTTTCACACTAACAAAAGCTTGTTTAAAGTCTATATACATATTATATAGGTCTATTTCGTATTCATAAGCTTTTTCTTGTATGGTTCTTAGTATGAATATGTTATCTGTAGTGGCTCTATTTGATCTAAATCCATTTTGGTAATCACCAATTATATTTTCGGAGTATTCTAATAATCTATTGTAGATTATACCAGAAAGAATTTTTTATATTACATTTAGCTATTTAATTGGCCTATAATTCTGGCATTCCCTCTTATCTCCTTTTTTATATATTGGCTGTATGAGGCCAACTGTCCATTCCTCTGGCATTTGCTCCTTCGTCCATATTAATGTTATTAGGTAATGGATTCTTTCTCAGAGTTCGGATCCTCCATGCTTTAATAATTCTGCCGAAATTCCGTCCGTTCCTGGTGCTTTATTGTTTTTTAGTTTATTTATTATCTGAACTACTTCTTCATAACTCGGATTTTCGATGTGCAGCTCCGCCGTATAATATATTGTCTTGTTCTGATTATTTTCGTTGTCTGCATTTAGATTTTTTAAAATATTGTTTCCATCTAATTATAATTTTTTGCTTCTCTGTTAGTAGTTCTCCGTCCTTGTCTTTGCATATCTTTAGTTTTGGTCTAACGTGGTAGACCAGTTTGATAGTCAGCTGTTAAGAGTAATTTTAATTTAAAATAAATGAAGTGGTACTTACAAGTACCGGTGGGACTTAAAGGTTGACAAATTATAACTTCGTCTAGGACTGAAAGTGTTAATTCAAAAATCTAAAAATGCATATTTCAATTCTTGTACAATATCATTTTGTGTTATCCTAAGAAATCAGTCACATGGAACTTTTTAAATATCAATTTAAAAAAATTGAAACATTAATATTTTCACGTGTACCTTACCAGTAGTAATGTAAAGTTAAACTTCCAAAATAAAGACTCTCTATCTCGATATCACCTCAAAATACCAACTATTAAATCTTCAGGAACCAACTAGATGAGTTGAAATAAAATAAAAGCAGAATCAACTTAATAAAGGCATAACCATAGTAGATGCATCATAAAATCCCAACCCAGTATTACTAAAATAAAAAAAAAATTTAAGAAATTAAAAAAGTAGCAGGACATGGACGTAAATAATAAAAACATAACGCGACGAAGAAAACACTAATAGCAGAAAGAGATGAAAAAGTATACCTGAAAATAACGTCGGAAATATAAACATAACGTGAAAACCTATCAAAAAAGCCGAATTAAAACCATCGTTAAATATCTTAAGAAACTAAAGGTAAAAGAAGTGACTGGATGACAAAGGAAATCATAATAATCGTGGATACCTGAAGAAAATGTAATAATAATACAGTAATGCCGAGTAAAAATATTCTTTTTTTTTTCATAAGGTGATTAAACGGATCATACCGCTTGACTAAAATAAAGCCAACATAAGGTTACCGTTAACGTACGATATAAGCCACTTATAAATTTAATTACGTAATTCAATTTTGGCGTTTATACAGCAAACCCAACCTATAAATTAAATATACATATTTGGCAGAAAGCAGCCTTTAAATATTTAAAATATATGAAAATTTTAATAAATGGGAGTAGGACGAAAGACAGTGCCGGGGAGGATAATATAATTTCTGCTTAATTAAATAAAAAATTCGATAAGAAATAATATTAATAAGGTGATAAATAAACAAATAAATAATCGTAAAACTATAGATACGTTATAATTTAGTAAGGAGTGGGCTTTATATTAAAATTACTGGATATGAAAAAAACTATGTTGATTATTAAAAGCTATCTTAATGTTTTATTATGAAAATGAACACTGTCTGGGGTGATTGCGGGGTGGATATAGTAGCTCTACTCTTATCCTAGCCGATCCCAATTCCGGATAAAATGTGGAGGGTGATTGGCAATATTAGCAACCTACCAATGTACAGCCTCAAACCCAAATTGATCCTATGAAGACGACTACGGCAAGAAATAAGGACAAGTGAAAAACATCCAAAACCCAGATGATAATCACTACTTGGAATATCAGATGACTCAACTCAAGGGACCAAAAAATAACATAAGTGCTGAAAGAAAAAGAAATAGAAATTTGTGCTCTACAGGAAACAAAATAGAAAGAAAAAAGTCAATCAAAATTAGGTGAATTCATACTAATCTACAGTGGAGTAGCAAAAGAAAACACGGCCAAAGAAGGCGTAGCCTTACTAATACACCAAAGGCACGAAAATTACGTCAAAAAGTGTTATTACATATCAGAAAGAATAGTGACAGCAAGTAAAATAATGGAGAAGGAACACCTGTACATCATCGGTGTATAAGGCCCAGAAAATAACAAGCCTCAAATAACAAGCCTCAAATAACAAGCCTCAAATAACAAGCCTCAAATAACAAGGGAAGCGTTTGACTACCAATTACAAGTAGTAGATCTAGTCAGCGAAACGATGATTATATTGGCGGATTTTAATGCTTGAATAGGCAATCAAGTAATATCCCGCATTAAATAAAAGCATAAAGAGAATGTTAAAAGCGAAAATGAAGAACTGATTATCAACTTCTGCACGAATAACAAACTAAGAATAAATAACACATTTTTTGACCACAAAGACGAACACAAATATACATTTAGTAACACCCGTGGAGAAAGATCTATGATAGATTATGTTATAACCAACAGAGATATACATCCATCAAAAATAATCAACGTAAGATGCCTCAACTCAACAGATACAGGTAGTGACCACAGCTTAGTATTATGCAAAATAAGAATAATCCTGAAATACTCCCCACCAAAAGAGCGGCGCGTACACAAACAAAAATTAAAGTCGAAAGACTAAATACGGAATCCACAAAATACTTATACAGGAAAAGAATATCAGAGAAGATCGCTGGCAATGAAATATTAGAAAACGATAACATCGAGGAAAGCTGGGAAAAAATCAAAAATATCATAATTAACGCAATAACAAAATCAGAACAAAGCAAATCAGGCATCGAGAACTATCCATAGATCTCTCCAACGCAAAAGAACAATCCGTCACGTATTTGACTAAATTAGAATTAAAGGTGGGAATGTTCTAGAACATAGTAACTTTGGTATATATTATAATGTAACGATGTTAGGAGTTAGTTTAATCAGTAGTAGTAAAGTCAGTAGTCAGTAGTAGTTCGACTCCAGCGGTCGAACGATCCTGACGTGCAGCGGTGAGCAGCGAGCGAAGGCGACGAGCAGCGAAGTGTGCTTAGGTGGGGGCGATTGACCTGACGCAACGGAGCTTGTTAGCTCCGGGTGAGTAAGACACCCAGATTGCACAGGCATTTGTCCTTTACCAAAGCGAAAAGCGGATGCGAGGCTGTTTTTAAGTTAAACCGCCGAGGGGTTGCCTTTATAGGCCCCTCGCGGAGGCTTTAAATAGCTTCGCGTTTGCGAAAATTATACGGGATAACCTCAGTGGGTCGACAGGTATGACACTGTAAGGCCTAGTTTTGAACTCTAGGTCGGACAGAAACGGCCCCTGCCTCTGAGGTTAGAGAAACTTGAAGAGGATCCCTCCCTGAGAAATCAGGGAGTGAACTACCGTGAGGTTGCTGGGACGACACCCAGGAAAACCGTCTGGCAGCGGCTAGACGGGAAGAAAAAAACAGAGTCTTCTGTGTAATAAACTCCATAACTCTTTTGAACCTATGTTCTCTGCCTTCCGGCATAATGAGTGATAATCTCCCCCCCCAAAAAAGTGATGTCACGCAGGTGACATCACAAGAAAAAGAAGAAGATGACAAGCCCAAGTCATCCACCCCATCAGTTGCTACTGCAATAATGATATATAATAACTTTACCGCGAACATCAATAACGACCCCGCGTCCCCAAACGAAGATACATCAGATGATGAGTACATCCCAATACAGGAGCAATCCGAAAGCAAAGTGGAAACAGACGACAGCGTCTCAACCACGATGGAAGTCTCCATAGATGACGTCGACGAAGAGCTGAGCCCGGCCACCGAATCGACCGAAGCCCCGCCCCCAACTAACGAAGGGAAAAACCCCATAGTGGACATCATCTCCACAGCGACTGGTGCCGAGCCGGAGGTAGGCAAAAAGAAAAAACGCCAGCGACCGATCGCAGACTCCTCAGAAGATGAGGACGAAGCGAAACGAGCAAAGGAAATGGAAAATAAAGAAAAAGCCAATGAGCTATTCAAGTCGGTCAATGCACTGACAGAACAAATAAAATCGCTCAAAGAAGAGAGCCGATTAAGAGAAGAGAAGGCGAACGCCCAAATAAAAAATCTCCTAGCTCAGATGACTGAGCTATGCGAAGAAAATAAACAAAAGGACGAGGAGATTAAGAAGTTGGTAGGCCATATAATGGCTCTAACCAACAGAAAAGAAGAGCAAAATGCCGACCTCTGGAACGCCACCAGGCCGCTACGACCCCAAAGCCCACCATGGGAAATCCAAACCCCAAGTACCTCTGGTAGTAATGACAAGACAAAAGAGCAAACGGTAACAGAGAAGAAAAGCGAAGCAGGATGGACAAAAGTCCAAAAGAAAACAAAAGGCACCGCTACTGAGAAATCAGTCACCAGTAGCGAGAAACCAAAAAAGAATTTGAGTGTTGCCGAAAAGCAAACTCAAATAATAAACGCCAGAAAAGACGAAGCGCTCACAACAGCCGCAAAGAACACCCAAAAACGCAGTGAGCAAAAAGCCCAAAAAAACTTGGAGGCAAACAAAAACACGAAAGCAAAGGAAACGGCAAAAGAGCCCCAAGTTGAAAAAGAAAACGACGAGAACCCTCAGATACCTACTGAGGTTAACGTTAAGAAACCGAAACCTCCTGCGATCATCTTAAAGACGGTCGCAGAACATCAAGCAATCCTGCAGAAAGCGGCCAAAAAAGGTATCGTTTCTGACAATAGGTTTGCCAGATCAGGCAGATCTATTGTCATTAACACGAAGAATAGGGAAGATTACCTAGGAGTAGTAAAAATCCTAGAGGAACATTCCCCTAAGGTAGAATACGTTGCCTACCCGATAGACAGCGATAAGCTAAAGAGGGTTATTCTAAAAGGGCTCGCATCGAGCACAAGTACCGAACTTATTCTCAATGAATTGAGAAATAAGAACATAGACGCAACCAGAGTCAGTAACATGTACTCTAAAAAAGAAGGAAAAGCAATACTGCCTTTTTTCATGATCACCCTCAAAGAGGATGACATACAGAAAATAAGAAAAGTAACAAACTTGTGCTACATGAGAGTTCGTTTCGAAGACGAATTCAAAACAACAAAAGACACCCTACAGTGCTTCAACTGCCAGGGTTATTACCACTCTTCGAAGGCTTGTCATTGCGACTCTAGGTGCGTAAGGTGCGGAGAAAATCATCTTAGCAATGAGTGCGGAAAGAGTAAAGAAACGGCCCCAAAATGCGCCAACTGCGACCAGGCGCATACGGCCAATTACAGAGGATGCTCTAAAGCTCCTAAAAGAAAGACCCCTGCCCCCGTCAAACCGGCAGCCAAACCAATAAACCCAGCAACAACAACCGCGGGTTTCAGCTATGCGCAAGCAACCAAAGGAGCCCCACAACAAGCGGCCCCAACAATGCAAGACGCAGCCGCACTCATTGCTTCATTCCAAACGGAATATAACAAAAGAATGATGGAGATGATGTCCGTGATGGATAGGGCCACAAAAATGATGACTGCATTCGGTGAAATAAATCGACAATGCTAGCGAACCATACGGAAGATCTACGCATAGGGTCCTGGAATTCCGGAGGAATTTTCAAAAAACTCAACCTTTTGGACGAGATAATTAACAGATTAGAGCTCGATATCGTAGCCCTTCAAGAAACAAAATTAGTGGAAAGGAAGAAAACTAAATTTCCAGGCTACGATATCTATAGAACTGACCACAGAGCAAGATCAGGAGGAACAGCCATACTAGTTAAAAAAGGCTTAGAACACGAGCATATCCCAACACCAGGTGGACTGGTCACAATGGAAGCCACGCTAGTAAGATTAAAGGCCAACAACGAAACACTAAAAATAGTGTCAGCTTATGTCAGACCAAACGAACCGATTTTCGATGAAGACTTGAGCCTAATCCTCGATACAGAAGAACCTACGGTAATTATTGGAGACCTTAATGCGAGATCTCCCAACTGGTTCGACAGAGCGACCAACAACAACGGGAGACGTCTTTGCGGCCATCTCGAAAATAGACCAAACACGTATGTGATCGGACCAACAGAACCGACATGTTTTCATGGACAACTTCCAACACACATAGACATTGCAATCCTACACAACGTGGGTCAACAATACGAGATACACTCTCTAAATGAAGGCGATTCAACGCACAATGTAATCGTCCTGACCCTGGGAGCAATAGAATTAAACTATTTGCAACCCCACAAAAGAAAAATAACAAATTGGTCAAACTACAGAAGAATTGTGAGCGAAAACATCGGTAACATTCCAACAATAAATAACATCACAGAACTAGAAGACACTGTAACAAAACTAGAAAACACGATAACAAACGCTATCGATGCCAGCTCCAAAACGGAAACAGTAGCAAGACAAAAAGGAAGATTCGGAGACATAAGTCACGAACTACAAGAATTAATCCAAGAAAAGAACAGAAAAAGAAGAAGAGCTTACCGTACTAGAACAGTAGAAGACAAAAGGATTGCAAATGAGCTAGACCGGGAAGTTAAAAGACAACTACGTAATCACAGAAATGAAAGCTGGGACAACTATATCCAAGATCTAGACCCTAATAAATCTGCCTTCTGGAAGTTATCAAAAATCCTCCGACAGGACAAGAAACCCATACCTCCACTACACGGAGTAAACGGGATTGTCCATACGGAAATAGACAAAGCTGAAGTCCTAAAGGACGAACTAGAAAGAGCATGCAGAAACAATGAAAACCCCAACGAAGACATAGACTTCGAAGAAGAGGTAGAAAGAACAGCCAGAAGAATAAAGAGAAGAAAGGGCAGAGTAGGAATTACACATACCTCCCCCGAAGAAATAAAAGAGCTTATAAAGCTAACTAACGCCAAAAAAGCCCCAGGTCCTGATAATATCACAAACAGGGCACTGAAAAATCTACCCAACAAAGCTATTGTCTACATAACAAACATCGTTAACAGCATGCTTAAACTACGATATTTTCCAGATAGATGGAAAGAGGCACATATAATCATGATAAAGAAACCAGGGAAAGACGGCGCTTTTCCACAAAATTACAGACCTATCAGCTTATTATCATCAATAAGCAAGATAGCAGAAAGAGTCATACTAAAAAGACTCAACGATGAATCGGAAGCACTAGGCACCATACCAGAAGCGCAATTCGGATTCAGAAGCGAACATTCGTGTGAACTACAAGTTCTACGGTTCACGGAATTTGCAACGAAAGGCTTTAATGAAAAAATGTACACGGCAACAGCATTTCTGGACGTCAGTAAAGCATTTGACAGGGTCTGGCATGAAGGACTCATATACAAAATGAACACCATGGGGTACAGCGAGGCTATGACATGCCTCCTTGGATCATACCTAGCCAACAGAAGGTTCAGGGTTCGAACAGGGGCAACCCTGTCCGAAGTCGGAATCCTGGAAGCAGGTGTGCCTCAGGGAGCTGTGCTGTCGCCTTACCTGTATACCATCTATACGGCCGACACGCCAAAAGAACCAGGATCCCTGTTGAGTCTTTACGCTGACGACACAGCAATAGCTGTTAGCTGGAGGAATCCAGATCATGCAGCTAATCATCTGCAGAGAGCACTAAGTAGATTTGAAAGATGGTGCATCAAATGGAAAATCGCCTTAAACCCGGACAAAACACAGGCTGTAATGTTTAGTCACAGAAGAAGTGTACCTAACCGCGAATTAATGATCGGAAACACCCCAGTAGAGTGGACAAATGAGGCCAAATACCTAGGGGTGTTACTAGACAAAAAACTCACCTTTACGCAGCACATAAACCAGCAAACGTACAGAGCCAAAGCGCTGAAAAGTCAGCTCTCAACGCTTATAGGCAGAAGAAGCAAGCTAAGATTTAAAACTAAAATCAGAATAGCTAATAGTATTATCCTGCCAGTCCTATCATATGCCTCCGCAGCATGGGGACACACCTGTAAAACAAACAGGAAAAAGATACAGACAGCTCAAAATCAATTGATAAGAGATGCTCTAAATCTACCGAGATATGTACCTCTGAGAAATTTATACAGAGACTCAGGACAAACAAGGATCCTACATACAATGGATAAAAAGGCATATGAACTTTTTAACGGATTAAATAACCACCCAAGTAGCATGCTAAGAGAGCTGACTAACTACAATGCAAACACCAGGACACTACACAGAAGACCTAAACAGCAAATAGCCGGATATAGGGTCCCAAACTAATAAATGAAGAATGAGATGGTCGCAAAAACGTCAAATAAAAAAGAATGCAGTCATCAGAAAAACAACCCCCAAAAAAATATCTTATTTTTAGGACTCTGGCGAGAGGGTACAGGTGCCAAGGCACTTAGTTAAGGACAATATACACCGGGGTGTGTGGAGGCCATATACACCCTGCAATGCACACCCCACCACACCGCACACTATTTAGCATGTAAGAGTAAAAGGGTAAGAATTGTGCAGGCATTTTATTGTTCCATCGCCAAGGAAGACCCCCCAAACCCAAAAAAAAAAAAAAAAAAAAGGTTGTTTTTCTTTTAAATTAAGTAGATCTATTTCAAATTAAATCAAATAACTAAACGTAACGTAATCTAATACCAATTTTCTATATAGAAGACCCGTCAGGCCTTCTATATACCGCTGATGCGGAATTGGCCCTTAAGGCGGATCTAATGTACACTGATCCTTTCGCGACTCCCGAGCACTGAGACCATGTGCGGCAAACATGAGCTTGGTGGCCGGACCCTCTCGGGTGCCCAGCCGGCGAGGAGAACAAAATTTATTTTGCCAAATCGGCGGATGAGTGACCGAGCACACACATACCTTTCCGGGCATGAAGTCGACAGCCCAGGCTGTCGACTTCATGTGCGGAACACACACGCTATTTTTATTATTTTTTTATGTTAGGGACTTCAGTCCCGAAGTGCAGTCCGAGTAAAATCAATAGAGTCAGTAAAGTAATTAGGGAGAAAAGCCTAGATGTGGCTACCCCTACAGTTAGGTGGCATAACCACAGTCATTAAAAACAGGAGATGTCTCATTACCCAGGGCATCTCAGGTAACTTTCAGATCATAGCCTCCTCACGTCAGTCGTACGATGAGGAGGGGTGGAGGAAAAGCCTGGGGGTCAGATAGGTACCACTTCAACTAGTGAAGTGTGACCGGTTTGATCTTCGGACATGTGGATCCCATTCTTATATTGGTATACACATGTTCCTAGGGGTAGGGTTGATCGCTTAGCGTGATTGTGTGTGTGTGTGTGAGGAGTTAGTTTAGTTGATAACAGAGTACCGAACTGTAAACTTATAAATAAATATATTTATATAAATTCGAACCGCTCGTTTTATTTAAGCTCGCTACAATAATGTAGTTTCGATAAAAACGCATTTGAAAATTATAGGAAACTTCAGTAATTAATAACTTTTTCATATTTGAATGAATTTACGTGGAATTTTGTTTGAGTACCCAACTTTACATGTGACGTTTCAATTTCCACTTCCGAAATTGAAACGTCAATAAACGTATTTTATCTTTAATTGTGGCTTATTCCCAGTTAAATAGTAATTAATTTAAAATGCCACAAGAAAATAGCTTTACAACAATATTTTTTATAATTTTAAAAACTAATGTTTTTGTTGACAATACTTTACGTCGAAACAACAATAATTATGGTAGGATATGACAAAGCTATAGTGTTAGGTATTTTCTCTGCTAACATGGCAGCTCTGACACCTACTGATTTAAATCTGTGAGTAGAAATATTGGGGTGGGTGTCGCCACTAAGGGAGGGGTAATTAAATGTTTCCGTTTTGCTTATAATCGTATAGGATTTAACATACATAACAGCATAAAACAATTCATTATGTTTCAATTTCGTATTTCTAGATTCTAGTATCTAGTTTTAATATTTTATAAAATCCAGTTTTATGTACACTTTTTATACTGTGTAGGTAAAAGGTTTTGGTTGGTATAGTAGAATTTAACAGGATATCTAACACAGATATAAAATCATATTTTCAGCGAATAAACAAAGATAACAATCATATTTCCCCTTGGTCTTCCCTCTACATTCCTCATTCACGCCCATTAGTGCACGCCAGGCGATTATTCCCGGTCTAGCTCATACGTAAAAAACAGTTTCAGGTTTGCTTTATTACATATTTGAAATAAAACATTGAATTGATTAAAAAAATGGGTGATCAGTGGCGCGGTTATATTGCCATAATAAAACTGGATGATGATATTAAAAATAAAACACTACTTGCCACAAATACTGGTACAAAACGAAATTGTAACCTAATTTCCCATACACCAAAATAATTTTTGCAACCTCGCCATTTGTTCGTTTGTTTTAATAGTGAACTGCATAGGAGACAGACCGAAAGCATTGCTATGTATTTCTTTTTGGAGGTTACCACGTAAATGTGAAGATAAAACTTTGATATTCCGACAGTTTATACAACAGAAAAACGGATACACAATAATAAAATAGTACTTTAGGGGCAATTTAGTACAAGAAACTATTAACTTATTTATTATGACTTTTGAAAATAGGCCAATACCTATAGAAAAAACTATATTGGCCATTATCAATCAGTTTGAAAAGTTTTTCTGTACTAATGGCATATGTTAAAAATGCTGCCCATCAGATCAACCTCACGAAAAGAAAATTTTTCGAGAACGAGAAATTAGAGAAATTCAAGTTTGTGCATTGGCTAAAGCGACACTGTTTTCAAGTAAACAAATTGCCGATTGAGTTGACTTGAATGCAAAAACATATTAAGTGCAGACAACTCCAGAAATATTTCCCGATGATCAATTTAAACGGATGCAATTTTGTGAAATTATGATGGAGAGATCAGATAGGGTCGGTCAGATAGCTCAGCGGGCTGTGCGGCTGAGCTATCTGACCTAAAGGGCTAAAGAGATAAGGACTTGCGGCTCGGTGATACTCCTCCATAGATCCCTACCGGACGGGCGTAACGCCTAAAAAACCGGATATATATATATATATATATATATATATATATATATATATATATATATATATATATACATATGATGGAGAAATGCCATGCAAATAATAATTTTTTTAAAATTATTTTGTTAAGAAGTAGGTTCTCCTTCACAATTTCACAATTGACAAGAAACATAATCCATCTGTTGTACGTTATTGGTATCTGGAGAATAAGCACTTGAGTGTGTCTATGCGTACTCAGTATTCACAAAAGTTGAACGTTTGGACTGGAATTTTGTGAGACCATATAAGACCATTTTTGATTGAAGGCAATTTAAATGCAGTCGAATATCTCAAATTACTGCAAAATCAAATTATTCCTGCACTTCAACGTATTCAAATTATCTTAAATCAAAATTGAATTCAACCAGACCAATGTACTGCATATAATGCAAAAGCCGCTAGAGACTATTTAGCGTAAACTTTTGCTGAACGTGTCATTAGTACAGACGGTACCAAAAATATGACGGTAATAAAATGGCCCCCTCTGTCACCCGACTTAGCTCCTCTAGATTTTTATTTTTAAAACTAAAATTGTAAAGGCATGAGTTCGAGCGAGTCACCAACTTGGAGGAACTAAAGAAAAACATAATCCAACTTAGCCCATACATAGCAACAGATGAAGTCAACGATATAAGAAATGATTATAGTAAATTTGGTTACTGTTCTTTACAATTTGGTGGCTGTTACAATTTTATCTTTTTTTGTTTCATTTTTATAGAACTAATTTTTATTTTCACACCTACGAGTACTACCTCCAAAAAATATAGCTTATTTGGATGTTTAGATTGTCAATACAGAAATCGTACTTAAAATACGAAACAATAATAAATTCTATTTATACAAAACGATTTCCGAAGTGGAAATCAAAATGTTAAATTAAACTTTTTTTGTAAAGTAGAATTGTGGCATATTTCCAATAATAAACAGTAAGCTGTAGCATTAAGCTAATAAAACAGATCAAATAAAACCAATAAGTTTGGGCACGTTAAATTTCCCCTCTTCTGTTGAATTTATTAGTTCTACTAATGCATTTTAGACGATATGAAGGGCGGAACTAATATACTTCTCACTTTTTGAACAGGTATTTCTCACTCCATCTCACGTAAGGTCCATACTGACCATAAATTATTACCTAGGCTGTATATGCTGTAGTATGCCTCCTATAAATTGTCTATACCTCTAATAACTATTATGGTGGATTTGAACTACTGGTGAATATGAACTATTTGTACACTGAAGACCTTGGGTAAATATTCAATGATAAGGAATACTACGAATATCATAGGTACACGACCTTAAAGGTCTCGGGTTTGACGTGAATGTGTTAAGGATTGTGATGTATATAATTTAAACAATTTTAAAATAGATGTTCTTAAGTTTAAAAAAAATATCCGAAACACTTCACAGAGTTCAAGTTATTCAGGTTCATCTACTTTTTACCTATTTAAGTTGACGCCTCTGCGTTTTACTATATATTAATTACAGCGAAAATTTGGTAATTGTGTTTCATATCAGCTTTGGCAAGAATTTGATCATTGTGTAGTTAAAGTTATACATTTCAATATGCTGCTAATTGTTGTTTTTTACGGTTCACTGAAGCAATTAAATTATTCCATAAATAACACAAACAAAAGCGAGAAACAAATCAATTTACGGCAGGGATAACCAATAGTCAAAATAATAATTAATATTTGTATTGAAATGAAATTTGATTATTAGATAATATTCAGGTATTTATTATATAAAGAAAGTCAAAATGATACGATTTTCTATATGCATAAAATGTCAGGTATTTTTTGAACTTAGATGTAATTGGAATAAGGTCCAATATAGAGATTAAAAATATATACCAATATTTGTATAGTCAAATCGCTGGGTCTTTGCATATTGCCTTCATTCGTGTTATAAAAAAAAACATAAGATTTAATCCAAACTTTAGTAATAAGAATTAAAAAATGCCTGAATATAACAAGGAACGTTTTATACGTCCTTTTTATTTGATTTATTAAAACTTAAAAATTGGCTGTCCAAAATTGGGAAAAATGGGTTTTTTTGACAAAACATCGTAAAAGACAAAAGGCACATTTTTCAGAAGACGACTTTCTGCTAGCAACTTTTTGGTGTAAACAATTAAAATTTTTAAACTATTAGAAATTAGAACATAAAAACACTTCTAAATTCAAGAAAAAACAACTGAACTTTAACATTATTTTATTAAATTATGTAACATACGATATTTTGTCAGACCCTGTCTGTAAATTTTCATTAAGGCTTGTTGCTTACGATAAACATACGATAGTTTCAAGGAGATAAGTTTTAATTATCTGGGACATTCTGATCTTCTTCATCAGTTCATATTCCTGTATAAACTGCTGTAGTATGATATGTTTCCGATATAGTCTATATTGTATCTAGTCTATACGGTTATTGAACTTAGCAGCCAAAACTGTAAATATCCTGCTATATAGGATTCCTAGTTTCTCTATGGCAATTTTTGATCGTGTGACTGTCATGAAATAATGAGTAAAATAACGATAAGAATATTTTATCATTCATAAAGTGACCGTATTAGATGGAAATATAAGTTTTATTTTAAAAGGTTACTTATTTACAGTTCGACTGTAGCAGCGGAAGCGAATAGTTCTCTGTGTGATCGAAGTACTAATTAATAGAGTTGTTGTCGTTTTTACCAAAAAATGGAATTAAATTCAGATGGCAGAGGAAATCCACCTGACAGAGGAAGGATTGACGATGTTGCTAGTAATATTATTATTAATAATTTAAATACGACACAATTGTTAAAAAACTTTAATATAAATAAGATTTTATGTGACATTTGGGACAAACAATAACATAACCCATCTAAATTTGATGTCAAACAAGGAGTGAGACTCTCTTTCCTTGTTTAGTGTAGCCTCTAAAGATCGCACTTCCTGTCTAACAATATTTTTGCCCCCACTACCTTTACATTCCCTCTATTGTCTTTTTGCTCGATGGGACTAACGCAAAAAGAATATGATGATATACTGGCATGCTTGGATTCCGATGAAGAGCCTTTTGTAGAAAGTGAAAGCGATTATGTACCAGATAGCGATGATTCAGAAGAGGAGGAGATTGATAATATTATTTATGGAAATGATGAAGCTATTTCTGAAAATAAAGGTGCTGATAATGACGAAGCCGAAGTTGTGGTTGCAAATACATCGAGAAATGAAAGCAAAAGAGCTTTAATAGATGATTTTAGTATATAGTGGAATAAAAATTTAGACAATTTTAAGAATCCTGCCAGGGAAATAGATTGTTTTCTTTCCTTTCTAAATTCATGTACCGTTAATTTAATTATACATGAAACCAATAATTTTGCTGCAGTTTTACATTTATCGCTATGCTATTGCTCGCAGTACACCATAGAGAAGCCAAATTTACAGACAATTGGTCAACAAACGATTTTTTATATACACCCATATTATCTAGTGTAATGTCCCGGAATCGCTTTCAGTCTATACTGAGAATGTTACACTTCGCTGAAAATGCTGATCAATCTCAAGCGGATTATTATTACAAGTTTCGATGCGTTTTTTGGAGCTAAAAAGCTCATTTGCTAATAATTTTACGCCATTCCAAAATCTGGTAATCGACAAAAGTTTAGTTTTATTTAAAGGACGGCTGCAGTTTAAACAGTTTATAAAATCAATACGCCATCGATTTAGCATAAAATTGTTTCTTCAGTGTAACTATGAAACGGGTTATGTGTTAGACATTATCGTTTATGTAGGTAAAAACACCTAAATAAATCCCTAAATTATGAAACCCTACTTGGACAAAGGTCACTCGCTCTTTACTGATAACTGGTACACGTCTCCTAGTTTGTCAAGTTATCTATTTGACCATAACACTAACTCTTGTGGAACAGTCAGGGTCAACAGAAAAGACATGCCTAGTTTAGCAGAAAAACTACAAAAAGGTGCAACTTTCTCAATGTCGAGTTGGCAATATGTTGGCCCTAAAATGAAAGGATCGAAGAGAGGTCACTAAGCTTTCTACCATGCATTAAGACAAAATGGTAGAATTGGCTAAAAAAAATCACCAAATGTTATAAAAAGCTCTTTCACATATTGGACCTTTCTATTCTAAATGCACATGTAATATACCATACACAACTCCCACAGAAAACTCCATTTGCTTAGTTTCACTTGTATCTTATTCGTCAGCTTCCAGATAGGTATGTGGATCTAATCTTGAAATTATCTTGTTACAATAAGATGTTATTTTTAGGTATCATTTAAGAAAACGAACAACTGTAGTGCCTCAACAACAATATTGTCCTCAACAACAAAGTTCATAGATGCACTGTTTGCTCAACAACAAAAACTCAAGCAAAGAAACGGCGGAAATCAAGGTACATGTGCCGGGAATGTGACATGAATTTCTGCGCAAGTCCTTGCTTTGGCATTATCATACACAGGAACAATTCTAATAACTATTTTCGTGTTCATTTCATATTTAGTTTATAGTTAGTTATTAAAAATACTTTCGTTTTATATATATTTATATATTTTTTGCCATTAAAGAGCATTTTCTGAGTTTTTCTTTACATTTAATGAGCAACCGTATATATACGTCGCTTGTACTGCTGGCACTTTAAAAACCCTGGAAACGGTGGCACTGCGTCGCTGATCAGGTCTGGTAAACAAAGGGTTTAAAAAAAATTACGCATACAAAAATAGACTTAGACAAAATTTTCAATTTAAAACAGATCCCGCCTAGACTATCAAATACATGGTTTTCTTCGTACCTTATGTATCAGTGGTGGCTCGTGGCTTGAGAGACGAGGTCGGCAAGGTATCTTTTGTCTCCTCAGATAGGTGTAATAAAGACAATCATCATAGAAGGTTTTTTTCTTTAAATTTAGAACCTAAACATGTTTATAAATTAATTCTAGTTTACGTTGTTTGGAAGTAGCAAAATGGGTTATAACGTCATCGTAAAATTTATTAGAGTTTTGGAGAGACTTTAAAAGTTTTTTTTTCTATTGACATTTGAGAAGAGCTTGACATTCGCTCTTGTTTCACGGTGTTTCGACAAAACGTTTTGATTCTTTTGAGACAAGAGAAATCTCGTTCATTTGAGGCAGACGTTGGTGGTAATGAGAGAATTAATGACAATAATTTATTAATTTCGATAACAGTTTGTTGTAATGAATTGTAGTATATAAAATTATAAATGTCTTGTAACTTATCCCATCTTCCGAAAATATTTGGATTAGCATTAAAACTTTTAATTCATTTTTTACTTTTATTTTGTTAAAGAATGATGGATAATCTTTAACTAACCTGTCTAATATACATCTTAGAAATTCTTTGGCGTAACTCTTAAATTTTGAATCGTCAAAGAGGTCAAAAAATTGCAAAACTTCAAAATTCGAAAAACGAGTATCTATTTGCATAATAATAGTTTCCAAAATTTCAAAATATACTCGTTTCTCGAGATCTGTTTCTGTGTCATGCCTTTATCTTTTTTTGGGAGGTTCGGAAATTTCAAGCGAGTCCAAAACGTCATTGCCTACTGAAAATTACTATCATTACGAAGATCTTCTGAGATTTTGTACTAGTTTTGTTATTCTATTTTTGGAATGAATACTGTCAGTTAACCAATTTTGAACAACATTGAATATTAAATCGGTTTGGGTAAACACTTTCCTAAAAATATTTAAAAGTATGTTAAAAGAGTAATCATTTAATAAAGTTTTCAAACCGATTGCTTCACGGATCGAGATATCATCACTTTCAAAATCGTCGCATTAATAATAAAATCAAAAACTTTCAAAAGCTGTTCACGAAAATATGCTACAGTGAAAACTAACCGAGATTTAAAATTCCATTACGTCTGACAAACTGTAGAATTATTTTCGAAACAAACTGTTCTAAAACATTAGTCTGTTTGGCGAACTTAAGAAAAATGAAGCAAATCCCCTTAAACTGCCCAAAAGACGACATTTTTTAATTTTTTTACATGTATCATACAAAACTAAATTCATTCTATGCGCATGACAGTGAATTAATAAAGCTTGCGGTGCAATAGTTTTAACTTTTGCCTGGAGACCATTCAATTCACCAGACAACACGGCAGCGCCGTCATAATTTTGCCCTATCAATTTATTTTTGATATTAAAAAATTTTTATCTGTCCTTTAAAACACCAAAACTTTATGCTGCGTTATGGCTTTTTTTCATCTCTGTAACATCTAAAAATCTCTCATATATATTACTACGTAACGCATATCGAACAACAATTGATAATTGTGAATGGCATGATATGGCGGTAGTTTTATCTACATCTAGTAAAAAGCAAATGGTTTCATAAATCTCAGATTCAATAAGTTTACTTAAAATGTAACTAATTGATTCTATTAATTCATTCTGGATTGTTTTAGATACACCGCTAAATGTCTTCAAATCAGAAAGTAAATTAGAAAATTCCAAATCGTATTTCTTAAACATCTTTATTACTTCTCTATAATTGCCTTAATTTAACGAATGCTCCGATTCATGGTGTCCCCTAAATATTAATTCCTGACAACTTAAAAAAATTAAAATATCAATTAAACAACGTAAAACTGCGTGATTATTTTTTACAGTTTCGCTTTAATAGCATTTTCACTTTGGGCATTATCTAATGAAACATAAATATATTGTTTTTCAAATGAATTTAATTTAATCTGGCTGTATGTCTGATCTTTCGAAATATCATGTTTATGTAAAGCCCTAAATAATTCCTTTAAATTATCGTAACCAGATTTACACCACGGATTTTGATGCACCTATTTGTCGAAAATAAAATGCAAGGCCAACAGGAAAGTTTGTTTTTTATTTCACTCCCGGTAAGCCATGAGTACTTGCTATACCAATTATCTGAAAATGATCTATTACTTCCCTTACCCCCTCTGTACTAATATTTATAAGCCGGGTCATTTTAGGCAAAGGATGCCCCATATTTTTAGTAACAATTTGTTTTTCGTATGGAATAGACGAAAACCCACTTTGCAAAATATAATTTACAATATCAGATTTATCAATACTTACAGTTTCTCCAAGTCTTCCATTTTTTAGGTTAATTTGCCTGAATTTGTTTATACATTTATTAAAAAAAATCTTCTAATGTTTCAAAAAACCCTTTAACTATTTACGGCAGTGGTAACGTATCACAGTATTACTTTAGAAAATAAAAATAAATCACAGAAATAAAAGCTAGTTCGTGTACGCAATATCACTTTACTTCACTACTTATCCATCCTCATCTCGAATAACATTTTATCCCACACTCACAAGGTACAGTTCACGACCAATCACCAATCCTTAAGAAGCATCGGCAAATTTAAATTTGCCGTACTTGGTGATTAACTTCATATGGAAAGAAATGTATGTTTGGTTGCTCATCAAGTAATATTCCGTTGATTTTTACATGTGAATATTGTAAATCGTCAATCTTGGGATCGGCTTGCCGAAACCCTGAAACGTGACTATTTAAGAATTCACAGACGGATGCATGTCTCCGATTTCGTATCATTAATTTGAAAAGTGTCTTACACAGGGATCACTTAACGCTCATACATACATAATAGCACTACGAGCCTAGTAGGCCCATGGCTTGCGCTGTTATTGTTTTCCAATCTTCCTATTATTAGCCTTCCATCTTTCTATTCCCAGTGTTTCTATGTCTTTCTTTACTTCTTGCTTCCATCTACTTCTCGACCTTCCCTACTTTTTTGTACCCATTGTATGCATCAGAATCATTTTTGGTACTCGAGAATTTGTCATTATTTCTATGTGCCCTAGCCACCTGAGTCTCTGAGCCTTTACTACTCCCACTATACTAGGATTCTTGTACATATCTTTTAATTCTTTATTTGTTCTTCTTTTCCATGTATTGTCTACTATCTTGCCTCCAAATATCTTTCTCAAAACCTTTCTTTTCCATATTTCGAGCATACCTGTTTCGCCTTTGTTCAGTGTCCACACTTTACTGGCGTAGGTTACCACTGGTTGTATAACTGTTTTGTAAATCCTTATTTTGGCATTCCTAGATATCTGTTTACTTTTTAATAGCCTGTTTAAGGAGTACACGCATCGGTTTCCTGCCATTATTCTTGATTGGAGCTCCTCTCTAATATTTGGTTTGCATGTGAACATCGACCCCAGGTATGTAAATCTTTCCACTGCTTCAAATATATATGCTTTTTTACCCTCTACTTCTATTTTTAGATTTCCTCCTTTTTGTTCACTGTCATCTATCCATTCCATGTATTTTGTCTTACTTTCGTTGATGGCTAAGCCTATTTTCTTTGCCTCTCTATCTAGCCTCTTTACTACTTCTTGTAGCTCCCATTTGCTTCGAGCCAGTATTACTACATCGGGTGCAAAGGCTAGACATTGGTGCTTTCTTTGGTATAACAATCCCTCTCTGTTGACATTTGCATCTCGTATGACCTTCTCCAAACACAAGCTGAATAGTATCGATGATAGGGGATCTCTTTGCCTTACTCCTTCACTGACTTCAAATTTTTCCGACATTATATTATTTATTTTAACTCTGCTCTCAGTCTTGGACAACGTTATTTGTATCATTCTTATAAGTTTTCTACTGATACCCAATTCTTCTAGTGCTTTGCTCATTTGGTTCCGTTTTATTCTATCGTACGCTTGTTTGAAATCAATGAAGAGGACCCTTGTCGGCAGATTGTGTTGATAACTTTCCGCTTGCATTTCTCTGCGCGTTATTACTTAACGCTCATATTGGACGAATTATTTTAAAAACCATGAATAAAATTTAGTCTGGTCGAATTGGTCTTATTCTTTTAAAAACCATGAATAAAATTTAGTTATTTCACAGATATTTTTTTTATTTCACAAAAACAAATGACATCAACTGATTATCTGCCACAATTAATTATTGAAATACTGATTAAATTAAATTTAAAAAAAATCTATAATATCTATTAAGGTGTGGGTCGGCACTGCCGACTCTGCCGGCCCTAACCGGCCGCCACTGGTATGTACTATAAGTACTAATGTTTAGTATTATAACAACCAATTTTAAACTTCGTAACATAAAGTTTAAAATATAGGTACAATATTTCCCAACGTCTAATCTCTTAAACCAGGTCGAAATTAAAATTATAGAAAGAGGAAAAAGGTGATTCATAAAGAATTTATTTAATGGGAAAAGCGGACTAGATTGTTGGGGTAGATTAGACGATTTCTAAGCAGCTTAAAATAAGGACGGGAGTAAGGGAAGTTGTTTAAATTTCGTTCGGTGATGTTTTCATTCTGGAGTGTCGTATACCCCGAAGCAAGGTACACGATGAGGTTAAGTTAATGCAAATTGGATTGTTACTGCTTCTGCTTTAAATAGTTAAAAGAAAACTGCATAATTTTACTAAATTTTATGTATAAGAATTTCCAAGAATGTTTATATAAACAAACATTAAATTTACGAGTTTATTTTTAAATTGAAGGAACGCAATAATGAGTCGTAGGACAAAAAACATTGTTTTAAGAAAACTTAAAAAACTATTTTTACTAGAATTTATCTTTTAGAACAAAATTTAGGTTGTTCTAAATAATTGTGCATATAAAGGTGCGTCTTGACCAAAGCAACATACTTCAACTTTTGTGTTTTACAATGTTGAAGTAAATTAAATTAAGTTTCACATTTTTGTAACAAAGGCTCTTCACCCAAGTAACTTGAAGCAGCAATTTTGTATTATGTGTCATGAAAAATAGATTTTGTTGTCAGCTGCTGCTTACGTGATTATTGTAGGAAATTGACATAAATGAAAACATAAATGTTGGGTTCGTCCTAATATACAAAAAAAATTGTGAAAATTCCATATGAGGGTTGCTTTAACAATTGTATGCGCATATCCAGCTTTAAAATGGAGTTTTTTCTCCTTCTTATTCTTCTTTTGTTCTTTTTCTCTACAAGCAATTCTGCTTGTTCATTGGTGGATTAATACCTGTATGGAAGGTTGTCACTCAATCTTTACCGCTGTCGTCCAATACCTCTTCTGCCTATTGGTGACTTATCTCTTGCTATTTTGACAACACAGGTCTCCTATAGTCTGCTTATAATGTTATAAAACTCAAATTGGTAATGTCTATTGTAATACACACATATTGTTTTATGGAATCTTGGTGTTGTGGATTTAGATACACACCTACAAATCAAAGTTAAAATTTGTTAAAAAAAAGTTTATTGCTGAAAATGTATTAATTGATGACTCACTTCAACAAATAATGTCAGAAAAAAGTTTTATTTTGCGTATTTCATGTTTTGCCAAGTTAAGGGTTAAGCGACGATATCTTAACAGATCAAAAAAGTTTTAAGTTATGTTCAAAGTACATGTTTAAGATAAATAGATAGTAATTATTATTATTAAACTTGCCAACAATTTTAACCAGTTGTCTAATATTAATAACAACCGACTAATAATTAACAAGTAATATATAATTTTCATGGTAATATCGCTGTGGAGTATAATTAATTAGTATAGACCTAATATATTCAAGTGAAACATTTCAGGTATTAGTCTCCTCCCATCAAAATATACTTCATATAAATTACGGAGAGATATCTAATCACTCTAAATGCAAACCCATCAAATTGTATGCAATAACATTTAGACGTAGGTATGTAGATAATGTGTTTGCGGTATTTAATTTAGAACGGGTCGCATCCAGGTAATATAGTATCTTATTCTATACGGTCCACAACTGAGTCGTCACTTGTGTGCGTACACATAGTTGCATTAAATGAGAATCTGTTACAAGTGTTTAGAATTAACTTATCACATAACGGGCTAAAAATCAACCACATAAAAGGTAACTACATACTTAAGATATAAGGTAATCGATAAAAAACCTAATTTAAAAAGCCATGAAGCAAATATGTATTTTTACAACTCGTAGTCATGATTTTGAATCTTTCTTCTTCTTAAAGTGCCCTCTCCTCAATGGAGGTTGGCTACTACAATTTTAAACTCTTCTCTATCTTCAGCTGTTCTTATTAGCTGTTCAAAATTTAGCCCTGTCCATTGTCGGACGTTTCTGAGCCACGATAGTCTCTTCCTCCCTAGGCCTCTCTTTCCCTCGATTTTTCATTTCACTATAAGATGGGCATATTGGTACTTATTATTTCTCAGTATGTGGCCTAGGTATGATGTTTTTCTAACTTTTACTGTGTTAAAAAGTTCTCTTTCCTTGCCTATTCTATGCAGCACTTCTTCGTTTGAGGTATGCGATGTCCATGAAATTTTAAGTATTCTCCGGTAGATCCACATTTCAAAGGCCTTCAATTTATTTACGGTTGATATTTTAAGGGTCCACGTTTCAACTGCATATAGAACAGTCGACCAGACGTAGCATTTTGATAAACGTAGTCGAATTTCGAGTTTTATTCGAGAATCACAAAGCAGTTTTTTTATTTTTTCGAAAGATTTTCTGGCCCGTTCTATTCTCGATCTTATTTCTTGATCAGGATTTAGGCTGCTATCGATCCAACATCCCAGGTACTTAAATCTATTGACCTGTTCTAAGATGTGCCCTTTTATTGTGCAAGGTTGAGGTACGTTTTGGTTTTTTCGGATTGACATCACTTTGGTTTTTTTAATGTTTATTTTCATACCAAATTGCATACAAAACGAGTTGGTCTTGTCGATGAGTCGTTGTAGACCTGAGTCGGAATCCGCAATTAACACTGTATCATCGGCGTATCTGATACTGTTGATATTTACGCCATTCACCTTGACTCCATCCTTGGAATCCTCCAATGCTTATTTAAATAGAAACTCGGAGTGTAAAGATTAAACAGCAGAGGCGACAGAACATATCCTTGTCTAACTCCCCTCTTGTTCCCATGCCGGCTCTGAATCCAAACTGATCATCTCCGATGATTGTTTCGCACTTTCTATAGATACGATTATGTACGATTTTCAGTAGGACTTTTACTGCATGACTCATAAGGCTTATCAGACGGAACTCATGGCAGTGTTGTGGGTTTGGCTTTTTTGGTAGTGGGATGAATATTGACTGCAGCCAATCTTGGGGTATTTTACCTGTATCATAAATGCGATTGAATAAAAGGACAAATAATTTGATATTTTCTTCGCTGATTAATTTAAACGTTTCTGGGTATATTCCGTCTAGACCTGGGCTTTTATTTGTTTTAAGATGATTAATTGTATTTATGATTTCAGATTTTAGAATTGTTGGCCCTTCGTTGTTATTTTCCAATCTTGGTTCTTCTCGTAAGTCGTGAAAAAGAATTTTAATATAGTTTTCCCATTCTTTCAGTTTATCTTCCGTTGATTCTAGCAGTTTGTCCTCCATGTTCAGCATGGTGTGAAAAGTCGTTCTCTTGGTAGTCGATGTAAACTCTTTTACCTTTTTATGTAAATTAAAAAAATCGTGCCTTTGTTGCAGTTCTTCTATTTCAACAAATTTTGTTTACAGCCATTTCTCTTTTGCTTCGGTTATTTTTTTTCGAATTATTCTATTTAGTCTTTTGTATTCTCCGTCCTTGTCATTTTTTCCTTTATATTCTCTTCGTTTGTTCATTAATTGTAAAACCTCTTCTGTCATCCATTCCTGTTTGTTATTTGTAGGTGTTACTTTTAGATGTTTTTCCGTTACATTGTTCATTTGTTCTTTAATAGTTTTCCACAGAACGTTTATGTCATCGTACTCGCTAATTCTATTGTGGTCGATATTTCCTAAATTTTTGTTTAATTCTTTATTTACTGTCTGATGTGTGGTGTCGTTTTTCAATAATTGGATGTCTAATAGTTGGTGTTGAGGTTTTTGTTTCTTTATTAGTTTCCATCTTGCGCGAACTTTTGCAACAAGAGGATTATGATCGGAATTGATGTCAGTTCCAGGATATGTTTTTGCACTGATGATTGCATTGAGATATCTTTTGTTGACCAATATGTAATCTATTTGGATACGGATTACTCTGTTTTCATTGTGTTGTGGTGAAGTCCAAGTGTACAATCTGCGAGGGTGTAATTTAAACCATGTATTTGTCACTACCATGTTGTATTGTTGGCAGAATTCGGTCATTCTCTCTGATTTTGAATAACTTGACAATAAGCTGTTAAAATTATATTAAAATGTCATTTACCACAGCAATCATTTAGGAATAATATTAATAACAATAACATTAATATATATTAATATTAATAATAATAACAATATACACAATGGGGAGCTGAACCAAACATTTTTTTAAGCTTATACAAAGGGATAGTACGATCTCATTTAGATTATGCAGCCAATCTTTTAAATCCTTGCAGTAAAACTCTGATGATGAAGTTGAAACAAGTACAAAATGTGGCCTTAAGGATTATAACAGGTTGTCTACGCTCTACACCAATTTTAATATTACAAGCGAAATGTTCAGTATCCATACTAAAACTTGAAGGAAAATATTGGCTCATAAGTATATATTGAAACAAATTAATGTCTGAAAAAAGCCATACCAGACTACTCATTAGCATATACAGACATACTCAAAAAATCAAAAAATATAATCCGATACAAAATTAATCCCATATATGAAGTAGAAAGAAAAAATCTTTTATATCCCATTACAATTAAGAGCCTAGAATATGAGAAATATGAAATTGAATCTAATGAGCTGTTTTTAGCAAAATATGGTAGAATATATAGTAATCATACCTATGTATATACAGATGGATCTATCGACCCACAAACAAACCAATCTGGATTTGGAATTTATATACCACAGATTAATTACAAATTTTCATCAAGGCTCCATAATTACACACAAATCTGTACAACTGAAATGATAGCTATATATAAAACTATCTCTGTGTGCATTGAGAAGGGGATCATGCAAGCAGTTATCTTTGCGGATTAAAAAAGTGCTTTATCCAAAATTTCCAGTCTCAAATGGGATGAAATGGATTACGTAACCATAATGATCAAAAAACTATTGGCCGAAGCTAATAATATGGGATTCTTAATAGGAATAGAATGGGTACCTGGACACCAGAGGATTAAAGGTAATGAGGTAGCTGATAGGCTGGCGAATATTGGGAGAGAATTAAGAGTGCCATATTTTTAAAAAAATGTTAGTAGATATATCTTTTGCGTTACAAAAAAAGACATTTTAACACAATTCTAACAATGAATGGCATTCCCAAATTAAAGATAAAGGTCCAAACTATTGCAGATTGCGGTGTGATTTCCCCATAAAAACATGGTATACCAAATGTGGGTATTTGGGCAGAAATACTATAACAAATAATAATCGTTTACGTAGTGGACATTGTAAAACTCCTTGCTATCTCTACAAAATAGGTAAAACAGAAACACCGATATGTGAATGCGGAACCATTGGAACAGTGATCCATATCTTTTTTGAATGTCCCATAAACAAACACAAAAATATGGATCTGTATTTAAAACTAATAAAAGCAGAAATAGAGAGTCCAATATCTTTACATAGTATTATATATAAACCCTCTGACAAAGTTATAAAAATAATTATTAAATTCATCAATTTTTTTCAAATCAATCTATAAACAAAAATTTTTTTTACTGGTCAAAATAAAAAAATTAATCTAGAAAATACTGAAAATATCCTAACATACAAACATGTACGTCCTTAAAATCCTTAATCCTAACCGAAGGTAGCAATACCCATAAACCTAATGTGACAATGTTTGGAAGCTACCTCCAAATGAGAAAATTCTAATCTAACCTTAAATGAAGAAGATAAACAAATGGAAAAGCTGATCTTTCAGTATCACGTATCATCCAGTTGTCAATTAGCAGTAAACAGTAACCTTAAATAAAGAAGATAAACAAATGGAAAAGCTGATATTTCAGTATCACCCAGTTGTTAATTAGCAGTAAATAGTAACCTTAAATGAAGAAGATAAACAAATGGAAAAGGTGATCTTTCAGTATCACTCAGTTGTCAATTAGCAGTAAGATAACAAATGGAAAAGCTGATCTTTCAGTATCACCCAGTTGTCAATTAGCAGTAAACAGAAATAGAATTTTATCCCTGGTTGTGAATTGCCTAGAGCAAGACGAGCATAATTTTACATGTACTGGGTAAATGATTATATAATCGAAACCCAAAAACAAACGAAGAAAAAGAGAATAATATTTCTTAATAGATGTATTAGTAAACAGCTAGTCGCTGTGATAATATATATAGCGTTTGTGGTAATAAGACTATCAAAGAGAATTAAAATACTATTATAAAAATAATACTGCAATCAACCATGGGAGCTTCGCCTAGCTCAGACTCACAAATGTGAACCCGTCTCTGCTTAAAGTATGAATTAAACAACGAACATTTACCTAGTAGCAAATGAAATGATAATTTAACTAATCATATTTATTTTACATATACAAATAATAATTAGATAGTAAAACAACCCTGCCTAAAGCTTTACATTAAATAAATTTGAATGATACTTGTGGCATCGATAGGCTGCTTGCTTCTAAACATACAGATTGAACGAAATAAATTCGGAACATAGGAATATAATGTATTTCGGCTCAATTCTGCTGTAACTGGTTGGCCAACAAAAGATTGTCAAATAATTATATTATAAAAAATCCCATACTTCAGCGGACTGCTGGATTCTGAACTCATAAAAATTGAAAGCTACACATAAATCTACGATTATGCTGTCAAACCAGTTATAGTCCAGGAAATGTAGCATTTCACCTCGCAATTTTTTCGTGCGGCGTGGATTGACTTGAAATTTAACAGAAGGTAGGTAATAGCCTAAGGATCAAAATCTATATCGAACCAAAGTGCGCCAAAGCCTAGGGGTGGTTGCCACCCCATCTCCGGGGTGAAAATTTTTTTTACGTTTTAACTACAGGTTTCGATTAGAAAAGTGATTCTAACCAAAAAAAAAACATTTTTTTTATAAAATGATATTTTTTAAGTTATTCGCGATTGAAAGTAACAACTTTTAGACGAAAAAATCCACGTTTTTAATCGATCTTTCGCGAATAACTCGAAAATGGTGCATTTTATCAAAAAAATTGTAGAGAACAAATTTGTAGCTTTTAAAAAGACAAATACAATTACAAATACAATATCAATGTTCAGCGGTTTTCTTCAAATGCCAAATTTGAAAGATTCTTTGAAAGTCAAATATCGGAAAATGATGCATTTTTGGAAGAAACTCACAAAACCTTTTTTAAAGAGCATAAATAAACCTATCATAAAAAAATAAGGTCAATACCTCATTTTTAGGAAAAAATCGAGGAAAACAATACCCTAACCATCCCCATAATTAAAATCGATCTTCACCCTTCTGCAATTCCTTTGTAGATGTATTGTTAATACGTCCAAGAAGTTTGACCCATTTAAAATGCTTAGTTTTAGAAAAAGTACAGCTTAAAGCGAGAAACGATTTACAATTTCATATTTTTTACCCTTCTTTTTTAAATATGCCCGAAAATACTGAATATATGAAAAAAATAAAAATTACCAAATTGTAGCTTTTTTAATGACTAAAATTATCCTTTATTTAGATTTGTTGTACAATGAATATTTGGCGAGATATAGCCGTTTAAAGCATCGATTTACGATTAAGCACCATCTTTTTCGAGCCCTTTAAACTGACCCCATTTAAAAACCAAGGATTCCAAAAAGATTTAATTCACAGATCCTTGTAGCTATTAAAAACCTCTACAAATCGTTTTTGAAGAAACATCTATCATTAAAAATTAAAGGAAATACGTTAAAAAAACTAGTTAATTTTTTTCCGGAAAATTCCATTAGTATAGCACAGTACATTTCGGAGCATAATAATCTACAAAATCGGTATATTAGCTAGTGGGGCGTTATACATTCGAAATTTTAAGCGTTCTTATTTTGAAATCCCATACAACAGAATAAAACATCTGCTCATATGTCTATGGCTTGGCAATGAAAATATCAGAGCAACAGATTGGGGATGGTTTTCCAAAGATGGTTTGTTATTACCCGTACGCATGAACAAACAACCTGCACCCGATAAATTATTGAAAATTATTTTTTGCCAATGCAAAAAAGGATGCGGCGTTTTATATGGGTGCAGAAAAGTTGGTTTATACTGTAACTCTACTTGTTCTGGGTGCTCAGGTGAAGGGTGCAATAACAGTCCACCAATAATTGAGGAAGATGATGATGACATAGATCACGATGAAGATGTAATTGATGACGAATAAAATTAATATTATAATTGTTTTACCTATAAATGTAAATATTTTCAACTATTTATGTAAATGTATAAGAATATATGGTGCCTTTTTATGTTGATAATTTTTTTTGTATTTAATTCTACTTTTTTTAATTTATATCTTATAAATTAGTTTATAAAGACTTCAATGTTGTAAAGGGTGATTTTCAAAAGTTGAAAAGTTGCAAAATTTTGGCAAAAAATTGTTTTCACCTATAGCACTCATAACAATTGATTTTTAAGGGTTGAAAATGTATGAATTTGTATTTTAAAGTATAAAAAACTCACTATTTAACTAATCCAAACCAAATTTCCAAATAAAATTTAAAACTTAAAATTTAAAATAAATAACCAAAATTAGGGGTAGTTTTCACCCCTAAGAACAATCAGGGTTCATCGACATGACATACACTATAAAGCAGAGGGTGAGTTGAGCTTAATTCCAAATTTTTATGCAAGTCGTTTCAAGGTGAAATCATTTTTCTTCGCATTATTAAATTTTTTTATATTAATCTCTAATGAGGGTCGCTTTTTAAGGGTTGAAATATGATGGAACTTTATTGAAAAGCACGAAAACTATCATTATTTAATTAATTCAAACCAAATTTTACCCATATTCAGGTTTAATATGTTATTTTATAATTTTTGACAATTAGGGGTACTTTTCACCCCTAAGAACAATCAGGGTTCGTCGACATGACATAAACTATAAAGCAGCGGGTGAATTGAGCTTAAATCCAAATTTTTATCCAAATCGATATAAGGCGAAATCATTTTTTTAGAATTAGTAATTTTTTACATTAATCTCTAACAAGAGTTGCTTTTTAAGGGTTGAAATATGATGGAACACTATTCAAAAGTATAAAATAATCATTATTTAATTAATTCAAATCAAATCTTACCCATATTCAGGTTTAATATGTTATTTTATAATTTTTGACAATTAGGGGTAGTTTTCACCCCTAAAACCCTTCAGCGCACTTCGGTTCGATATAGATTTTGATCCTTGGGCTATTACCTACCTTCTGCTAAAATTTCAACTGGATACATGCAGGACGAAAAAATTGCGAGGTTTAACTTTTTCGAGCTTCAATTCCTGAACTATTATCACCTCCTTAGACAAACCCGTCTTACGCAAACAACTTTGTTGCGAGACAGATAGTTGAACGATATTTTATACAATGTCTATACCCAGGTATGGATTTATTTTTGTCCAAGTTTTATATTGGTCCACTATTTTAAATGCAGTTCAAACAGACATGTATTAAATTGTATGTTCCGTTTTAATTTGGTTTAATCTGTATATGGCGTCCCGATTAGGTGTGTAGGTCCTTCAGAGCATGTGGGTAGGCCCTACTGACAGCTGCAGTTCTTCCATAAATATTATTTCCGTAAACATACAGAATATAGAAATATTTTATAAAATATTCAGTAAAATCTTCAATAAACTCCAATAAAACCAATAAAATGTTCTAGATATATCCCATAAACTAGAATATTAAATAGCCTGTATTGGAGAAACATCAAAGGGTGTTAACTTTCTTGCCCATTATTTTACCAAAATTTCAATTAAACAAATCGCAAATGACAAGGATAAAAGAAATAAAATTACTATTAAAATTAGCTAAATTCTGGCTAGACGTGGCTTTAAAATAAGTAAGGTTACTAACATTGAAAATGCTGTCATAACTACAGAATGTAGATTACAATGAAAGTACTTACCCTAAGAGAATTCTGCAGACCATAAAATGAACCCTTTATTAATTTTTACCTTCTATTATAAATTATTTTAATTACAGACAAAAAAGGATATCCCACCTTGAAAGGTAATTGACAGAAAGTAAGTGGGAAATTATAATAAACTATAGCACAGATGTCATAGGACGTATTCCTATGATGAAATTAGCTCTTCTGTCAACATAGAACAGAATATTTAGTCTACTGGACAGAGAAGAGAGAGAGAGAGAGAGAGAGAGAGAGAGAGAGAGAGGGCGAATACTTATTCTATCGGAAAGATTGAGAAAGGGAAGAAAGAGAGAGGGCGCTAACTACTTTCTAAGAAAAAAAAATAGTAGAAAAGAAACTGAAAATATTGCAAACAGTGTTTCTTTGTTTATTGATAGTTTATCTTTAACACTGAATATACATGGTTTTCAATAATTTTTATGTTTTGGGTAAAAAAATAATTTTTTTTGGGATCTCATCTTTCATTTTTTAACATCTATAAAAAATATATAATAATATTATTTTTGTTTATATTAAAATATTAAATATATAATTAATAAAATATATAAAGTTTTTAGTTTTTAGTCTTTTTATTTGGCGATCTCCATGTTAGTGTCTTGTAATGTTCTTATTATGGTCTAATTTATTGTTTTTTTAATTTATTACTATTTATTACTAAAATGTTAACCACTTAATTTATTTAATATTTAATAACACTTATCTACAGACAGTCTTACACTGTATTATTTTACTTAACATTATATCAATTTGCCTGGGATTAACAGTACCAATTTATTATCAAGACTTATCCTAAAGTCCAAATTGTTTTGGTTCTGAAATTCCCCGAAGCAAACCCTATGCTTCTAGATCCATTCAATGGTTCCTTCTAGCGGTAGTAACCAGTTGCAAAGCCTTTACTGTTAGCGGCAAGTGGTCTGGAAAAATGGCTAAGTTTTGACTTTAGTACGTGCTTTCTTAATTCAAGTCATACCTCCCATACATCTTGGTAGGTGGAATAATCATGGGAAGTTTTATTTTTGATAGTGACACATAGTGTGATGCATTTTGGAGTTTCAAAGTTTTTCCGGAAGTTGGCAGTTGGCTTTTAAGTTCTGCTACGCGACAAAACTTTCTTCTAAAGATGAACGGTAACCCTGATGCCACTTTAACACTAGTCATCTGAAAGTGCGAGTAGATCTTGATTTTCTTTAGTGGTAACGCCATGTCTTGCTTTACTGCTACTTCCGTATGCTCATATGAATTCCTTTCAGACTTCCTCTTTAATCAAACTTTAAACCAGAAGGTAGTTTCACCTTGCGTCTAAATAGCACCTTTGCTAGTGTTTCATTCATTAACAGCGGGTTTGTAGGCTATTGTAAAGAACGGAAGGTATTGGTCCAAACCTGGGTGATGACTGGACACCATTTTTATTAAATACTTGCCAATTCATTAATTCGCTTTACTATTTCATCCAATTGCGGATGATAGGCTGTCATATCAAATAAATCGCTTTTGAAGTTCCTATCTTCGTCACTGTACATCTACAAAGGCACTCCAAAGCGACTACTATACTATTTGATCAACACATCTGTAATAGTGAGTATAAGCGTAGATCTCAATCCACTTCCTGAAGAAATGACCCATAAATATGCAAAGCTATTCTTTTAAAGGACTTTTAACATTGTACTGTCTCATAAAAGACTTTTTTCTGGTAAAGTTCGTTACTTGTAACATAGGTAACACATTTTTTTATCCGTCCTGTATATCATCTAAACTATTCACCAAAACCGTTTTTGAATTTTTTAAAGGGTTTTTTTTACCAAAATATTCTCCTGACGGACTGTCGTGTAACTGATGAAGTACCTCGGCTTTAGTGCTCTTTGGATTCACTAACTGCGTTTTTTTTTTTTTGTAAGAGAAAATATAACCTTTATCATTTTCCAGTATTCGTTTAATCAAGCTGTTTTTTATAATCAAGGAATTTCACTATGCCAAATACGCCTTAACTGAGCATAAGCTTAACATTTCTTGCCAAGATGGACCACAGCTTTCTTCTTTCCGATTTTAAATTTTCTCTAAGACTAGGTCTTAACCTTGTTATTCTCTGATCATAGAAGGCACCCACTGGTCATTAACCATCATTATTCCTAGTACTGCTGCGTCTTTGGATTCTGTTTTGTTGGGATGTAAACACTCTACTGGGCGCGGCTTTCTAGAAAGAGAATTAGCATTTTTAAGGCTAACTCCAGCCGGATGCTTAACTTAAAAATCGTATTATTGGAGTCGTTAAATTCATCTTTCTCTTTGACCCTCTCACCCTATGGATTCTTAAACTGCATTAACCAGTTAAGGTCAGCACAATAAATTCGAGTTAAAAACTACCTTCCATAGAGATACTGCTAGAAGTTCTCTTCGGGTGAAGCAGTAATTTCGCTCAGGTTTAAAAAGCACTTTACTAAAATATTCAAGGACTCGTTCCTGCTCTCCTTAAATCTGGGATAGCACTTCACCAATACCCAATTAAACACTTAAACTTTAAAATCATTCCTTTTATCAGTGGTGCTAGTTTGTCAGTTTGCTGCGCCGATCTTCGTCACGCTTCCTCTTCTCAGCCGTCCCTTCATCTTAGTCTTGGTCTACCTTTATTTTTTTTTTCCTACTGGTACCACTAACAAGTTTTGTCTGGGTGGGTATTTTTCATCTGCCTTGACATATTTAGAGCCCTTCTAAGCCTATCTATTTTTATGAAGGACATTACATGTCTCACATTTAAAATTTATTTATACTTCTGGTACAATTCGAAATTACCTTCTCTTTCCAAATACCATTCTTCAAATTATACCCATTATTCTTCATAGTACCCTTTTTCAAAGACAAGCAGACGATTTGCGTCTATTTTGTAGATGGTCTATATTTCCAATCCATATGTCAGCAGTGGTAGTATTATTGTTCGTTCTTTATATTGTTAGTTTGGTTTTTTGCTTAAATTTCTGTTCTTATCTACTTGTTTAGTAAAAATAACCTTAGTTGGCTAGCCGTAACCTTCGTTTTACTTCCTTAAATGTGTTATTCTTGCTTGTAATGGGGGAACGTAAATCGGTAAATTTCTTTAATACCTCAAACTTATACTGGTTTATGCTGAGGTTTTATTCGGCGTTTCTAATTTAATCCCTCTTATGCGGAATTGGTGCCAACATTTTGGATTTTTCTTAGTTTATTTTAAGTATCATGTTTTGTTCGGCTATTGAGAAGGTAAAAAGCCAACAGAGAGAACTTGCGTTGATTCCAGCAGTGTAGGACGTCGCGATCAATAAAATTTTGATTATTAAAAGAATCTACAGGTTCAACAGCTTTTGTAAAACGATATGTTCAAGAGAATAATGTGTTAACATCTTGGCGATTATTATTCAACGATTCAATGTTACGTCATATAAAGATCTGCACAGAGACTGAAGCCCACCGACAATCAACTAATGAAATACAAAGCATTTCTCTTCTGCAACTAGAAGCATTCATTGCTTTGCTTTATGCTCATAGTGCCTATAAGATGAGCCACTTATATTGATCTGTTGTGTTTTACTGTATGAAGACCATCTGTTTTCAAACAAACTATGAGCAGGAGGAGGTTTAAGGAGATAATGAAGTTCCTATGATTTGACTTGAAGAGCACTCGATGTTTGTAAATTACAACAGATAAATTTACGTTAACCTCACCAGTTTGGAACAAATTTATTAAATACTAGGAAACGTGCTCTATTTGAGGTGCAAACTTGACCGGAGACGAGCAGCTTCTTCCTTCTAAAACTCGTTTTTAATGTATTTTCGTATCTAGAAAAGGATAACAAAAACAAAATTAAGTCACTACAAGAACTAGTTATTCTAAAACTACTTCAACCATTGGTCCAAAAAAGTGGAAAATATCGTCACCGACAACTTTTTTACATCTTTGCCATTGGAAAGAAAGTTAAAAAACCAAAATAATATGATTGTTAGTAAAATGCGCCGTTTTAAATAAGTAATTCCTTTATCTAGGAGAATATCATCATCTATTTAAACAGCTTATTATCAGAGTAAGTCTAGATACATTTCAGTATATTTATCATATCATCCTTCGGCGAGTGTCACGTCGTTTAAAAACTAATAACAAACTTGAAATTTACCACGGGATGGATCAACAGCTCGATCGCGATGTAAAATAAACTATTTTGTTCTGGGATCGACATCACTGAAAACTGCAATGATAGGTCGCGAGGGTGAACGGATTATCGCAAGGGTTACGGTTATAACATAAGCGAGGGCAAACTAAGTCCCTATTATGATCAAAAACAAAGAAATTTCATTAATCACCTACTAGTAAGCAATTACTAGTAGGTGATGAAAAATTACAAATAAAAGAAATAAAATTACAATTGTATGGTTTAAAAGAAAAACAATATCTTAACTATAATATAAAACGGTCAAGTCTGTTTTTGAACGGAATTTTTAGAGGAATTTATTTTTTATTATTTTAAATGTTGTAATTAAGTCTCCACGTTGTCGGCGAAGTTCAAAAGTAGTTAGGTTAGCCATACTAAGTCTTTCTGCATAAGACGGTCTTATTCGTTACCGTACTTTATTAACGCTGCCTTTTGTCAATTCGAAGCACTACACATTTTCCGCGTTTAAGGGTAGTAACCACTGGAAACACCAAGTTAAAATAGAGTCCAAGTCCATTTGGAGGGTTAGCCGGTTTGTGTTTGGCTTGGCATATATTTTTTGTGTCGTCAGCGTAGAACGATATTTTACTTGAGACATAATAAGGAATATCCGTAAAAAGCAGAGGTCCAAGGACAGAACCCTGAGGCACTCCACTTTCCACTAACCTGTCCTGTGAGAAAGATTCGCCAACTCTAACTTTGTAATATCGATCTGTCAGGAAATCATCTATCCAACGCAGTAAAGTACCGCAAACTCCGAAATGTTCTAGCTTATGTAGAAGTCTGCGCTTAGGTACACGGTCAAAGGCTTTAAAAAAATCTAGAAAAACAACGTCGACGGGCTGCAAACTGTTAAGGAATGACGTCCAGTCGTTAACACAATGTAGGAGATTGGTGAGAGTAGAGCGACCAGAGACAAATCCATATTGATGTGTTGGAATAACTTGTTCCTGGAAAAGGAATTTGATCATCTCCTCGAAAATAATGGCTTCCATAACTTTGGCAACTACTGGCAGCAAGCTAATCGGACGATAACTGTTGGTGTCGAGTTTGTTGCCTTTTTTAAAAATAGGGGTAACGGAAGCTAATTTCCAACTAGGGGGTAAGGAGTTCTGGATGAAAGAAGTTTGCATAATTAAAGTTAAGGGTATTGCAAGTGTGTCTACGCACCTTTTTAACAGTTTTGGTGTTAAACCATCTAAACCAGGTGAAGCGGTCATGCGAAGTTTAATTAAGTGTTGTTTGACATGATCAACTGCAAATTCAACTTGCTGTAAGGATGCGCCGACACGATTACAAATAATAGCAGGTAGATAACCATCATTTAATTCTTTAGTAAAAACCTGTGAAAATGCTAAAGAGAGAGTTTCGGAAGATTCTTTGTCTGTGCGATGTTATAAGAAAATGAAGATTTATTTTGACATTAATGCATCGACCGCGACCGTGACCTTCACCGCACACATCCATGTATCTTCGGTATGTCCGTACCCAAAGGAGACTTTTGCATAAAATATGTTCTACAACAAAATCTGCAAATCAACAAATCTACAAATCCTTGCCAAGAAATAATCCGTGTAATTCGTAGATTATATATGAAACCTACAAGGCAAAAACAAGGAAGGTCACTTATATTCATTTTATATAAAAGGTAATTTTAAAGGTCAAAGACTAATTTAAAATGTTCTAATATAAATTTTAAGTCAAACTGTTTTTCAATGGGTATATAATTTATCGGTGATAACGATAAAATATTTCTTGGACTGTTTGTTTTTTTAATTTTTTTTTGATTATGTGATCGAAAATACACAAAAACGTAACAAAAACGGTGTATGTGATTAAAGCAATAAAAAAACAATAACTACCAAGCAATAATTGTCATTTTTATATTATTTTTTCTTAGCACATTTTTTGCAGCTTGTTTCTTCTTTACAAAGCTCTTGTACCTTGTTCCGTTGTGTTGTGAGCGACGCTATCAAAGACATGTTTGGCAGCATTACCACAAAATTGCTTATGGTATTGTAAGTCCTTTCATTTTTCCAAATCAATTGGTAACAAATTTGGAAGACAAAATAATGAAGAGAAGTAGGTATAAATAAGAATTTATTACCTGTATAACTTCTGTTAAGTAAAAAAATTCTTGGGTTCCTGCCATATCATCAGTTGGTAAAATGGTGTTGGTACGAATCACATAAGTTTCTAAAAGCCTATTGTAGCTTGCTCTTAATAAAATATATTGAGGATGAATGGCTTCACAAACTATTTCTCGAATAGTCGGATAGCAAATGGGCTTTTTGTTTTAAAACTGAATGAAAGAAACTGAGTTCATTGGTGAATTAGAGACTTATATACTTCTATGACTTTAAATGGGCTATTGTGCGTGCTCCCTTAAATTTGTCCAACCAATCTTTAACAGTTTCAATTTTAATCCGCTGGTTAATGAGTCCCATATTCCTGTCAACAAGTCGTCTTGTGGAAATAACTACGTAATGAACGAATTTTCGAAGTATAACGAAGGGGTTATAGTTTTTATTTTGATCTAAACAAGAATCGCAGAATATAAGTAAACCCTTTAGACTAGAGTCTAAATACAAAAATATAAAATTATGCAAAAACAAAATAGCTTCCTCTGAACCCATAGTTGCGATATTTTCGGGGTAATAAAAAAAGTAGGAATCGCCAGTAGACAGCACGTAAATATTAAAAAAATATAAAATTAGTTGTCTTTTATAATACACGCGTTGGTTGTTATATTTGGTCTAGGAAGTTTTTTTACAAATCCATCGCTATTGATTCTTTACCTTTACTGTTCATATATTTTTGTTCAATGCTATTTTTTTAAGTTCATAGAACACTTCGACCTTCCGCAAAACAATTTATGTTCTATTTCCTTCTTTTTTAGTTCTTGAATAATATTCGTGCGATTTTCTGGCGTCTTGAATTATTTTTATTTTTCAATAATGCTCTTTTCTCAGCAGTATATTTATCACAACTACTGCAGGTATCACTGCGTGGATATCCAAATTTAATGTTTAAGTTATTATTAAAAAATTTGCAATAAAACTCATATGAAATATCTTTAAGAGATAAAAGCCCTATACATATTGTACATTTTTCTTATTGTTAGACTGCCTGATAAATACACCACTGTAGATTTTTTTCTCCTGTAGTGGCTCTGTCGGCTCTTAAAGGAACTAATATGATATTTTACAGTCACCAATATGGTCGAAGGCTTTGGTATGTGTTTATATTAACCCCTCATATCTGTAGGTGCCTTATCCTTTTTTTTTAGACTCCTAAATCATTTGTACACGACGTCCAGTAATGCCATGTAACGAAACAAAAAACTCTCATGCAAACTGGCACTTCGATACAGTTACGGTTATCAACCGGACTCTTACTTTATAAAAATATGTTTTATCGCAAAACTTGGCATCATTTTCATTTTTTCGTGGTATACAGTTCTTTATGGAAGTCATGGATAACAAGACCAGTCAAGTAACTGTTCTGCTTATCTCTGCTCGACATTCTATTAAATTCCTTAATAATGGTATTTTTTTTAATAATGTTTTGAAAGTATTTGTACCAGAAGCACTTATAGTCTTGCCCTATTTCGTGTGGACTTAATCTCAATTGCGTCATAAAATTGCATAATCTTCCACTACTTCTTTTTCTCTTCTTAGATCCCACGTTTAAGTTCTGCACAAAACTTTCATTACTGTTGTTAAAATTTACAGTCTCTGCCTTTCTTTCCATTATAATATTTTAAAATACACTACTACTAACTCCCTATGTGGGAGTTAGGAAAGCGATTAGCGCTCGAAATCTGGACGAAGACCTAACTCAAGACCGAATACAGTGGCGGTTTGGAGTCGGACAACGTCGTAAGACGTTATAAAACCGAATGTATAAATATACACTACTACTTATTTGAAAATAGACACAAACAAAACAGGCTCTAAACTAACCCGCATACTTGCACTTGTGCAAGACGAATGACAAATATTTTTAACCGTGGGTCGTATAGCGACCGCGCAGTTTTTGCAGTCTTTCACATTTACTTTCAGAGGTTTTGTCGTGGATGAGATTTTTTAGTTTGTGAATAACCACAGCCACCTTTACTTCCAAGCCATGAAGTAAAAAAGGCAACACCGCATTCTATGACGTCGGTAGTCCGATAATCAGCTGTAAGGTCTAACAGAAAATTAAACTAATTTGAATTTTAGGAAACTGATATTTTGAAAACTTCAATTCATTACAGAAATATTTTTAGGGAAATTAAATTATAAAACCTTATATTTACCTAATAAATATATATAAAAGTTTTATTATTATTTAGGTTATATTATCAATAAAATAATCACTAGAGTAAAATTTATTGCACTTAAAATACAGTGTCAAACAGTTAATCTTACAATCAAATGCAGTCAAGAATCTCTAGAAATTTTAAATATTAAGTACTTAAGCATATAAATAACACAATACATTAACACGACATTTAAAAAGATTATTAAAAATACAAAAGATAAAAATTTTTTTCAGAAAAACTTAGTGTAACTATTATGATTAAAAAATTCATCCTAAGAAATTAGACACAATATAAATATGTTTCTAAATTAATCTAATTGAAAATGAAATATTTTACTATTTACCTATAAATTTTGTTGAATTTTCATACTTTTGTCATATAGACCAAGTTAAGAGAGGTATACATAAAAAATGTGTTGAATGTAACATACCATTTATAACTTGTATATTGATTTAAAATAGCCTATATTCTCAAAAGATTTTTGCATGTAATACTTAAATTTGTTATCACTTATCTAAAAGCAGATCTAAATGAGAAAGTAAGTTCTCTAATTGTGACCATCTTGTTAATTTACTATATTGTAAAATCCATTTTAAATCATTACTACTTAATCTATTCTTACCTACATTGACGATTACACTAAAATTACTGCTAACTATTACACTATGTATTACACAAATATTATCACACTTGTGTCCCAACTGATTAATGTTTAATACATAGAAATATACACAGTCACTTGTAATTTTACTTGTCCAGTTTTTCAATAGGATATTATTGTCTAAGTCTAATTGTCATAATTATGTTATCTCTTGTTCCCTCTTATTATGCAAAAAGTTTCTTCTGTCTTCGGGATTCCTTATTTCTTTAGTACGATGAACAGTTACATATAATGGTACTTCAGGAAATATATTAGGAACTGCATTGCCTTTTAATTTGGAAAATATTAACTTTTTAATGTGTACATTTCCATCTTTATCTTCTCATTGTTCAGTCCGCTGAATATCATCTTCATGAAAATGTTTGGCACATACTACGGAAGATTTGATAAATGTATAGCCTTCTGTATGAATAGAGTATAACCCAGTATACCTTCTTTAGGGACCTTTGGGAAACGAAAACGAACTTTCTGCCTGTTTCGTTTTTAAAGTACTGGCATAATTGGTTTTGCAACCAGGTACACAACAATGCCAGAGCTTCTGTAACAAAAAACAAAAGTATTATTATTGTTGTTTTTAGTTTACATATTTTGTAACAAGAAGCAAAAGTATTATTATTTTCAGTTTGTTTTGTAGGTTATATTTATACTTGCCTTTTCAATTGTCGTTAAGAATCTTCTAAAAGTTCTAAATTTAATGAAATTTCACTTACATTAATATTTTCTAATTGATTTAAACACAATTTACAAATAAAAATTTCGAATAAAGTTAAAAAAACACTAAATTCAACAAACTTTACAAGCCTTCCTATTTGAAATGGTAAACAAAACAAACCACGGTCGGACTACCACGCATTGTTGCCAAATTTCTACTTCATGGCTTGGAAGTAAAGGTGGCTGTGGAATAACTCTTACAGCGACTTACAGCGATACTTCCAAGCAGCCCAGGCGATTCGAATCTAGAAGTAGTTTTTTGGTACAATATTCCCTTTTACCATAAAACTTAACTTTTATTGTTTTTACGGTGTAGGCTTCATATAAGGAAATAAACAAAAATATATCGCGCTACGACTTTATTTTAAGAACTATCGGCGGATTTCGAGCAGAACGTGTGAAACAGAAAGCGAACTCCAGTAGTGTTAAACTTTCATTTGGACATGTAGATCAAAGTGCTGTAAATAATAAGAGAAAACAGTCTCAAATAAACATTACTTGCAAAAATATCGAACACGTGAATTATATATTTCCAGAAAATACGTATATGGAACATGTACTTAACAAATTTAAAAATACGCTATTTGTGCAAACTGCAAAATTAATTGTATATAATATACTTTTGTTTTATATTACTATTGTTATAAGTTTAGTAAATATAGTTTTTTCATATAATAATTTGCATTTACCTTGAATTAACGTAAGCCAAGGCTTTCTAAACACGAAACATTGGCAAAATAACGGCTGTGGCACCTCCAGTACTCATCAAGCTTTAATTCTAGTATTAATAAACAGTGTTCATAAGTTTTTAAAAAGGAAATTGTTGAAAATTTCCTGTTTTCTATAAAAGAAAGGCATGTGTATACTTCACAATTGAAACAAATTCTAATATTTTCCTATACCTGTATATCGCAATTTTACGTACAAAATTTTATTTATTATTAAATATTTTTAAGAGCAACCTCTAAAATCAGGATAATTACAGGAACATTCACGTTAAAGTCTACAGAATAATCTAAATAATATTTTTTAAATTCTCCCGAGACTCCAAGATACAAAAACTAATGATCTATTGACAATAGCGACAAATTGAAATGACCTACTTGAATGCCATTCGTGAAGTGGATACTCAACTGGGGATTGTAAATATTCCATACTGTTCGACAGAAAGATTATTCCAAATTACTGTTTTTAGAGCACGCAACGTCTACCAGACATTCTTGACGATAATGGAAACATAAAGTTCGTTTATTTAAAGCTTTTTTTATGTGTCATACAAGAGTGCCGTTTTTAGTCAAATTCAAAGTATATCGTTTAGAAATAACTTTTTTATTTATGTATTATTTTATTTTAGTATTCATTGATGTTAACTTGTGTACTCGTGTTACTTTATTGACCGACAGAAACTGAGTACTGTAAAATATTGATACTAGTTATTATTTCTTCTTAAAAGATGACCTGCTAAGCGCAATTTTTGTAATTTAGCATAATTGGCTATAGAGGGTTCTTTTTGTTATTGGTGGTATATTTCTTAGTTAAACCTTATTCTTCGCATGCCATTGTAGCAAACGTGTACCAATATCTTTCTCTATTATGTTTTGCTCTATGGTACCTATAAATAAGGTATATATATTATTTTATTGCGATAATTCATATTTCTAAGTCATATGATGCTATTGGTCGTTGATGATTTTATATGTTTTAATCTTTACTTTTCAATGGATGTCATTGGATCTAAACACCCGAGACAGGGAAAATTATGCTTTTTTATCAAGCATTATCCCCCTCGCTGCTGTCCTCAGTTATTTGTACGCAAAAGTATGGGAGCTGTTTCACTACTTCTATATTTGCATCGTCTATTGCCAAATTTTGCAAGTTTCGTTGTTTCCTCGCTGGTATGAGGGCTATAATTTTATCTTCGTCCAAAACTAGCCCGAGTTCTTCCGCATTTTCTTAAAGCTCCATATAAAGTTCTGTGATTTCTCTTGCGGTCGGTCTCAATAACTTCAAATCATCGACTTATATCGTTATCCGCTCAGAGCTTACACATATTTTTCTTATAACATTATACTTTATGCAATACTCTCTTATTAGTTACTTATTTACTTGGTGCTACATTTTTAGATTGCAAATTAATTTTATTTTATTTATTGAAAAGTAACCATATAAACGTGTAAAATGTAAAGAATATAGATATGGCGTTCAAGTTAATCATCAAGAAGGCCAAGTAAGCAGTAAGCAAGCAAATAATGTGTGTCTCAGTATGTGCCAGAAAATCCATAGAACGCCACGGCGTTCTATTAATAATAATTATTAATATTCATCATCATCCAGCCGAATTTTGACATCCATTGTTGGATATAGGCCTCCTCCAAACGTCTCCAGTACTCTCTATATCTAGCTGCTGCAATCCAGTTTGTTTCTATCCTCCTTAGGTCGTCGGTCCATCGGGTGGGTGGTCTGCCTCGACTTCGCTTGTCGGCTCTTAGTCTCCACTCCAATAATCTCTTCGTCCATCTTCCGTATTCCATTCTAGCAACATGTCCAGCCCACCTCCACTTTTGTTTATTGATTCGCAATATAATATCGTCTACGCCAGTTCGTCGGCGTATCTCCTCATTTCTTACGCGATCTTTCAAGGTCAGGCCCAGCATTGATCTCTCCATTGGCCTTTGTGTTACCCTCAGTTTTTCGGCAGTAGCTTTCGTTAAAGTTAAGGTCTCTGCTCCGTAGGTCAAGACTCGTAAGATGCATTGGTTAAATGCCTTCCTTTTCAGGTGAATTGGAATATTTGTTTTAAAAATGTCTCTCATTCGTCCATATGCCGCCCATCCCAACATGATTTGTCTATTTAGCTCGCAGGTTTGGTTGTCTCTGGTTATTTTAATTTTATAACCCAAGTATGTGTATTTATCGATTAATTCTACCTTGTTGCTATTGATCTGTATCTTTTCGCTGGGAACCATATTGGTCATCATTTTGGTTTTCTCGAAATTTATCTTCAGCCCAGTTTTTTGTAGTATGTCATTCAGTTCTTGGAGCATGTATTTGATCTCTCCCAGATTATCTGACAGAAGCACGATATCGTCCGCAAAACGTAGATGGTTTAATCTTTCTCCATCGATGGATATTCCTTTCTGTTGCCATGTTAGTTTTTTAAATGCATACTCAAGAACGGTAATGAACAGCTTTGGTGACATAGTATCACCTTGCCTGACACCCCTTTTTATCTTTATTTTATTAGTTGCAGAATATAGACTTATGGTTGTTGTGGCATTTTCATATATATTTTTAATTATATTACAATATCTGTGGTCGATCCTGCAATCTTGTAGTGCTCTTAAGATGGACGGTAGTTCCACTGTATCAAACGCCTTTTTAAAGTCTACAAATATCAATGCCAAGGGACGGTTATATTCGTTAGTTTTTTCTATTAGGGTTTTTAGGCACTGCAGGTGATCGTTTTTGCCGTAATTAGGGCGGAAACCAGCTTCTTCCCGAGGTTGGTAAAAATCCAGCTTTGTCTCTAACCTATTCATTATTATTCGGGTGTATAATTTATAAAGATGGTTAAGGAGACTGATTGGTCTGTATCTTTCCAGGTCTGCTGCATCTCCCTTCTTGTGTAAGAGTACAGTTACTGAATTATTCCACTTTGTTGGGATATTTTGATTCAATAGGCATAGATTAAAGAGCTTTTGAATTTTGGCTATCAGTACTGAGCCTCCTATCTTTATCGCTTCCGTGACGTCACCGTCCTCCCCCGGAGCTTTGTTATTCTTATTATATTATTATTATTATTACTATTAATAAATATTTAGGCTAAACAATTCATGAAAATTTGGATAGCATACACGAGATAAATGTTCTAATAAAAGAAGCTGTAGCCTCTAAACCAATATAAGTTTACAAAATGCATTCGTATTCTCACAAATTACCTTATATTTTTAATCCTCCAACGTGGATTACATTGGTAATCCATACGTACTGCAGCTCTGGAAAAGCAATATTATTTGAAACTAGTGTTATTTTTGTAATGAGGCTGTATTAATACCACTGCAATCCATAATTGGCTTTATTTTATAAGTTAAATGTACATTAAATGAAAAAAAAAAAATAAACAAAAAACAATGAAAATTAGTAAACAAATATTATAAATCAAAGTTATTTATAACCAAACGTTAGAAATCAAGCTAGGTTCTATATTATTCCAAATATGACATCTTAATCTGATTCAGACTGCATATTTTGTTTTATCTCAGTACAATGTAAACATATTTGCCTTAAATGTCCTAGACAAGTCCACTGATTACAGCTGCTGCACCATCTTCTTGTGCTCTTGTGCTCCAAAACCATAGCCCACATCCGCTTTTATAAACCAAGAATTATCCGACAAGCCATACAAATAAAAAAACCCAATTGTATTAGTAAAAGAGATAACGGCATACGGTTATCTTCGACATGGAGTCCTCTCGTAAAGAAAATATCAAATTTTTAAAATGTGATTAAATTTAAAAATAGATTATTCTTACACTATGTAAAATAATAAATTAATAACACATATATCTTTATAAATATATCTCTAGAGAAAAGGTAAATAATTTCTGTAATACAATGTCACTGTCACAGTTACAAACAATAATGCTCTTTCTGTTTTTTTTTTGTTTACAATTAATCACAACACAAAGAAGCCCCCTTTTTATGTCGATGTATTTTTCAGGTCGAACAACTGTCCACTATGTGATCAGCCCCAGATGGATGCTGCTCACCTTCCAGGGTGCCCAGCCCTGAAAACAGACCCACCCGAGGAGGAGGAAGATCGCCTACGGGAAACGGCTCGTCTATACTAGTCAGCGCGCCACCAAATGGCTAACATGCCAAGGGTGGGCGTTGGCTAGTAAGTAAGTAAGCTTTCCGAACAAATTACAACCTAGGAAAATATATTAAAAACAACAAGAGCCAAAATAAAAAGCACTTACACAGTGGTGTGTACAAACTTAAATGTGGCGACTGCCCAAAAACTTACATCGGTCAAACTGGTAGAAACTTTAACAAACCAATAGCAGGCTTTACCAATAACAAACATAAAAGGGCTTTAAATAATAGAAAAACAGATTCTACATACGAACTTCATCTTGTAGATCGCAATCATTCTTTTAACGATGAATTTAAAATTCTTCACATTCAAAATAAATGCCTTAAGCTATCCTTGTTAGAATCAATGGAAATCAGCAAATTTAAAAATACAGATATAATTCTGAATGACCAACTCGAGACAAACAGTTCTCTCCTCCTCAAGCTATTTTATTAGAGCCTATAAAGTGTAAACGCATGCCAAAAATAGATCACTTGAGAAAGGCAATCAGCCGAAATTGCTGTAGTGATAAGAGTTAAAATTAATTTTGTGAAAGTTTGAAAAAAAAAAAATTTTCAGTGTTTTATTGTTACATAAAATGAATTTCCATCAAGTTACGGGCGAATCCATCAAATATTATTATATTTAACTTTTTAAATAAAAGTGTTCTTTGTATACATATCCGATAAAAAATCATTAAACACTACGCCATTCGTACCTATTGCAGATATAAAGATAAAATTAATTTGAACTGCCCGCTTAATGCGGGTTATACGCAGTAAATTTTACAAGATGGAGGCTCCTGCTAGAAAATAATATTTAAATTCATTCTCATATCGCCACCAATTTGTACTGCGAATGCACTTCACATCCGAGTTATATATCCTAAGAGGAAATTTAAACTACGATTCAAAATTTTTAATAAAACCCTGCGAGCTGCAATTTGGCATGCACCTGCTTGTATGACTCTTTAAACTTATTTTTCATACCAAATATAAAAATTCTATATTTCCTTCCCTTAGTATGAAATATTATTGTGTGACTGGATTAAATTATGTGTTGCGCAATTTTATTATTAATCGGAATTTTTCGTGTCTTATCCATCAAGATATAGAAGTTCGTATGTTTATAAATGCCGGTTGTAAACTTAAATACCCTCTTTCTTTAAAAAGTCAACTAACTAACATCACCTACTACGTCACAACATAGGCTGTCTACAGGGTTGCATGTGCAAGAAATGAAAACACAAGATATACATTTTGCAATGTTTTACAGCCACTCGCAATTATTTTGATAACAAGGTCTAGTGCCATGATATTATTTTGAGTAAAAAGTGTTTGAAGGGTCCAATGCGTAAACCGGTCCACTTTTTGGACAAAATGAGTTAAAATCTTCCGTGCATGAAGCAGCTCGATAGGATTAAAAATATCAATACTAAAGCGTAAAATGTGTTGCCTGCATTTTGATACTTTGTATAAACCGGTGAAGTTAAGGACTTGACCGGTTAATGCACAGTGCTCTTAGTCCTCGGTCAAATAGGTTATCATTCATTCTGTTGTTGTTGGCATCAAGGTGTTGTTATTTTGAGGAATTCACAGTGTTTATTAATAATTTTAAAGTTAAAAATAATGTCTTCTGATACAGAAAGTGTCAGTGATTCTTTTGAAGGCACCCATACATCCAGTGACGAAGATTATGTGCCAATTAAAAATAAACATAACCACAAAATTCCGTCCCTTAAAAACCATACTGCATCCTATGATTTTCTTAGCTCTAATTAAGGAAAATAAACAACCTTAAGCCATCCCCAATACGTCAGATGTTCCTGAAATGTCTTATAATATGACACAAAAAGGAAAAAAGTGACTTTTACGTACAGCATCATGGGAAAGCAACATACATGGAAAAAATAAACGAGTTAAGGGTGAACCTTATTTGACCATTGCTGGTGTATATAACCCTGAAAACATGTTGGTACTAACTGCAACTGTAAGCTGAAGTGTTTTGAAGAAATTGGGCATAAGAACTGTACCAAAATATTTCGCGATGTTTGTGCCATGGGAACAAAAGATCTCCAAGATGCTTATTTATATGAAGATATTGACAAATTAGGAGTTAAACGAGTAAGACCACGTTCTGGCCAAGGATTGAAAAATAAATCATCATTTACTTACAAGGTAATATTAGTGGTTGAAATATGAAATATAAATTGTTTGAGCTTAAGCTTTTACCAAGTATTTAAAATGTTTTATTGTTCCAGGTTTGCTGCGATGGGAAGACACGGAAAATTTGCAGAAAGCATTTCTTTCAGTACATGGTATTTCGAAAGCAAGACTTGAACGTTTACAGAATTACTTAAATATGGGACATGGAACTCCTCTTATGGATGGCTGGGGAAAACACCAACAATAAGACCTAATAAACTACACGTTAGCACTAATGATAAAATACGTCAGCATATACTTAGTTACCCAAGGTACAAATCGCATTACAGTTTGAAAGATAACTTGCAGCACTATTACTTCTCGCCTCTGTTAAATATTGCAAAAATGCATCACATGTACTTAGAACAATACGAACCTGAACAATTACTTCTACAAAATGTAAATATGAAACCGATTCATATTACAAAACCTACTACATATCATCGAAAAAACTACATATTACAATAGCTGAAACTTTTTATCAAAAAGGAAAAAACAGATTTAGCTAAGAATTATCTACAAGTAGAAGTTTTAACATTCCATTTTCAACAAAATTTGCCACTTCCAGTGTCCTCGAGTGGTGAAGTTTTCTACAAAATTCAACTTTAGGTATACAATTTTTGTATTCATGTACTGGAAAAAACTATTTTTATGTTTATGATGAGACAATAGCTGCAAAAATGCAAAACGATGTAGCTAGTATACTACATCATTTTTTAAATAATCATATTAATCAAGACGTAACCACTATTTACATATTTTCAGATAACTATTCGTCCCAAAACAAAAATTTTGTACTGGTACAGTTTTTTTTATACAATTTTGGCAACTAATGAGAAGCTTATATTGATAGTGCACAGATACCCTAAACCCGGACATAGTTTCCTTACCCCAAAAACACTCAAAAATTATTGAAAATGGTAACAAAAAGTTTCAAGTTATTAATGTGACTCAAGATATTTTTCTGAACTTTAAAACCCATTTTCAACAACTTTTTGTAAAAAATCCTTCACGGAAGAACAACCAATTTACCATCTCAACATATCGTGTCATGCGATATGAAAAATTAGATAGTGAAATGATGTTTAAATGTAGCGAAATCGTCAACTTTACTATATTCAATACTTTTGAAATAAGAGATAAGAGGAACTTGAGGCCTCTGACCTTACCTAACCATGACCATAAGTTGTACACTGAAAACATGAGTTGAGTAAAGAAAAATGTAAATATCAACTCTGCACTAACATTTAGTTAAAACTATGTTCTTGTTTATTTCATTTAATAAATTGCTAGAAAATAATTTTTTGAATATGAAATTGTATTTTGTTTTATGTTTTCCCGCAAGAAAAGATGAATACTTTGCATAAACAAGTCAAGTCCAATTATTTTTCACCCCTTAGTTTTTTGTTTTTTAACTTACAACTTATTATTAAAAAAAATAGTGTTAACAATATGATCTTCAAAAGTTAGAAAATACAAAATTAATCAGGATTTCATAGTTTTCACTCAAAATGTTTTTTACTTCTGAACATTTTGCTTTATTTGACTTGATCGGTTTATGCATTGGACCCTTCATTTATTACCGTCCCATATAACTTGTAACATAGGATATAATTAAGAAAAATATTGAGGCTCTATTTTAGATTGTGATAAATTATTATACCAATGTGCATTAAGCAAAATGTAATATAGGTTTAAACTTAGTAAAATAGTCTACCACCTTATTAGAGAAAAGTAACTCATCTACAATTAAACTACAAAACCTCGTAAGTCGATTTTTGGTTCCCTATGACTTTTATACTATGTTGGTATATACTTTTACGTATATTTTAAACTACGAAAGCCTTTAAGTCCATATTTAAATTTATTGATACTAGTGATATTTACCAAAAACCTCCTAAAATTAACCAATTTATTGATACTAGTGATATTTACCAAAAACCTCCTAAAACTAACCCTTAGCAAAACCCTCTTAAGTTCGAATTGCGAGGTTTTGGAGTTTAATTTTGTGGGAATTGTGTTCGACCAGAAATTATTTTATGACTTATTTGGTATTTTGCAAGTTTGGTGTTGTGTTATCGAGAAGACCAAATATTCTCATTACATAATTTGCGTAATAAATTCAAGAGGAAAATATAAGCCTAATAACAAAAGATAGTGCAGATTACCAAGAGGACAAGTTTACGGTTTTAAATTTTTTTTAATATAATATTAAGTTATTTTAGTAATAAATAAAGTGATGTTATCGTTTTTGTGTACAAGATAGTCAGGCATAACTTAATGATAATAATTACGCAGATGATAGCCGTAATTTAAAATCTTTATCTCATAGTTTAATTAACATTAATGATGATGTTTGAATTTTAAATTCTAAAGAAACGGAACAACGGAGTGAAGTGTAGCAAGTTGGGTACAAGTAAGTAAAGATTATTTTAAATCCAAACCAACCAGAAATAAAAAGTTCCAATTAACTTTTTTCAAAAGTTGTCTAAACTTGAAGGCCACTTTTTTCGTAAAAAATATCTAAATTGTATTTAGAACAAATGAAATGTGGCAAAATATAAATTTATTTGGCAGACCAGGGTCAAAAGTAACAGGCAGTAAAAGTAACAACTCAAATATCTGAAACCACAAAAACGTCAAACAACTGTCAAAGTGTTTAGACGCATTTCAAAGTTTCTCCTAAAAATTTAAATATTTAAACGATTATATCTTAAATTCTAAACAAGTAAATAGTGAATAGTAGTAAAATTAAAATACTATTCGAGTTAATTAGTTTATTGGCTCATGCCTTTTCTAAAAACGAATCACAGAAGCAAATGAACAGTTCGAGAATATTTTATTTCTTCTTTATATAAATAGTGCGTGAAGCAAAACATTAAATATAAATTAAAAAATAAATAATAATCTTTGCTATAACCTTTTCGTTCTTACCTATCTTTCGATTTTTTCGATTTTAAGCCATAGTTCTGATTTTTTGTCACGATGTTTTAATCATTGTTATTTATATCATATAATAAATATCTATTTTAAACTAAATCAACTATTTTTCTGTAACCAACGTATCAGAGTTCTTCCGTTCTCTCGACAACATTCGTTTTTCTAACAAAATCATTAGTGGACAAATAGTGACATATGCCTTGGAAACAAGAGAGGACATATTCATAACACAAAGGCCACTGGTAACGGCAGAGATGAGAGTAATGAGAAGAATTACAGGAAATACGCTAGAAGATCGAAAGAGAATTTTAGATATTTAAAGAAAATAGAACGTACATTGTATAAACGATTTGACACATAATAAAAAAAAGAATGGAATAACCACATAACCACACCGCCCAAAAGATAGGGTTACGACCTTTCATAGATGTATTAATCCGCCAATGAACAAGCAGAATTGCATATAAAAAAGAAGAAGAGAGAAAATAAGATCTTTGGTGAAAATAGAACGTCCTTTTATGCTTTTTGTTTTTGCTTGTAGTAGTTGGAAATGGGACATGGCTTTGTTCTTTCAGCGACCACGGATGTTTTGTACATTATGCGTTTACAATCGTAGAATCCAAAAGATAAAAAGAAATGTTCATTCACCATTTCCGACACTTCCATCAGCTGGAGTAGCATGGGTGAAAATAGAGGTATTAATTGCGGTATTGATAAAAAATATCAAAAGAGCCCATTAATGTTTTGTATTCAGCTACTGATTGTGGAAATGGTAATTTCTCTTTTTTTTCTTCCTTTGTTTGTTCGAACAACATTAAACGAAAGATCATGAAGAAAACTAATTAGGACCTTTAATTATTTGACTTAAAAAAGTAAAATTTATTTATAAGCGAAAACATTCCCAAAAGAACAGGAGAAAATAATAATTTTTATCGACAATCATTGGTAATGTCGACGAATTATCTGAAATGTTTAAACTTATTTAAAGTTTACTTCGATATTAATCAAAGTTATAACTTTAATTTGCTTATCCTTAGCTTGGGAATAACTTCGTATTCAAAGCTAAACTTTCCGAATACTCAATGCAATATCTAATAGTTCAACAGTTATCACGGAAACACAATATTGCGTTACAGAGTGCCTAATTCAGATATTACCAAACGAAAATTTAACTTTGTTGCTCCATAGCGGCAAAGAGATTGTCCCCGGAAAACCTCAACTTTGCGTTCCTAGCTGAAAGCGCTAAAGGCTACTTTGCTATGCGATTGTAGAAATCGTTATTAGAGTTATAAGGTTCGAAAGATAGAAGCTGAAATTGTATAGTTTGGCATAGAAATCTTTATTATAACATGCATTTTCTCTTAAACGGTTTTGTTTTAATACTACATTCTTTTTTTTTAATATTGTTAAATATTATTAGAGTTTAATTCTCGATTGGTTATATAAATTTATTCATCAGTATAAATAGTTAGAAGAGGCAGTATAACCTATTATGAAAAGTGTTTATTTATGTTTGAAAAATTGCTGGTTTAAGAGATTTTTGATTAAAGCTCACCAAAAATGCCATTTTCTTGGCATAGACCAGATGCATAGTATAGACCAGATACCTCACTGAGGTTAAAAGGCATATAAAAATATCTTCTCTTTTTTGGGTGCAGTCTTCTTAGCAAAGGTTGGTAATGACCTCTTTAAAGTCTTCCCTATTTTGGGCTTTCCTTATTAAACTTTGAAAGTCTAATCCTATCCAATCTTTGATGTTGCGCAGCCAGGTTATTTGTCATCTACCCGGCCGCGTCTGCATTCGATTTTCTCTTCTGTATAGCCTAAATACTTAAACTTTTTCACTTGTACAACTAGAGTGTTGTTAACTAGTATGTTTATAACTGATGTGTGTGTTTTTTTTTAAATTATCATTGTTTTGGTTTTTTTTACATTTACGTTAAGGGCGTATAGTTCTCCTTCTCGCACTACTTTGGTTAACAGAATTTGTAGTTCTTCTTTACTGCCAGCAATCAGTACAAACTTACTCATGTGCAAAGATGTTCTCTGAGTACCAGTTAAATAATAATGTTGATAGTATATAAACTTGTCTAACTCCTCTTTGGATGTTTATGGTTTTAGTATCACCCATTTCAGTTCTGATAGAGGCGTTTTGGTTCCACTAGAATTCACGTATTGTATTGATGTCGTTTGGATTCAGGTTCTTTTTTTACAAGCATTCTATTAGCCGATCGTGTTTGACTTTGTCTAAACCCTTTTCATAATCTATAAAGTACAATTAGACATCTTTTTGTTGATCCCGGCACTTTTGCATAAAAATAATGAAGCTGAATAAAGCTTCTGGAGTTTCCATACCGTTTCGAAAGCCAAATTGTTCCGGACCCATATCTTCTTCGCATTTTTTGTTAGTTCGGTTATGGATAATTTTTAGAAATAGCTTCAGAATATGGGGCATGAGACTTATTAATCGAAAGTCGTTACATTTTTTTGCGTAATTTGATTTAGGTATAGGCACAAACGTAGACGTTAACCTTCTTCTTCTTAAAGTGCCCTCTCCTCAATGGAGGTTGGCTACTACAATTTTAAACTCTTCTCTATCTTCAGCTGTTCTTATTAGCTGTTCAAAATTTAGCCCTGTCCATTGTCGGATGTTTCTGAGCCATGATAGTCTTTTCCTTCCTAGGCCTCTCTTTCCCTCGATTTTTCCTTTCACTCTAAGTTGGGCATATTGGTACTTATTATTTCTCAGTATGTGGCCTAGGTATGATGTTTTTCTTACTTTTACTGTGTTAAAAAGTTCTCTTTCCTTGCCTATTCTATGCAGCACTTCTTCGTTTGAGGTATGCGATGTCCATGAAATTTTGAGTATTCTCCGGTAGATCCACATTTCAAAGGCCTCCAATTTATTTACGGTTGATGTTTTAAGGGTCCACGTTTCAACTGCATATAGAAGAGTCGACCAGACGTAGCATTTTGATAAACGTAGTCGAATTTCGAGTTTTATTCGAGAATCACAAAGCAGTTTTTTTATTTTTTCGAAAGATTTTCTAGCCTGTTCTACGTTAACCAATCTTGTGGAATTATACCAGTCTTGAATATACTGTTGAAGAGTCTTGATAATAGTTTTGAATTGTCTTCTTCCAAAAGTTGTATAATTTTACTATGAACGTAGTCAGGTCCAGAGGCTTTTTCGATTTTCATATTTTTTAAGACGTATTTTATTTCTGATGTTAAGATGAGCAAGTCGTTATTTTCGATGTTTGTTTGTCTATCAATATTTATTGCTCTATCGTCTGAGAATAGGTTTTGTATGTATGTTAGCCATTCAACGCTTATTTCTTTTAGTATGATCAGGACTTTATCATCCGTGCTTGTTACTGTGCCACACTGCCTAGCGTTTCTGATCCCACACATTTCTTTAACATTCTTATGGAGAAGTCTATCAATATGTTTATTCTGTAGGTCTTCTTTCTCTTCGCAAGTTTCTACAAGTAACTATGTTTTTGCTTCCACTATCTTTTTTCTTAATAGTCTGTGTATTTCTTTATATTTGTGCCAGTCTTTGTTCTTGTGTTGTCGTCTTACATTCATCATTTCTAATATTTCATTAGTTATCCATGGTTTCTTGCCTCTTTGATTCGTGTATTTAAGGTGGTCTTCTGCTTTTAGAAATACAGTCTTAAGTTCTTTTCATATTTGGTTTAAGTCGTCGGATTCTTCTGGTACATCATTTTCCTTTTGTCTGTTTTTAAGTTCTCGACATTCGTGGTTAAGTTCTGGTGATATCTTGTGTCTCGTTTCTATATCCTTTAGTAAGATCATGTCTGATTTCTGCTTTATTTACTGTTTTTTATGCTTTGCAGCGTGTTTTTAAATTTGGCGACGAGCAAGGTGTGGTCGGAAGGAAAATCTGCACCGGGGTAAGTTTTTGCGCTTTGTATGCTATTTCGGTATCTCTGGTTGATCATTATATTATATTCTAATTGGGTTCTGCAAAATCATGCAACCATGCAACAAATTAGTGAGTTATTTTTTCTCTCATTCTCATCATAAAACTTAATTTCAAAGTGGTATTAGAATTGCAATTAATGTTATTTTTTTATATTCTCTAATTTCAAGAAGTAAAAAGTATTTTATTGACTAGCATTGTGAAACCCCGCTTATAAGTGTAATTTAAAAGAAGTAAATCCCTCGAAGTTAGTCCAATTATCTATGCTGGATAGTTTAAGCAGTTCAAAAAAAGTAGAAAGACTCATTTAAATTTGATTTATGCTAGATGATCCGACATTTCTCTATATAAACTTAATCACCGTAGTTTAATTTTTTTTTTTAAAAAACATTTTAATAAATCCTTGCCGGAGGAAAGTACATTCAGAAAACAAACTGTGGAAAAATTATATGTGGAATGTTTCTTAAAAATTAAGCGGATGTTAGAAGGAAATTTACTGTATATTATTGTAGCTAAACGACATATGTATATGACTATTATTTAACTATAATTAAATTTATGCAAGACAGTTTAACAAACCTCTCTTTATCCAACCTTATACCTGTGAATAAAAGTAGTAAAGTAGAAAATAATTTAAACCAAGGACTATGATGTGTAGAGACAAAGAAGGAGATATAGTAACTCAACAGAGTGAAATACTACAAAAATGGACAGAATTCTTCAAAAGTATGGAAAAAGCAAAGATCCACTATATGATTAAATTTTACTGGATCAAACGGATACCAGAGAAACAACCCCCCTTCAGTAGCTAAAATGCAAGAAGCAGTTACCAGACTGAAAAAAATAAGTCACCTGGATTAGACAACATTAGCGCATAATTAATAAAGGAAGGTGGAGATGCCCTAAGTAATGCGATACATGAACTAATAGTGAACATATGGAATAGTAAACAACTGCCACAAGACTGGAATACCGGAGTTACTATCCCACTACATAAAAAGGGAGATCAGTTTCAATGTAAAATCTACCGGGCAATAACGCTACTGACTGTGGCATATAAAATACTGTCCAATATTGTGTATGACCGATTGAGACCATATGCGGAACAAATTGTTGGGGGATATCAATGTGGTTTTCGCAGGCAGAAGTCCACAATAGATTAGATCTTCGTCTTGAGGCAAATCTTGGAAAAGACCAGTGAATTTATTATAGACACACATAATCTTTTCATTGACTTTGAGAGTACCTATGATAGCATTCATCGAGAATTTCTGATCCGTGCACTGTGTAGATAAAATTAGTAACTACACAATAAACAGTAAGCAATAAACAGGATAAACATGACGAATGTCCTTAAAATTACAGAAAGTGTATAGCATAGATTGCTAGTTACAAAATGTGAGAGCTCTTACCTGTAATATAAGAATGTCTTAACACTAACGGTTCAAAAAGCTATCCAAAGGTACAAAAACGATTTACTATAGAGAAAAAAATAAATAGCATAAATAAAATTAGTAAAAATACGTAAAGAACTAAACAAAATTCCTACTTACTAGTTAAGTCTAACTAGTAAGTAAGTAAATACTACTTACTAGTTAAGTCTTTCAAAAACTTGTTCCTGTGCGCTATTGTCTATCCAAGTCGTTATTTATCACGAAGATTGTGAATCTAAAGATGTACCAGCCACGTGGGTCTAAGGCTTCCAATGTATAAACTTTTAAAAACTTATTATTGATTGCTTTTATACCATAAGCTGGACGAACCTTTGACAGATTCGAAGAGCACTGTATAAATGTGTCAGGAGTAAATCCTTGATGAGATTTTTTAGGGCTTCTTCAGCAGTAAATCCTTGATGAAGTTTTTTAGGGCTTCTTTCTGCAAACAGAGATGTTGCACCGTGCGAGACTAAAGCTCCCCAAAAAAACTTTCTACTAAAAACTATTGACAAATATTTTTGACAGATCTTTGACAATCGTTTTACAAATATTTACATCATTTTTTTTAGTGATTGCACTTTTGTCAAAAGTGAAGTTAAATACTAAATTAAAAATATTAATAAATAGTTTTATATGTTTGAATGGATTTATTCGAACATACTGAAAGAGTTTAATATTTCAACTTAACTCATTAATATAGTAAAATAAACACTTAAAGTACAAAGAAAAATTCGAATTGAAAACGAACTAAGAGATGCAATCCATGTCAGAACGGGCCTACGACAGAAATATGCCCTATCCTGTATTCTGTTCAACATCACATTAGAGAAAATAATTAAGGAGTCAAAAGTCAACACCAGAAGAACAATAATATCAAAAAGTGTACAAATATTGGCATTTGCAGATGATGTTGATATTATAGCTAGAAGCGAACGAGAGATGATAGAAGCAACAAATGCGATAGAAAGAGCGACACAAAACAGTGGCCCAAACATTAACGAAATAAAAACCAAATAAATATATAAAGGCCAGTAAATCGATATTTCAAAGAAACTTACAGAATCTGATAATAGGAGACTATAACATCGAAAGCGTGAAAAGTTTTACATGGCTAGGTTCACTAGTTACCGCAAACACCAATATCAGTAAAGAAGTTAATAGACGAATTCATATCGCTAATAAAACATATAATGGACTGATTAAACATCTAAGATCTAACATTACAAGAAAAACCAAATGCAAAATATACAAGACCCTGATAAAACCGGTCCTTGTGTATGGATCAGAGACATGGACACTGTCGAAAAGCGATAAAAACCTATTAGGTACATTTGAACGAAAAATCGTTAGACACACATATAAGGGGGTAAAGGAAAATGACATATGGCGCAGAAGATAAAACTTGGAACTATACACAGCATACAATGAACCCAAGATGATAACATTCATAAAGATCGGACGTCTGCGCTCGATGGGCCATGTTGAACGGATGTTGGAGACTTAAACGCTAAAACATATAATGAGGCAAACACCAGTACGGAGAAGGTCAAAAAGAAGACCCAAACTTAGATACATGGAACACGTGGATTAAGATCTGAAAACACTTAAGATTGCCAACTGGAAAAACAAGGCAAGGAACAGAAAAGAATGGCGGAAAATTCTAGAATAAGCCAGAACCCTGAAAGGGTTGTCGAGCTATTGATGATGATAACACCAGTGAATTAAATAGTGTTGCTATTTTCAGATGCTGCGGCATATAAGGTATAGGCTGCTGTTATGTTTAAGATTTTTTTTATCCTTTTCACTTATGTAGCAAAATAGGTAAATGCAGAAGATATAAGAAATCTGTTTTCGTTGATAAGTGACTTTATAAATTTTATCAAAAACGTTTTGGTAAAGGCTCTAGTGGGAGTATAGATATAAAATGAAAGATTGTCCGATTTTCCTTTGCCACCTAAACCAGTAATTACAAGATGATTAACATGGCTGAAAGCAGTTTTTTTACTTTGAACACTGCATTAAAATATAATAAGGAATGTCATAATTTGATGATGATATCTCTAAGACCATTCTAGAAGTAAAGAAGTATTAAAACATTTGAAATTAAAACAGCCAGTCACATAATATTCATAACAATTATCAATTAAGAATTACCAAAATAATTATTTTGTTAGGAAGTCAAGAGGTAAATTTATGCGAGTATATAAAATTAGTAGATAATTTAAAGTCAAAAATTAAATCGGTACCTGGAAGTGCCTGGTTGTCAATTAATTTAAAAAAAAAGAAATATGGTTTTGCCAAGGGTTTTTGTTTTTTTCCAATGTTTTAAATGTGTCCAAAATTTTAAATAGGACATTTTTCGAATAATTACACATTGAGCTAAATTTATCATTTGCCTGAAATATCCTACAATTATTTCCGTAGACATCGAATGTTCATTTTAAATGTACAAATCTCTTTAAAATGATCAAAGACACAATTTTAAGACCAAATGTATAGAAAATCACTTAGATGTAGCTATTTATAATACAATTTTAACTGTTTAGAATGTTTAATTAAGAATTAGCAATTATTTAGTTATTGATTCATCATGTTACTAATGTATTGTGTAAATATATTCGTGTTACGTATAATATTAACAAAATTTAGTTTGTATACTAAATAATAAACTATTTGACTATATTACGTATATTGATGAAGGTTTTTCAGCAGGCATTCGGGCGTACTTTTCGATACTACTTCAAGAATCACCAGGAAAGGACAGAATAACGAACGGACTCATAAAATACCGACGACCAGATCTGAGCAAACAACTATTAACATTTAACTACGGGCGCCCCTCCATTAGTCATAACTACGTGCGCGGTGTATTCTGTACACCACCGACTAAAAACGCAAATAAAAGCCACAACTAGGTATTTTTAGTACATATATTGTATACATAATAATATAGTAAATGTAGGCATATATTTAAGAGAATGTCTTAACATAAAAAATAATACATAACGAAAATAGAAAGATAGCAACAAATATAAGAACAAAAACTCAACCACTTCTTTTTCTTTAAAAATAACCTTCTTGAGATTCTTGTATATTAGCTTAACATTAAAAATATTATAAAACTAGTATATAAATCTAAAAACTAGGAGTAAATAATCATTCACAAATGAACATATTTGAGAATATGTGTGCTATTCACGTTACTATTCACGTTTTCTTCCTCGTTTGCGTCTACTAAATTACAATTTGCACAAATTGTAACAGAGTGCTCTTTACAAACCATTCTATTACATTTATTGCAAGATATTGTTGTAACTCTATTTTTGCTCCTTCCACAACAAAGGCACCTCCTCCGTTTTTTGTTGGTGGTTCTTCATCGTGGTCGTCTTGTACGTTTTTGTATTTCTTCAAGAATATTTTTAAATCCAGAGGTAAACTCTGTATTTCCGCCCTCTCAGAAAGATGAGGTCTTATCAATGCCAATGATAATTCTTTTAGAAAAACTCTTCTATATTTTTGAGGATTGTCGATGTTGGCAGCATTGTACAGGACCTGGCTGCTAATTCCGGCAATATTCAGGAGTTGAAAAAACAATGCCATTGGCCATCTTCGTGTTGTTCGGGATACCGAATAGGTACTGCACATTTTGTCTACAGTGTCTACGCCTCCTTTATGTGAATTATAGTCTAAAATTATCATTGGTTTTCCTGTTTCGGGATCTACTGTAGAATTACTGTGCATGGTAGATAGGAGAATGACAGCTTTATTTTTTTGGTGTGTAGGATACAATGGTAACTTCTTTTTGAAAACCAAAAGTGGATGATCCAATTGGTGTGTTTTTCTTGGTAAAAACTTTGGAGGTAGTTCCCTTTTATTTCGTTTAAGTGTGCCAACGATCGTTATCTTTTCCTTCAAAAGGTCAATTGCCAACGGATAACTCGTATACTAATTGTCGCATGGTAAATTACGGTTTTTACCTTTCTAAGGTTGAAGCAGGCGATGGGTAATATTCGTTGGTGTGTTAGATTTTTTGTAGGGCCCTTCCGGTTTTTGACCACAATACACCTCAAAATTGGTGACATAAAAGGTCTGCGCGTCACATAACACAAACACTTTTAAGCCATACTTTGCAGGTTTACTTGGAATGTATTGCACAAAGTTGCATCTACATCTAAACAATCGTATCAACATTTCATCGATAGTCATTTCTTCTCCCAAGGAATAGTTGCTGCTACAGTTTTTCATAAACGTATCAAGAGTAAAGCGAATGGCAGCAAGTTTGTCGATTGATTTTCGGTCCTTTCGAGTATCTTTGTTGTCAAACCTAAGAGAAGCAAGCAAAAATAAAAATCGATCTGCGCTCATACAGGCTCGAAAGATTTCTGATCCGGTACCATCTTTTGTCCACAATTCGAGTAAGTGTGTATGTTTTTGTTTTTTAGTCCCTGCAAGAAATAATAATCCTAATAATGCCATGATTTCCTGTTTAGTTGTATCTTTAGCCCGTCTTGGCCGTTCATAATTTAATCGCATTTTTGCAATCTGCAAATTTGTACATTCAACTATATTTTCTATGATTTCATTTGTAAAGAGTTTTTCAAAAGCACCTAGTTCCGTAGTAACATCTCTCGCACAAACTGTTGGCCCAGGAAATATCTTGACAATATTTTTTGAAGGAGTTTTAGTAAATTTGCTAAGAAGAGATTTCTTATACCATTTAGTTTTTCTGTCTTTTGCTATAAAATAATCATAGTCTTCATCAAGATCTGAACTGTTTTCAATGTTACTGTTTGTGTCCGAGTCAATCGTATATTGATTTTCGTCATTCAGATCAACTTCTGATTCAGTGTCGTGCTCCGTTTTTTTCTATTAGCTCGTCGTCTGAAGTATCTGGGTCTCCACCAACATCTTCATCAGATTCTTCCTCAAATATAGCTTGAGCCATAGCTCTAAGTTCATCTTCTGAGAGTTTTTGGGGATTTCTTACTGGTACACGATCCCTGCAAAGTAAATATTTTGTAGCACCTCTCGATTTATAAACGTTACGAGAAATATATAGAGGCAACGTTTGTAATTTTTATTATTTATTTCTAACTAATATTTCAAAGAGACATGACCGTATTGCTATGGAAGAAAGAACATGAAAAAACAAGACCACAAAAACAACTAGAAGGTCGTTAAATAGTCCAATAATAGGTACTCACAAATATCCAAATAGATAACGGTATATTAAGTTATGAGAAAATGCTAAAATAAAATATTTGATCAAATGTATTATCATAAAACTAGTTTTATTATAATAAAATGAAAGTTTTATTAAAATTTTAATAACAAATTACAAATTCTTTTATTCAAAACGTTGCAAAATGTCTAGCTTTTGTTACATATAAGTCGCTATACATTAATGATGCCATTTTTTAGTAGATAAACGTAATATAAATCTCACAAAATTTACTTACATAACTAGGTGCTTTGTGTACTACATACACCACTAGTAAACTTCTCCTGAATTTTTCCAACCGTCAGTCTATCTCTGCAGCAATCAATTTTACAACTGTTGAGGTTTATAGCTGACACATCAGAGATAGGTTAGGTAGAGGGACACGTGCGCAACCAGTGCTTATCAGAAATAGCGGCCAATTTAGTGCGACTGGTGTACTGAGTACACCGTAGCCCGTAGTTAAAGGTTAAAACTAATCCAAAAATAATAGGACAAAACAAAATTTCTTAGGAATTGAGATCAAGCATCCTAATACCTCTCTTTAAAAACGGAGACAAATTAGACCCGAACTATTACAGAGGAATTAATTTATTAAACACAACATTATAATTAACAACCAAAGTAATAACAAATAAAATAAATGTACTTTGAAAATAAGGCTATTATCGAGCACAAAATAATTAAATCAAGCCCAAGTACTTTCGCTTATAATAGCATCTTCAGGGGCATCTGAAATAAGCCAAGAAAACGTTTTTTAGATGAAGTAAATTAGTTAACTTCGATAAAAAACTCGAAGTTAATGGATGAAAAAAAAAAGTTTTTGAGATTAACGGTTTAGACTTACTTCGTCAAAATAAGATCTATCCAGCAAGCGTAGGAAGTTGAAACATTAAAACTAACATAAATTATACAAAACACTACACTAAAACGAGGACAAACAGTTTAAAATTGCTTCTACGCTACATTCTCTGTCAGTTTCTGGAGGGATAATGATCTAAGCGGAAATGATACGGTGACATATGACATATGACAACTTTGATAGACAATCAAAGTTATGGATCTGTGATCAGCAAATATTGAAATTCTGTATAAGTTGTCATTGGCCAAAGGTACAACTAGAACTACTATTTAAAAATCAGCTGATGACGTATGACATGTAGAATATTTTGATTTAAACTAGATTGCATAATCCAGATCTCACACTCACACCCGTCTGTAATGATAAGGTTGTAGGTTTGAGGCTAAATGAAGTGTACATAAAGTGTGAATGAAAGAAATAGACCAAACGATCTATTGGACAGTGGGTAGTTGACTACAATAAAATGGTCTACCTTACACTGTCAATATTGCAAAATGAGAAGAAAATTGACTATAAAATTGAAATATTAAAATTAGATCAGAATTGAAAGCAGTGTGTAAATAGTTATAGTTCAAGTAGTTCAGTTAAACCTCAAGCCAATGGGGAACTATAAAACTAATATGTAATAGCATTGCTAAAGACCAACCGACCAACAGGTGTTGAAATATAAACTGTGGAATTAGTATATGTAAGTTATGCAAAGATATGAAGAGTGAAATCAACTCCAACTGTGGATCAATTGAATCTGAGCAAGCTAGTTGTGTAAATTGTTAAATACAATAGTACTGCTGAACAGAGCTTGAAATTGGTAGATTCTTATTGTATAGACTCAGTGCAGGAAGTCTAGACAGCCGAGCTGGGTCCACTACGAGGTGAAGCTGTAATAAAGTTTTTAAAAATAGGTTTAAATTTAGTACAGTTTAAATTAATTTGAGTATTAAGACAATGAGAGTTTCCATTCGTTTCCTTTGTGATCTCCAAATCTTCCAATAGATCCAACTCCAAATAATTTTTCTTTCTACTGATGTCATGCAAAATAGACGACCCAGTATTGATGTTGAAATTGTGTTTGGTAGACTCTAAATGTTGACCAAAACTTGAAGAGTTTGGTCTTTTTAAATGTTCTGATATTCTAGTAGATAGCTTTCTAATGGTTCTGCCTACATAAGAGGCATCACAATCATCACACTTTCATTTGTAAATACCACTTTTGTCAAGTGTGTTCAGCCTGTCTTTAGTGTTAATTAAAAAGGAACCTACAGTGTTGTGTGACTTAAAGGAAATTTTGATGTTTTCAACTGTAGAAGTGAAAAGTTTGGCTATTTTATTAGAAATGTTACTAATATAAGTAAAAGAGAAATATCTGATATTGTTAGAAGAATTTTGCTGGAGAAGACTTTGTGATGAATATGCAAGCTTTTCTGTAATTTTGAGTTTAGCTCTATTTAGAAGCTTATGAATAATGTTGGGATCATAACCATTATTTAAAGCAATTTGTTTGAGAGTGTTGAGTTCTACATTAAAGTTATCATTTGAAAGTGGAAATTTAAGTAATCTGTGAATATAACTATTGAAAGCTGCCATTTTAAATGACAGCTTCCATTTTAACTGAAAAATGGCAGCTTTCAATAGTTATATTCACAGATTACTTAAATTTCCACTTTCAAATGATAACTTTAATGTAGAACTCAACACTCTCAAACAAATTGCTTTAAATAATGGTTATGATCCCAACATTATTCATAAGCTTCTAAATAGAGCTAAACTCAAAATTACAGAAAAGCTTGCATATTCATCACAAAGTCTTCTCCAGCAAAATTCTTCTAACAATATCAGATATTTCTCTTTTACTTATATTAGTAACATTTCTAATAAAATAGCCAAACTTTTCACTTCTACAGTTGAAAACATCAAAATTTCCTTTAAGTCACACAACACTGTAGGTTCCTTTTTAATTAACACTAAAGACAGGCTGAACACACTTGACAAAAGTGGTATTTACAAATTAAAGTGTGATGATTGTGATGCCTCTTATGTAGGCAGAACCATTAGAAAGCTATCTACTAGAATATCAGAACATTTAAAAAGACCAAACTCTTCAAGTTTTGGTCAACATTTAGAGTCTACCAAACACAATTTCAACATCAATACTGGGTCGTCTATTTTGCATGACATCAGTAGAAAGAAAAATTATTTGGAGTTGGATCTATTGGAAGATTTGGAGATCACAAAGGAAACGAATGGAAACTCTCATTGTCTTAATACTCAAATTAATTTAAACTGTACTAAATTTAAACCTATTTTTAAAAACTTTATTACAGCTTCACCTCGTAGTGGACCCAGCTCGGCTGTCTAGACTTCCTGCACTGAGTCTATACATTAAGAATCTACCAATTTCAAGCTCTGTTCAGCAGTACTATTGTATTTAACAATTTACACAACTAGCTTGCTCAGATTCAATTGATCCACAGTTGGAGTTGATTTCACTCTTCATATCTTTGCATAACTTACATATACTAATTCCACAGTTTATATTTCAACACCTGTTGGTCGGTTGGTCTTTAGCAATGCTATTACATATTAGTTTTATAGTTCCCCATTGGCTTGAGGTTTAACTGAACTACTTGAACTATAACTATTTACACACTGCTTTCAATTCTGATCTAATTTTAATATTTCAATTTTATAGTCAATTTTCTTCTCATTTTGCAATATTGACAGTGTAAGGTAGACCATTTTATTGTAGTCAACTACCCACTGTCCAATAGATCGTTTGGTCTATTTCTTTCATTCACACTTTATGTACACTTCATTTAGCCTCAAACCTACAACCTTATCATTACAGACGGGTGTGAGTGTGAGATCTGGATTATGCAATCTAGTTTAAATCAAAATATTCTACATGTCATACGTCATCAGCTGATTTTTAAATAGTAGTTCTAGTTGTACCTTTGGCCAATGACAACTTATACAGAATTTCAATATTTGCTGATCACAGATCCATAACTTTGATTGTCTATCAAAGTTGTCAAATGTCATATGTCACCGTATCATTTCCGCTTAGATCATTATCCCTCCAGAAACTGACAGAGAATGTAGCGTAGAAGCAATTTTAAACTGTTTGTCCTCGTTTTAGTGTAGTGTTTTGTATAATTTATGTTAGTTTTAATGTTTCAACTTCCTACGCTTGCTGGATAGATCTTATTTTGACGAAGTAAGTCTAAACCGTTAATCTCAAAAACTTTTTTTTTTTCATCCATTAACTTCGAGTTTTTTATCGAAGTTAACTAATTTACTTCATCTAAAAAACGTTTTCTTGGCTTATTTCAGATGCCCCTGAAGATGCTATTATAAGCGAAAGTACTTGGGCTTGATTTAATTATTTTGTGCTCGATAATAGCCTTATTTTCAAAGTTCATTTATTCGAGCATTCAACCTCATTTCATTTAAAATAAATGTAATTATAACACTAGCAGAAGAATACCAAGGTTTTAAGTCAGGGATATGATGAACCGACGCTATATTTTTAATGAGTTAAGTGCAAGAGAAATCATTAGAATAAAATAAACCGACATATCTATGGTTTGTGAACCTTAAAAAGGCAGTTGATCCGGTCAAACTAAAGTACGTTATCCACTTACTATACGCAAAAAAGATACTTCTAGGAATAATCAAAACAATCAAAAATACTTACCAAAGAAACACAATAAAAGTAAAAGTAAAGTAGAAGAAGAACTTATTGATCCCATTGAAGCTAGCAATGAAATCAGACAGGAATATTCCCTGAGACCTCTATTGTTTAACTTGTTTATAGATGATATATTAAAAAAAAGTTAGAACTAAAAAAGGATACCAAAAGGGAGAAAAAACAATTTAAAGTAATCTGCTATGCAGACGACGCAAGACAAGATAATATCTCAGAATGAAGATGATTTACAACGTATGCTGCTCCAATTTAATATAACGGCAGAAAATTTGACATGTTAATTTCCCCAAAAGAGATAAAATACAGAAATATAACAGCAAATTTACTGAGAATTCGAAGCTAAAATGTCAGATAATAAAACATGTGATGGAGTTTAAAAATATCTGAGCAACGGAAGTAAAAGGTCAACACTAGAGCTAGAAAAGCCGCACTTTGCCTAAATAAAACAATATCGAAAAATTAAAAAAAAAAACAAAAAGAAATAAAAGGCAGAGTTTACAAAAGTCATCAGACCAACAATGACATACGCGTCAAAAACACGACCTGACGCAGGGAGGAAAACAAGATGTTAAAAAAAGCAGAACTTTAAACACTTTACAGAAGTGTAGAAATGAAGATAAAAAATACTAAGACACTATAAAGCAGTGCTAGAAGTACAGATATACGACGTAGATGCAAAATGGAAAACATCAAGGTCTGGGTAAGACATAGAAGATTTGAATAAAACGATCATATAAGCCGAATGATCTTAAATAAAGTGGTAAAGACGGCAAAATAGGAAGACGATAAGTAGCAAGACCACGTAACGATGAAATGACTACTAAGTGGAAGCATATTGAAAAACACAGAGTCATATCTGCATAAAAAGAAGAAGAAGAAGACAGTCTATTTAAATACTTCTCTTTAACAGAAGTCTAGGCTTGTGATGTTTTGACTTAATGGTAATTAAAGAAAATGCCTTATTGAAAATACACACAAGCCTATCTTAAAAATCACTAAAATTAGAGTCTACGTCGACAAAGGGAAACAACCACCCAAAAGTCAAGTGCAAGTTTTGGAATTTACGAAAGTTCTGAGCGGAAAAACTTCTGCCTATACGTTACGTTTTTAAAGATTGTGCGTTAATAGTATTAAACTTGATATTGTTCTCAAGCTATTTTCTTGTGGCATTTTACAGTAATTACTATTTAAATGGGAATAAGCCACAATTAAAGGTTAAAATATGTTTATTGACGTTTCAATTTCCACTTCGGAAATCGTTCTCAAATACAAACATTAGTAAAAACATTAAACTTGATATATTTATACTGCTTCATGATCACATAATTCTGCATTAATAATTGTAGAGCATACATCAAAAGATAAGAAATCTAAAACAATATAATCAATTACGGTAGATGTTGTTCTAGTAATTATTGTAGGAGAATTAAAGTGTATTGTGAAATCGTAAAATTCGTATGATTTCACAATGCATACCATACGGTCAGTATATTGACCAAAGATAATTGGGTAGCACAAGCAATACCGTAATTAATATTCAAGTCACCGCATAGAATCTTTCTGCTTTTATTGGGCAGTTCGTCTAATAAATGCAACAGGTTTTAAGAAAAATAGTTCAGTGGAAGAATCAGGTGATATATAAAAATGCAAATAATGTATCCAACAGAAAGTCATATTTTGTTATACGAGAGAAAGCATTAGTTGTACAAAGAATTAGGGTACCACCATGAGCTGAACTTGGATGATCATACCTAGTAAGTTTAAGTATATTTTTCTACAAAAAAGGCTTATTTTCCTCAAGCCAGTGCTTGGTAACCGCAATTATGAGGGAAAATCCTAATTTATTTAGAAACAAAAATATTTTATCTGTTTTATATCTTATAAAACGAATGTTAATCAGAACCATGTTAAAGTTGTTTAAAGTCATCCTTACTAGTTCTAGTGATTATTAGCTTTAGAGGATAATTCTTGCAGTAAGTTGTAATTTACTTGACTAAATCAAAAAAAATAAGCATGACCTGCTAATACATATTATAGTTCTGTTAAGACTAAACACTAAGAGATCTATATCACAGCGGACATGCCCGTCAAAAATCCTTTCTTTGAAGAAACCCAAAAGGCCTTAAATAAGCTAAAACATCACAAAGCGCAGGGTATGGACGAGATACCAGCAGAACTTCTAAAATATGGGGGAGACGCACATCGCCAAATCCACCAGCTAATAACGTACATATGGTTAGAAGAAAGAATACCAGCACGATGGAAGGAAAGCATAATAGCGCCCATCCACAAAAAAGGGGACAAAACAAAAGGCGCGAATTATAGAGGAATCTCACTTCTAAACACGGCATATAAATCGAAAACATCATTCTTAGTAGACTAATCCCTTATGCTAAAAATGTCCTAGGCAAATATTAAGCCGGGTTTAGGGCAAACATATCAACAATAAATCAACTATTTACACATAGATAACTTCTAGAAAAGGGATGGGAGTATAATAGACCCATAGACAATCTTTTCACAGACTTTCGACAGGCATATGATAGCGTAGAAAGAAGCCAAGTATGGAATGCCATGGCGGAGTTCTCAATACCAAAGGAACTCATTCGGATGACCAAAGTCTGTATGGAGGATGGAATATCTAAAGTACGTGTAAATAATAAATTGTCTGACAGCTTTGAAATCAATAGTGGACTTAAACATGGTGATGCGTTATCTCCACTACTTTTTAACCTTGTATTTGAGAAAGCCATGAGGTCGGCCAAAATAAAAACAGATTTGCTATCAGCTCAAGGTCCCAAGGTGTTATTCGCATATGCAGATGACATAGATCTCGTTGGAGACTACATCCTAACCACGAAAGATATTTTCAACAAGGAGGAAGGAGCAACAAGTGAAGTAGGGCTGAAGATTAATGACGAGAAGACGTAATATATGTGTTTAAATAGAGCGACACGAAGAGACAGAATAGGAACAAATGTTACGGTCAACACCTTCAATTTCGAAAGAGTACAACGTTTTAAGTATCTGGGGACCGTAATCACAGCTGACAACGATATCACTGAAGAAATAAGAGACAGAATCCAATCTGCCAACCGCTGTCTATTTGCACTGGATAAGCTCATAAAATCAAAAAATCATACAAGAAGTTTAATGTCCAAAATCTATAAATCCATCGTCAGACCTGTAATAACATACGGATGCGAAACGTGGACCATGACCAAAGCAAACGAAGCAAAGCTCAGACGCTTTGAACGAAAAATACTTAGAAACATTTTCCGACCTCACCATGACATCACCACAAACCAGTTTAAGATCAAAACCAATATCGAATTAAAAGCACTCTACAACGACGCCGATATTGTCCAAAAAATTAAATCACAGCGACTAAATTGATCAGGCCACATGTACAGACTGCATAACGAAAGACTTGTAAAACTGGTATGCGAGGAGATTATCACAGGCAAAAGACCACTCGGACGTCCCAGAATGCGATGGAAAGATAACATCCAAGCAGATCTCCGGAAAATGAACATTCCATTTGACACTAGGTTGATGGAAGACCCAACAAATTGGAAAAAAGTTGTACAGTCAGCCAAGACCCGTCTAGGATTGTAGCGCTACGTGATGATAGTTGAAACTGAACACTGAATAAAGGCTGAAACGTTTGATTACATAATTACCTGTTTAACACCAACCTCAAAAAACAATCTTCCCACTCTCTTACATTGTGAAGACATTACCTATAGGTTAAAAATCAAATATTATATGGTATTATTTGAATTATTCGTATGGCTTTAAATATATAGGTAATTTTTATCAGAGAACATGTTCTATAAATATAATATAACGACTGCTCACTTCAGGATATTATTTTGGTTGTTTTTTATTTATAAGTATTTCTCATACAAATAATCCCATGATTATTAAAATAGTTGTCTTGACATGTCTGCCGTTTATTTATTTATAAAATTTAATTTAAAAGAGAGCATCTGTATAAATGTTAAAACAAATATTTGACAAAGGATAAATATTTATATATACATATAGAAAAATATTTTAATTTATTTCCTTAGTGCACTTGTAATATATATATATATATATATATATATATATATATATATATATATATATATATATATATGTACCTACAAAATGTGGGATGATATTAAGCGAATTACATACTTTATGATAATTAAACTTCTATAGAAGTAACAGCTATTATTTGATTTATATACATATACGCATATATAAATAAGCAAAATGCACATATTGCATATTTAGTGCAAATATCCTGGGATTTTGCATATTTATACAAAAAATTGCATGAAATGTATAAACGTCAATGTATTTAAAATTTCAGATTTTAACTAATATGTATCCAACCATAGAAATGGTATGACCAAAACTATAAATTACATTGTTCATTTTATTTTAATATTACTTTAGTCTTAAACATTACCGATAGTACCTATAGATACTAACGAATATTCTTGGTATTGTTGTAGCAGGTGACCTTTAAAAATCCCGTAATTAAAAGGTGTTTTAATAAAAGGTGTTATTGCGTGGGTTATGAATAAAATTGCCTTTTCGCTAATTATTTTGTTCTCAAAAGTGAAAGTGAACATTTACGCATCGTCATTCAAACTTTTTTAATTTTTTATTTATTATGATTTTAACCCTTAACCCGAAACATAATACTTTTACTCTAATGCGAAACATATGGTCTATTGGACCAGTATAGGTAACAATTAAAATAAATCAAAAACAAATGTACCGTTTGAAGAGAAAAGCAAAATATTAAAGGGTTTATTAGGTATAAATGTATGTAAACAAACATATATATTTCCAGATAAAACAAAAAATATACTAGAGCTACCTACCAATTTTGAAGACAGGTAATGCAGGCCATTCACGTTCCGACTTGTGGTACGACTAGTGGTCCAACTTCTGCAGTTGGATCTGAAATCGGACCGTGAGTGGGCTAGTTGGATTAGTTGGACAACTAGTGGTACGACTAGTGGGACGACTTGAAGATCCGACTTCCGACTGGCGACGAAGTCGGAGCGTGAATGGTGAAGTTGGAAGTCGGATCACAGGTTGGATCGAAAATTTCCTCAGTCAGTTGACTTTAGACACCTTTTACGTATGAGATTTCTATGAAATACTTTACGCAAAGATCTCTAGTTCGCAAATATTTATTAGAAAATAAACTTTCAATTGCACGAAAATTACCTTTTTGTTAGGGCAAATCATTTTCCTTTCTGTAGATCTATTTCGGACATTCCTATACAGGTAAATTTCCGATACTCCGGATTGGCTACAAAAGAATTATCAACATACAATAAAAATTAAATCATACTTGTAGCAAAAGATCCCTAGTTCGCAAAAAAATAATAGAAAATAACTTTCAATTGCACAAACAATAATTATTCCTATTAAAAATATACGACACACACACAACAAAATAAATCCCAGCTCCAGTTTAAAACAAATAAAATATATATTTTATACCTATACAAATCTTTAAAAACTATAATTTTTTCCTACATCTTAAAAAGTCATAAAAATCAAGAGTTGAAAAAATTAATTAGTTCAGCCCTAGACAAATATCTAGAGAAACTAAACCTAATTTTTAAATTATCATAACATACAATAAAGATAACAAGCACAGTGCTGTCATTTTTCTCCTCCTAATTATATTTTGCATAGTGTTTATTCGATACATCCTAGAACTGAAGTTGGACCGCTAGTTGGATAGAAAGTCGGAGCGTGAGTGGAGACGAACATCCAACTAGTGGTCCTACTTAGTGGTACCACAAGTCGGAACGTGAATGGCCTGCATAACGCAAACCTTTCTACTACTCTGCAAAAAAATAGCATTTGAGCAACGCACACATTTATAATTTGTCTTGCTCATTTTTGATGATGGACAAATGCTACACAATTTTCGTTTGAGAAGCATATCATCTGGAACATTGTTTTTATATTCCTATATGTATAAAAGGAGTAGAATGCAAAATTTTTTTTTGCACATACTCTGCAGTCAAATTCATTGTTTATTTTGTTATTAATATAATACAATACACTGCAACATAATTCAATATTATAAGTCAATACAAATTAAAATGCAATATTAGTAAGTATTTAAAAATGACAATATACAATACAAAATAATATTAATAAAAAAATATTAATAATATTTAAATAATGTTTAATATATTTAAAAAAGGAACATTTTTATTCTCGAGAGAGAAAGAGAGAGAAAATTCCCAACGTCGAACGCGCGTATAGAAGTATAACTTCAAAAACTGTTTGTGGAAGATAAAAATAAAAAACCAACAACTCGGATTATGTTGTAAATTTTCATTTTATTTTAAAATTTAGTATTTTTGCATATATTACATATATTTAAAAAGATTAACGTGGGGTTTTTAAATATTTCAAAAACAAAAAAGGAAACTTCATAATGGGTATATGACATATACCAGCGTATAAACGAAACACGTAAGAAATGTGCCAATTAGACATGACACTAACGTATTTCAAAATTGACAGTTCTCAGTCATACAGATTTATTTTAATTATTATTTTGAAATACAAAAGTTTAAAATAATTATGAACATTTAATAAATTATACAAAACGTATTACATAAATAATAATATTAATACATATTATATTTTATTATATATATATATATATATATATATATATATATATATATATATATATATATATATATATATATATATATATATATATATATATATACAAAAGGGACATTTATATTTTCGATGGAGAAAGAGAGAGAGAAAATATATCGTCTGTCTCTCTCTCTTACTCATATTTTACATATCGCTGCTCTAGAAGAACAATGACGTAACTGACAAAATGATAATTGTTCAGGAAACGAAAAAAACCGACAGTTATTTTTTAAAAATGCCATAATTCAAAAGTTAATTTCTCTATTGAATTGGGACTCGGGCAAATTGTTACAATAAGGTTCACACCAAAGTTCAAATATTTTTTTTGTTAAAATTTACCCCGTGCCTCCACCATCACCCCCCCCCTTTAGCAAATGCGTCATTGTTCTCCTAAAATTATGAGTCAAAATAACAAATTCTGACAAAAAAGGAAAGGAGAAAAAAGTAGTTCTTTGATAACAATTTGATTGCTGTCTAGGTGCCGTTTCACATGTAGCCGACGCCGACGGTTAGCGCTGACCGTCAGTGATGATGAATAAATGCATTGCATAGCACAGCTGATCATACGCAAGGCATGTGAAATGGTTAGTTTGCGCTAATGCATTTAATTTATCATCACTGACGGTCAGCGCTGACCGTCGGCTACATGTGAAACGGCACTAAGACTATCATTTATTTTCAGAAACTTGAACAAACAGTGTAAAGTAAGCAAATCTAGATTGTAGATTAAATTATACCAAACTAAACATAGTAACTGAAAAATACCATCATTAGTAGGTAACAATAAACAAAAAATGTAACAGGGTTTTCTAATTATTTAAAGGATCATAGAAACTTTTATAATAGCTGGGAATTATGTTGCTGTTTACCAAACTATTTAAATCTCAAACTTTATTTTCTGAGAGTAGTATTTTTTTAGTATACGCAGGTTTCAAAGCGATATTAGTTGCTTTTATATTCTCTGTTGAACGCCTTTTCTTTCCTGTAAACTGAACTTGACTCCATTCTAATTGTTTATAGCTATTCTTGTAGTAAAACGTATTACTTCCTTTTTCAAATTGAAGTATTTTAACCTCACTTAATTTGAAGATATTTCCGTCTACGTCTTTTGCCATGTCAGGTGCCATCTCATCATGCAACGCCTTATTGTTCTTAAAATCTGCAAAACCCATTTCTGTGACAAGCAGAGGCTCTCTTTTCTTTTTCGCTTGTCGGATAATGGTTACATATTGGTCAGGTACATAAATCGGCCCAGACCTCTTAGCACTCTTTAATGACTTTTCTATGATGCTATAAATTGCGTCACCTTTATTTTGCGTTTGACCACGAATTAAGTACTTGTGTGAAATATACTGAATGTTAAGCTGCTGAACCACATACAAAAACATCGCTATCACGAATCTACAACAGAAACAATAAAAAAATTATTAAATTTTTCGGCAATTTTTTTTGTGCTTCGAACCTGTTTTTCTGTTGTTCCCCGCAATTATCAGAATAGAATACAACTTTGGCCCCAGGTATGTTATTTGACAACTCTTCAAGGTAGAGTAGCACGCAAGTTGCTATTTCATTCACACCTCTCTGCGCGTACTTCTAAAAAATCGTAAAATACGGTCCAATGTTTTAAGATAGGCGCTAAAATTCACTAGAGAGGAGCCTTAATAGTATCCCTGCTATCGACTAATTCATAGATGGCCAGATAATGACATATTTTGCTGACTGCTGCTGATTTTCTCTTTTCTGGGATTTTAACCACTGAAAATTATGTCAGTGTTTAGTCAATATTTGATTAAAATTAATCAGATGTTTAAATCACCTCTCAAAATTAATGACGTTTAATCTGGACCTCCCTGTAAATGTTAATGTATAGTACAAGTCCGGTCGCTAAATTTTCATTTTTTAAACTGAACACTGACATAATTTTCAGTGGTTAAAATCCCAGAAAAGAGAAAATTATTCAGGAAAATCTGTCATCTGACGGTCTATCTGTTTGACAATGACGTTAACAACAGATATGAAGTAAATAAAGCTTATTAACAGGTTTAATAACGACAAAAAATACAATTAGGTCACAAAATTGAAATAAGACCCTCAATAAACAATGACTCAAAGTACACTTACGTCGTTGTTGCACTGGAATCTTGATCGAAGTGGTTCAAATTGCTCCAAATCTTCCAATTGCGTCGTTGTTCCACTGGACACTAACATAGACTCACTAACGTCAAGGACTGAACTGAATCATGTGGCACTGTTCTCCCGAAACTACGCCACAAACATCCAATATTTCTACAACGAAGTAACTTCCTCTAGCGACCATAAGAGCAACTACATTTGCGTCGTTGTTCTCCCATGTGTGTTACATATTTTTGAGAACAGGGACGTATTTAACTGCAATTACCATATTTTTGAAGTTACGTCATTGTTCTTCTGGAACGGCGATATATATTGGTTTCACCGATTCACTCTCGTGCAAATTTTCAACGTCGACCGCGCGTATAGAAGTATAACTTCAAAAATAATTCTAACTGAGCGCTGCGTTCACCATGCGAACAATGACAAGTTAAAGCAAAGGGTATATTTTTTGACGAAACTTGTTTTACAATTTTTAGTCCGAATTTATATCAAAATTTTTGGGTATAATTAGAGGAAAGACACCACAGAACCAAAAAAAAGTGGCAGAAGAAAACCGTGTCAGACTCGGTATAATAAAGCCATACGTAAAGTTTGAAGAGAGTATATACCATAGACTTTTTTGTCAATGAACAATGAAACTATAAGCTTTTATCGAAAATGATAGTAAACTTTAAATATTTTATATGTATAGATTTGCTAAAGTTATGAAGTTATGTCGAAGTGCACATTTTCTTAATTTAAAATGGATATTTTCAATGATTAATGTTGGACTTATGTGAAATATCCTGTATACAACCCATTAAAACTTGGTATTAATTTTACACTACTTAAAAAATCGTGTTAAAGTTTTTCGGCCACGTAGAATGTAAGAAAAGTTAAAAAGTATGTTACAGAATAGATTGCATCAAACTTTTCCTGTTTTTCTGTACTTTATTGTGTTATTTCCTGAAATCGTGAAAACAACGTCGACGATATAAAAACTAAAATTTCTGAGACGAACAAAGTGCAGTGGGTTTTTATGATATCGTAATACACCTCAATAATGCTGACTATTTGCGAAAAGTAGGAGGATTTCGTGGCGTCAGCTCGTAGAGACATTTCCTGAAAACTTATTAGTCCGTTATGGTTTCTTGGGAAGGAGAAAACTTCCTCGGCAGGATTCGACAGGAGGATTTTGATGTCATTTTTCAACTTATAGAGGACAGAAAGATTTAAAAGTTTATTAAAACTGATAAAACTCACTTGCACTGAGTGTTTAAAACAAGCTCTTATCGTACACTTTCATTTAAAAAGCTTATGTATTGACGAAAAAATTGTAAAGGCATTTAAATTAGAATAATAAGAGGTAGTTCGAGAACATAGTAAAGTGTTAAACCTCAGAAAATATATATATATATATATATATATATATATATATATATATATATATATATATATATATATATATATATATATGTCTATAATGAACTAGAAGTATTTGCTGACATCAAGGAAGTAAATTTTCAATATTGGGTTTGCAGCAATAAAAATGATACGTGTACTCTTTTAAATTTTTATTCCGAGCTTTCGGACATGGTTATGTCCTTCATCAGGGAGAAACTTGATGAGGTTGGATCATCAATGATTTTCTACCAGGTCGATAAAACTTATCACAGTCTGTCATATTTTTACATAAAACTTATTCCTATATTTAAAATTTTTAAAAATTGCTTTACAATCACAAACACTTACTTATTATACACACATTTCTGACATTTTTCAGAAAAGAATACGCGTTATTCAAATACTGCATCTGGTTGGTTCGAATTACAGACATCTGCAAATTGGTTTACCACTATTATATTGCCCAGGCTTAAAAAAAATTAGGGAAAGAAGGTCGTTTTAGGAGATAATTTATCTTCTCATATTTAATTTGAAGTCCTGGATTTGTGTTGTAAATACGACATTCATTTTATATGTTTGCCTCCGAATAGCACTCACGTTAAACAACCGCTAGATTTATTTGTCCCAATGAATAAGGCCTGGAGGACAATTGTATCTAAATATAAGAAAACTCATGTGGGGAGTAGATCAAATATACTTGAGAAATAACATTTTTTAATGCTTTTGCGATCATTATTCGAAAAAATACAAAAAAATAGAGATGAGATATTAAAATCGGGATTTAGGAAATGTTGTATGGTTCCTTATGATGTAACACCGCTCTTGGAGCGGTTAAAAACAACTCAGCAATCTAGTGTGATAACTGATATTCATACAACAAATAATAATAAATCAACTTCGTCAGATATCGAAAACACTTTTATTCGATATTTAAAGGATAAAAGAAAGGAAGTCACCCAGTTTAAGACAAGTGGGAAGAAAAAGAAAATAAATGTTTCAGTAAGACAAAGTATTATCCATTCTGAAATTATTTTAGAAGATCTAACTGAAGCATCTACTTCCACAATTCATCAAGCCGTTGACAAAGAAGTCGTAGATGATTCAGAGAACGATATTGCTTTGGATAACCACTTTCTACTAGGCAGGGATTCATCATATGATGAAATAAATGAGCTGCAAGATATGGAAGAAGAATGCGACTTTATTGAAAAACTCGCCTCAGGTTCTCTTGGAACAAATATTGCCGAAAAAGTTAAAAACGTGCTTAAGCTTGCAACAGATATTCATGAGACAAATAGAAATTGCACAGAAGCCACAGAAAAATTACAAGAAAAGAATTTAGCGCTGGAAGGAACAATCAGAAAAAATAAACCTGATATTTCAAAGCAATTAGTGGAAACAACCGGAAAACATATTGATTCATCTTTGTTTCTTTTTGACGAAAACAGCATGTTAGTTTTTTACGTGCCTAAGAAAAACAAGACTGTTATATTGTTATCACACACGACAGCAGATATTGACGAAAAAATAAAGAAGCCTAAAATAGTTTTGTTCTACAATGAAACAAAAGTTGGCGTTAATACTTTTGATCAACTTTATCATCTAACGACAGTCTCGAGGAAAACTCGCAGGTAGCCACTTCGAATTTTGTATGCTATGATTGATACTGTCGGATTCAATTTCTATGTGATATACAAATGTAACTGCAAAACAAAATTACAGAAACGGTCTGTTTTTCTAAAAGTTTTATCATATTTCCTTGTAGAAGGTTATTTAAAATAAAGAATGACCAATACACGCCTTTCAAGAGGTATTAGGAATAATTTTCGTAAATTTCTGACTTGCGAAAAAGAACAAGAAACTGCTCAAAAAATAAATGATTTATTAGGCTGATGTGACTGCTGTCCCCGAAAAAAGAACAGAAAGGCTCCAAATAAATGTGAACATTGCCATAAACATTTGTGTAGATAGTAAATGACTTTTTTTAAATTTTATCAACTTTTAATTTTACCAGTTGTAACACACTTTTTGATAAAACCGTTTGTTGACACAATGTTGTCTTTAGTTTTATAGTTTTATTTATACGAATACAGCAGATTTTTAAATTTTCTAATAATTGTTATAACTTACGTGTTAATAAATCTTGATTTTAGTATCTAATGTTAATGAATACCTAATAAATACACTTTTAACCGTACCAACTAAACTTATAAATAACAGGGATTGAAATATAAAGATCGAGTTTATCGGTCTTATACGACGCCACATTGTTTTAACATCCCGCAAATTACACCTTGTGGTTCTAGGGTTAAGCTATTTGATAGGTCATTTTATTTCATTTAAACGAAAACGTAGTAAGAACTAAATTCAGGCAGTAATGGGTTAAAGTAGATGATTTTAATATTTCCAATATTGGTGGGTTGCGTTCCTAAGACCAGTTTGTTTTAAGATAGTTTATTCGATTGCATAAAATCAACTTAAACTTAAGAGTAGTCTTAGAAAAATCATAGAAAACCCTTTAAATTTACAAATAAAAAAATCAGAGTAATTCATCGAAATAAAAAATATCCTAATTATACTTTTACACAATTTTGTTGCAATCGCCATGTAGACAAACACCATGAAACCAGATTTTTATACATAAAACTGTCTGTATTATTTTTTGCTCCATGGTGCCAGTTTGTCACACTGATTTTTCTTGCACCTTTATTTATACCATCTTTTTATGTCAAACTGGTTTTACCTTATTAGTCTAGGCGGGATCTGTTTTGGATTGGACATTTTTTATAGGAAGCTATTTTTTGCTAGAATCGCTTCAGAATGTGCCCAATATCGATAATCACGATATGCGCTAGTCGCAAACCCTGTGCTAAATTTTTTATTTAACAAAATCTGAAAACCATTGAAAATTTCACATTTTTTTGCTCTTATTTTCGTTTATAATTCGGAAAATATTGATTCTAGAGAAAAAATTATAGTTAAAAGTTTCGTTATTCAATTTTACACAATATTTCGTTAGACAGAAATTGAAAATTTAATGTTTATTGTTAAAAAAATAGCAAGAATTGGAAAAAAAGTACAAAAAAATGAAGTTAATCCTTTAAATGTTTTCGACTTTCTAAACTTGACTTACAAGCTCTATATTCCGCCTAGAAAAATTTTTTATTATGTTTAAAACGTGTGCTAAATTTTGTTAAGATCGGTCGGATAGATTTTGCATAATAATTTTGCAATCCAGCCTACCTGAATAAAATCGCAAAATTTCAAATTTATAGTAGGCCCTAAATAAAGCCCTCAAATAGTTGCAATTTTTTTTACATATAAAGGAAGGCTCAAACTTTCAAACGCTTTTTGTAAAATTCAAATCGGTTCTCCAGGAGAGCCTAAAAAACTTTTTAAAGTTTTAAACGATTTTTAGACTTATAAACAAATTGAATAACTTTACGAGCTTTAAACATATCAATTTCAAAATTTATACACTACAAGAACATTAAAAGACGCTTCATAAAAAAAAAAGATATATTCAGCTTACTGGTTGCCGGGATATTAAAGGTCAAAGTTGGCATACATTTGCCGTGTAACCATAAGTGATAGAGAGCTCGTTTTTAAATAATGAAGATATTGAAATGGAAAGTAAAGGAGGAACCAATAAGACCTGATAATTCTTGTCCTCTGAAAAAAAGAAAAAGACTTTAAAACAATTTATTGAAGATTGAGTCAAAATAAAGTTTATTTATAAAAACATTTTTTTTTTCATTTACCTTTGTTTTAACAATTAAAATTATTTATTAACAATTTATAAATCCATATTTGTTTACTAAAAGTAACAGTTTACTTCAATTTATATATTGCAAGCTCAAAAAAACAAACAGTTTCGAGCATTACACAGCAGTGTAATAACACGTACAATATACACGTCATTTCTGAACCAAAATATATTCTCAAATCAAATAATGTCATTAGTATGATACAACTGCAGAAATAAATTATTTTTACTGTTAATTATTTTAATGGATGGGAAATGTATTTTCTAAGGAGAGCGTGTGGTATATCCAAAAAAGATCACATCAGGAATGAAGATATTAGAAGGAGGACAAATACTGTATATTCCAGTGTAGATAGAATTGAAACGAGACAACTAGTGTGGTATGGTCACGTGAAACGAATGATTGACAATAGATAGCCAAAGAAAGCTTTAAATTACATAGCAACACAAAGAAGAAGAAGGGGAAAGCCTTCAGTTGCCTGGGAAGAAAATGTACGGCACATAATGAGAGATAGAGCCATCAGAGAAGACGAATGGATGGACAGAAAACGATGGCGGTCGAAATGCGAGAAACGGCAGAGGCTGTAGGAACCTCGCTTATATATATATATATATATATATATATATATATATATATATATATATATATATATATATATATATATATATATAATTATTTAAAATTTTTTTTTTTTTAAATCGTTCGCCTTTGTTTTAACAATTCAAATAATTTATTAACAATTTATATATATATACATATATATATATATATATATATATATATATATAATATATATATATATATATATATATATATATATTTGTTTACTAAAAGTAACAATTTACTTCAATGTATAAATTGCAAGCTCAAGAAAAAATGCATGAAAAAAAAATGCAATTACTTGTTTAACATACAATTATTTATTGTAAATTTCCCAATTTGCAATTAAAAATGGTATTTGGAAATATGATATTTGAATTCCTTGTCGTTCGAGACATCGATTAAAAAAAAGAGCAAAATTGTATGCTCTTATGCATTTCGAGCGACATTTTACGCAAAAACGGTTTTTTATTTGTTTTTTTATGGATGTTGTCATAAAGCACATTACGTTAAACTTTTCATATAAAAAGTACTTGACAAGACGAGGGTATTTGTTTAAAAACGAGCCCTCTATCACCTAGGCTTACACGGCAAATGTATGCCAACTTTGACCTTCAATATCTCGGCAACCAGTAAGCCGAATGTATCTTTTTTTTTAAGAAGCATCTTGTAAGGTTCTTTACGTGTATAAATTTTGAAATTGATATGTTTAAAGCTCATAAAGTTATTCAATTTGTTTATAAGCGTAAAAAAATTTTAAAAAAACTTCTAGGCTCTCCTAGTGAACCAATTTGAATTTTACAAAAAGTGTTTGAAAGTTTGACCCTTCCTTTATATGTAAAAAAATATGCAACTCTCTGAGGGCCTTCTTTAAGGCCTACTATAAATTTAAAAATTTCCGATTTTTTCCAGTAGGCTGGATTGCAAAATTATTATGCAAAACCTATTCGACCTATCTTAACAAAATATAGCACACGTTTTAAACATATTAAAAAGTTTTTCTAGGCGGAATATGGAGCTTGTAAATCAAGTTTAGAAAGTCGAAAACATTTAAATAAATAACTTCATTTTTTGTACTTTTTTTTCCAATTATTGCTATTGTTTCACAATAAACAATAAATTTTCAACTTCTAGCTAACGAAATATTTTCGTTAGCTCGAAACTTTTAACTTCCTATCATTTTTTCTCTAGGATCAATATTTTCCGAATTATAAACGAAAAGAGGAGAAAAAAAAATTAAAATTTTCAATTATTTTCAGATGTTATTAACTAAAAAATTTAGCATAGGGTGTGCGACTAGCGCATATCGTGATTATCGATATTGGGCACATCCTGAAGGGATTCCAGGAAAAAAATCGCGTCCTATGGAAAATGTCCATTATGGTCTGAATTTCTACAGATTCCGCCTAGTCTATATGTTATATGTTTAACTCACTGTAGAAAACTTTTATTGCAGAAACTACATGTTTGGCTTCAGCTGTTTCACTTTATTCCTTGCGTTGCTCGAAATTCGCGAAAAGCAAACAATTTATACAACCTTTTATGTGTTTTTGTAGTTTTCTTAAAGTTTTAGACATTATTTGACATAGTTAAAGACATTATTTTCTTAAAGTAATATTGGTTGTAGTAATAAAAAAAATATTTTAAAGTTGACAAGTTGAATTCCTTGCAACAGCTTTCTGTATGTTCTTTTCACTAGCATTTTTTCTTATTTGTATATCTGTATCTATTATATTTTTTATTTTTACTGTATTTCCTTTTATATCGCAAAATTAAATACTCGCTTTTAAATGTGTATTATCTCAGCGTCAGTTTCAGCACTATTTCCTGCCATACCCATTAAATCCTTCTCAGTAAGCCTATGATTACGCTAGACGTGATTTTCAAAGCTATTTTAAATTAAAATTCCTGCACAACGGACACTCTCACAGACCAATGCAAACATATTAAAATCTAAATCGTCTAGATGCCAGCGGGATAAATGGTACACTATTATATACTTTTTCTTTTTAACAAAACAAATATGCGTATTAAGGAAAAATACCAATGCAGTATCAACCAATCGGAATTCGGTATGTTTTGGGTATGTAATTGTAAAGTAAATTAAATAAAAACTATATTAAACATTTCTGGTTCTATAAGATGGCGCTAACAAATATGTGAACTTTGTTGTGTTTATAACTTTTAAAAAACAATTTTTGTTTAATAAGTAAATGAATAAAAGCTTTGATTTTGCGGTACTAAAAGTATAATACCAGTAAAACTCAACTGAGGACAAGGCATTGGGCAGCAGTAGTGTCATTACTGGATTAACGCCGTGGGAAAGTAAAAACAAATCCTATGGGCTTAATTCTAGATACTCACATGCGCATTATCAGTCAAACGGCTGTGACACTGCGTAGGGGCAGAAACAAGAAACCACCCTCTGGACTGCTGATACCAAGATCCAGCAGAGAGAAAATACACAAAATGTAAGGCTTCCCAGGTCATCCCAGACCAAGCCACGAAATCCTTACCAATGTTTAAACACTAATAGAGACAAACTGTGCACATGAAACGTTTAAAAAAGCTGTACTTGGAACGTTCAAAGTATATTTATAGGAGAAAAGATACACAACACCATTTGAGAAATAAAAAGACTAAACATCGACGTGATGAAAATTAGCGATGGTCAGGCTCGGAACAGTGCTTTGTGGATAAGCATATAGTATATTATGCGAGAAACGATAAACTACATCACTGGAATGACGTAGCGGTCATTCTAAGCAAAAAGGTCGCTAAGGCTGTGATCAGCGTGATACCTCTCTCTGATAGAGTCATTCTGATAAAGCTGCAAAGCAGACCCGTAAATAAGAACATCATTGAAATTTACCTCCAACAGAAAAGCCAGAAGAGGATATCAGGGAGTTCTAGGCACTTGTATAAAAAGCACTAAAATATAACAAGAAAAATAAGCTTACCATCATGGGTGATTTCACTGCCAAAGTTGGCAAAAGCAGAATAGAAGACATCGTCGGACAACACGGCTTAGGCGAGAAAAACAAAAAGGGAGACCGACATAATAAACTTTGTCGGGAAGAAGATTTTACCATTGCTAATACCTGGTTTAGACTTCCCCGAGACGACTTTATACGCGGAAGTCCCTGCAGATACAGTCAACAATATCATCAGAAACCAGGTAGACTTTATCGACGGCTCTTTAATTGTGGTTTTGCTTGGCCAGTCCTTCGCTAGACGTAATTGGCTGAAGAGTGTTCGACTTGAGTTATCTAAACCTCCTGTTGAAGATAATGGAGATTAATAAAAAACAGGGACACGAAGAAATACCAAGAAACCAAACAATTAAAAAAGAAATACGAAGAGCCACGGAGACATGGATGCAAGAAACATATAAATCAATAGAATAGTTCCAAGTTAAACACGATTATATTCATTAGAATATGCGAGAAGCAACTGGTCAATACGAGAGAAGAAACACACACCTCCTTATAAATAAAGACAATAACCTTGTGACGAGAGTTAAGCAGAAGTTGGTGACCTGGAAGCTATTGTTAACATTTGAAACACTACCAAAAATCAATCTACGAAAACGATTTCTGAACTATCAGCCTTATAAGTCATGCATTAAAGATTTTTGAAATACAAAGAAAATATGGTGAAATGCAATTTGGTGTCCGCAATTCAATGGGTACACATGAAGCAATTTTCACCTTACCAGTCCTACTTCAGAGATGACGCGATGTCAGTTGTAATTTCTATAATTGTTTTATTCACTACGTCAAGGCATTTGACTGTTGTTAACACCATAAGATGGTCGCCGCCCTACAAAGAGTAGGATTGGATGAGAAAGACTTTACAATCATAATGAATTTATACTGAAACCAACGTGCTCAAGTCAAGGTCAAACATCAGCTGACCTACCAAGTGAAGATCACGCGAGTAGTAAGTCAAGGCTGTGTGCTCTCGCCGAATCTGTTTAATATTTACTCTGGCAAAATTTTTACTGAAGCCCTTACAAACCTAAAGATGGGAATCCGAGTGAATGGTAAATACATCAACAATATCGCCTACGTTGATACTGTTTTACTAGCAACCGGCCTAAATTATCTATAAGCCTTACTAGATCGAGTGAGAACTGTGAGCGTAACATACAGACTGGACCTTAATATTAAGAAAACTAAATTCATGGTTGTCAGCCGTGCAAATTTAGATCCCGGGGCACCAATTGCAGATAGTGCAGGGATCCAGAGAGTCGATATGGGACTACGCTCAAGAGATTAGATCCAGAATTAAAACATGGTCTACATTTATTAAGTTGAAATTCTTGATGTGCTGAAGTGATCTCAGTTTGTGAACCAAGATGCATATAGTGCTACAATTTTCCAATGTTACTATATGAAGTTTAAGCCTGGACAGTGTCCCAAGCCACAGAAAAGCGGAATGAAGCCTTTGAGATGTAGAACTACAGAAGGATACTAAAAATATCATATGTGAATCATGTCACCAACGTTGAGGTCCTACAGCGCATGACAAAAGAAAAAGAAGTGCTTAATTTAGTGAAACAACGTAAGCTTGAGTACCTCGGCCACTTGATGCGGAAAGAAGAAAAATACCGAATTCTTCAACTCGTTATGCAGAGTAGTAATTGGCAGGAGTGAACCGAGACGCCGTCGTATCTCGTAGTTAAAAAACCTCCGACAGTGGTTTGGGATGACCTCCGTGGAGCTAACCTAATTCCCTAGCCCTAACCAAATTATTGGGACCAATCATCGTATTTTTAAATTGTTCATCAAGCCTTTTTATTTTCTCTCTCTCTTCAATCCTGACCCACTAGGGGGAGTGTAGTGGTCGACGTGATGTCGTGTATTGTCCGTCTCCAGAGATCTCTGTCTCTGGTCATTTCTTTTAATTCATGCATAGGTCTTTGGCATATTCCTGTAATTTGATCTATCCATCTTGTTGGGGATCTTCCTCGTGATTTTCGGCCTTCTACCTTTCCTTGTATTATGAGTCTTTCCATGTTTTCTGTGTTTGCTCTCATAACATGCCCAAAATATTTTAATTGTTGGAGATGGACTTTACTAGAGAGTCGTTGGCTAACTTTTAGCCCTCTTAAAATTGAATTATTTGTTCTACGGTCGGTCCAAGGAATTTGTAACATTCGTCTCTAAGAGAACATTTCAGTGGCGTCTATCTTTCTTCTCTCCAATTGTCTCAGAGTCCAAGATTCACATCCGTAGGTCAGTATTGGGAATATTAAGCAGTTGATCAAACTCATCTTTATCGCTCTTAAAATTTGACAGTCCTTCCATATTTTAATCATTTTTGCTGTGGCCACTTTTGCTAGATCACTTCTATGTTTAATCTCTTCTTGTAATGACCCTGTGCTTGTGATTAATGATCCCAGATATAAGTATGAGCTCACAACCTCGAACCGGTCACATGTGGTTATGTGTGGATGATTATTGTGTAGTATATCCACTATCATGATCTTTGTCTTTGATATGTTTAATTGCAGACCAAATATTTGACTTTCGATCAGTCGTATAAGTTCTATCAGCTCTGGTTGACTATTTGCAAGAAGGGCTGTGTCATCTGCGAAACGTAGGTTGTTTAGTTTATGACCATTTATTGAGATGCCCTTTTCCCATCCTTCAAGTGCTCTTCACATAATATACTCCCCATATATGTTGAATAATTGTGGAGATAGTATACATCCTTGTCTGACACCCCGTTTTGGATCGACAAACTCCTTCGAAAGTGTGTCAAGTACTTAAAGTATCCAGTAGTGTGTTCATATAGTTCGGTTATAAGCATAATTAGATGTTGTGGTAGGTAAGCTTTTTATTTTAGCGTAAATATAATCAGAACTGAGTTTAATTATATTGATTTGAAGCTATTTTCTTGTAGAATTTTAAAGTAGTTTTTATTTTAATGGGAATAAATTACAGGTTAAAATAATTTTACTGACGTTTCAATTTCTACTTTGAAAATCATTCTTAAAAAACAAACATTATAAATTAAACAAATTATGTGTTATGTTACTTAATGAAAAATTTTTTAAATAATTTAACTTAATCTGACTTATTTATACTTGATATTAAGACATATAATATACATTTTAAAGTAGACAATTTTACAATTGTATTGCCAGTATTGCGTTCTTAGGACGAGTTTGTTGTAAAATAGTTTATTTGATTACACGAAATCAACTATAACTTGAGAACATCGGTCATAAAAAGTCGTAGTATGTGATTGGTCTTTAAAAACGACCATATTATGAACTGATGAAAGTAAAATTATCATCTTATTAAATTCATTGTAAGTCGTGCGGAAAATCAAAAAAAAAACTACTTCTTCTTGACTGGCTTCACAAGTATAGTCCTCCATCTTCTACGATCTTGCTCTTCCATTTCTCATTCTAGTGCCCCAATCCTGGATAAATCAGCTTCAACATCATTTTTCCATCTTTTTCTAGGACGGCCTACTGATTTTCTACTATCTTACCGCATGATCCGTCCATCTCATCTGGTTAGGTTTTATGTGTCTTAATGTAATGCCATTCAGCATTGCGGCGCCTTCTCAACTCTTCTGTCAATTGATCTCTGTGGGTTCCAAATATCATTCTAAGAACTTTTCTTTAAAGTCCTAGCAGGAAAAAAACGTCATAATACTATTCCGCATAATAAATATTTGGTCTTATATTTATTTTACTTTAAACAAACACCAAACCATTAATTTTTTCTCCGTATGTAATAAACTTCAGGTTTAAGTTAAAAAGTTTCTCAAGTTACCCCAAATTACGGTAAACTTAAATTATTAGAAGAAATTTTCAGCAAGTAACAAATAACAAAATTTGTTTAATTTATATAAACTTATTTTAAACCTAAAATGGTGTATTGTTCCCAATATAAATAAGAATTGAGTTAAAGGTATGTCTTAAATATTGTTTTCGATAATTTTAATATGTATTATGATAAATTGTCAGTGTTATGACTATACAATATTTAAAATGCATTTTTCTCATAATCCAGCAATTTTAATTTGAATATTAGTAAATAAACCCAATTATTATTCTCACATATGCTCAATATATATGAAAAATATTACATTATAATCGATTCTCTATAATGTACATATAGGGTGTATACTCTGTACAAAAATTTTTGCGTGGTTGCATCAGTCAAACAAATAATCCAGTTATGTTTGCCAATCATTTTCCTAAAACCAGCCGTGTGTAAATTTATATTTAGGTAATTTCGTTGTTAAACAAATATGCGACTAAAAACTTTTTTAACAATTTAATTTTTATACCGAACTAAAATATAAAATCTACTAAAAGTTCAGTGAAAATATAAATAAATGAAAACACTAAACAGTTTGATGCAATATTAAACTTGGACATACTCTAGAGTTCTGCTTATATTTTATCTTAAATGTTTATTAATTTTATGACAATAAGTTCTTTGAAAACCGATTTACACTACAATAGATCTCTAAAGCTATATTAAATATTTGTACAATTATTAATTTGAACGTAAAAATATACACAAAGGCACTTGGGTTAGCCCAGACGGTAACACAATCAAACAAATTGACCATGTAGTTGTGGACGGAAGACATTACAGCGATGTTATGAATGTACATACCAGACTTGGAGTAAACATTGACTCCGATCACTACCTGGTCCAGAGTAAACTAAGGTGACGAATTTCTAATGCAAAAAAATGTAAGGGGAGCAAAGAAGATAAATTCGAGGTGGACAGACTACCCTGAGATAGTTAAAAAAGTTGAACAAAAACTAAAATAAAAACTAGAAAACCAAATAAGTAGTACTGTTGAAAACATAGATAATTACTAGAATGAGTGTGAAAATATCCTGAAGGAAGTAGCAACAACAGTTGTAGGAAAAAAGAAACAAGAAAGGAAGGGTACATAATAGTATGATGCGGAATACGCACAGGCAACTTATAAAAAGAATCAGGCGTATGGGAAACTCCAAAATAGGAGGAAAAAACAAAATTAAGAGGAGTACAAACAGATGAGACAAGCAGAGAAAAGGATATTAAATCAAAAGAAAAAACGACATTTAGAAAACCAGCTACAGGAACTAGAAAGTATTTTGTAAAAATTTTTTATAAAAATATGAACCACAACAGAAAAGAATTTAAACCTAGAATAACCATAATAAAATGTAAGGCAGCTGAAATTATCAATGAGCCGGATCAAACAGTGAAGAGATGGGTGGAAAATTTTACTGAGAATTTAAATATAGGCAACCAAGAAGTGACTGACATAAAGGACCACATTGGAGACGTAGACGATGAGAGGAGAAAAATAATATACAAACAGAAGAAGAAGTTGCCAAGACAATAAAAAGGTTAAAAAACAACAAATCCCCTGGAGAAGATGGTATACCCCTGAGCTGTTTAAGTATGGAGCAAACGCCCTAAAAAAATACGTAATAAAACTTGTTGCATCCATTTGGAGAGAAACAAAACTCCCAGACATTTGGAATGTAGGTATTATAATACCTATTACCCAAGAAAGGGGATCTACTAATATGTGACAACTATCGAGGCACTAACCTTCTAAATATGGCTCACAAAGTACTGGCTGATATACTTTATGATCGTTTACTGGTATATACTAAGGAAAAAAATAAGCAAATACCAATGTGGATTCCGAAAAGAAAGGCCAACAATTGATCAGATTTTCCTTTTCAGACAAACCTTAGAAAAGACATATAAATATGGCATTAATACCCACCACCTCTTTATAGATTTTAAAAGCGCTTATGACAGTGTAGACAGAAGCGCACTTTATAATGCCATGACAGAACTAGATATTGCGTCGCATCTAATAACATTGGTAAAGGCAACTCTTTCGAAAGTTGGGGGCAAAGTCAAGGTACAAAACAGAGTTTCAAGGTCTTTTCAAACACATACTGAATTACGTCAGGGAGACAGTCTATCATGCCTATTGTTAAACATCGCTTTAGATAGAGCCATAGAGAAATCGAGCATAACAACCAGAGGTACGATCATCAATAAAAGTGTACAGATATTGGCCTACGCAGATAACATTGACATAGTAACTCGGACAAAAAGAGACCTGATATAGGCTTTTAAAATATTAGAAAAAGCCGCGAAGACAATGGGACTGCAGGTCAACGCATCCAAAACAAAATACATGAAGGTCACGAACAGCACACAAGGAGAGGTACCACAAGATCTCTAATGATAGAAGAACACTGATTTGAAGAGGTCTCGGAGTTTATATATCTTGGAACGCAACTAAATAACAGCAACCTACTTAGCGTAGAAATTAAGAGAAGAATATACCTGGCGAACAAAGCTTACTTTGGCCTAAAGCAGTTCTTAACATCACACATAATTAGCAGAAAAACCAAGATAATAATATATATGAAATTCTTATTAAACCCGTCCTGACTATGGCAAAAAGTAACGAAAAACTGTTAGGCGGCTTTGAAAGAGAAATACTGGGACACATATGCGAACGAGCACAAGAAAGCGGGATATGGCGCAGGCGCTACAATTTTGAGTTGTATCAATGCTATGAAAAATACAACATAGTCCGGTCTATTAAAATTAATAGACTAACATGGCTAGGACACCTTGAAAGAATGGACCCTCAAGACCCCCAAAGACATATATTACATCAAGAGCAAGAAGGAACCAGGAAGAAAGGCAGCCCAAGATCTAGATTTAAAGCTCAAGTCGAAGAAGACTTGAGGAATCTAGGGATCAGAAATTGGAAACCCAGGCCGAAAGATAGGGGGGAATTAAGACTAATTCTTGAACTGGTCAAGACTCACCCAAAATTGTAGAGCCAAAGATGATGATGATGACAATCATTAATTATAAAAATTAAAACTATGTGTCTTAAATTTTCTGTCAAGCTCTGTTTCAAAGTCGCTATATGATACGTAATCCAGTTTATGATAATGGCTGTTTTAAGTAAAACTAAGTGTGTGCTGTCGGTTGTTTTTACTAATTAAGTATGTTGTAAGTGTAAGTGTAAGTACCTATGTTGTTATTTTAATAGAAAGGTCTCTTCTTAATCCATATTGCTAGTTTTACTTTCCTGGCAATAATCAGTTAACACCTTGAAGAATGGAGGAGAATAAAGTAGCATATATGCAGCTTTACCAAACTGGATTTACCAAAGGTAGAGGTACTCGAGAACACCTGCTGAATATAAGACAGATAATCGAGAGATCTAGGGAATTCAACATCCCACTATACATCTGTTTTATAGATTACCGTAAAGCGTTCGACAGGGTCAAGTGGAGACACTTATGGCGAATACTAAAAGAAGTAGGCGTACCACAACATCTAATTACGCTTATAACCGAACTATATGAACACACTACTGGATCAGTTAAAGTACTTGACACACTTTCGAACGAATTTCATCCAGAACGGGGTGTCAGACAAGGATGTATACTATCTCCACAATTATTCAACATATCTTCTTCTTAAGGTTCCATCTTCTAACGAAGGTTGGATATCAACATGGCAATTCTTATTTTACTTACAGCAGCTCTAAATAGTTGGCTAGAGCTCAGACTAAACCATTCCCTTAGATTTCGTAGCCAGGAGGTTCGTCTTCTTCCTACATCTCTTTTACCTTTTATTTTGCCCTCTATAATCAAACGTAGTAGCCCATAACGAGGACCTCTTAATATATGACCGAAATATTCAAGTTTCCGCCTCTTAATTGTCTGTACAATTTCTTCCCTCTTATTAACCCTATCAAGGACTTCAATATTGGTATTTTTGTCTACCCATGCTATTCGTAGCATCCTTCGATAACACCAACGCTCAAAAGCTTCCAATTTCTTAATCTCCAGTTGTTTCAATGTCCATGCCTTAGATCCGTAGAGCAAAGTTGTAAAAATGTAGCAGCGCAATAACCTTATCCTTAGATCCATTCTTAGGTCTCTACTACACAATAGATGTTTCATTTTTACAAATTTTGCCCTTGCTATTTCTATACGGCTTTTAATCTCTTGCGTTTGTTCTGCGTTTTCACTAACCAATGTTCCTAGATATTTGTATTTATCTACCCTTTCTATCTGGATATTATTAATATGGAGTGTCTCGTTGTCTTTTGGATGTTTTGTAATGACCATGAATTTTGTTTTCTTTAAGTTCATTTTAATACCATATATGGTACACTTTTCATTCAGCCGTTCCAGTATGTTTGTTAAACTTTGCAGAGTTGAAGTGAATATGACAGTATCATCGGCATATCTTATATTATTAATAATTTCACCATTTATTATCATTCCATCGTTACACTCTCCTAAAGCTTCTTGGAAAATGGCTTCGCTATATATATTAAACAGCAGTGGTGACAATACACAGCCCTGTCTCACACCCCGAAGAATTTCTATTTCTTCCGACATTTGATTTTCAATTCTTATTTTGACTTTCTGGTTCCAGTAGAGGTTCGAGATTACTCTGATGTCGCGGCTATCGATGTTTTTCATTTTTAAAATATTAATTAGTTTATTGTGCTGTACCTTGTCAAATGCTTTTTCAAAATCAATAAAACATGTATACATGTCTTGGTTCATATCCAGATTTCTTTGCATGAGCACATTTATACCGAACAATGCTTCCCTGGTTCCCGTGCCGTTTCTAAAGCCTAACTGACTATCACTAATTTCATCATCCAGCTTTCTGTAAATTCTGTTGTGGACTATTCGTAGAAATACTTTCAAAACATGGCTCATTAATGCAATTGTACGGTGTTCTGAGCATTCTTTTGCATTTTGCTTTTTGGGAATAATTACGAATGTGGATACTAACCACTCCTTTGGTAAAATACCTGTTTGACAAATATGATCATAAAGTTCTACTAGAATGTCTATCATTTCATCATCGATCAGTTTAAGAAACTCAATCGGGATTTCATCCGGACCTGTGGCCTTTTTCCGTTTTGTCTGTTTTAATGCGTATTGAACTTCCTGTTTTAAAATTTTTGGTCCCGATTCACCAGAGTCCTCATCTATGATTTGTTGTCTGTCATCCCCGAATAGTTCTTTTATGCATTCTGTCCATCTGTTTAGTTGTTGTTTTGTATCTGTGAGAATGTTACCATTCGAGTCTTTTATAACATGTATATTATTTTGTTTTCCCGACGTCATTTCCTTGACTTTCCGATGAATATTGAAACTATCATATTTCTTTTCATATTCTTCTATTTCGTGACACTGTTCAGTTAGCCATCTTTCTTTTGCTGTTATTATGTATTTTCTAATCCTGCTGTTTAAGGATTTGTATTTGCTAGTGTTTATGTTTTTATATTTTCTTCTTTCATTCATGAGAGTTAGTATTTCGTCTGTCATCCACATATGTCTTTTCTTTGGTATTGGTCCACGTATTTCTTCTCCCGCTTCTTTTAAAGCTTGTTGAACCTCTCTCCAATTTTCATTTACGTCTTTAGAGTTGGTGTTTTTTGACTTGATGGGTTTAAGATTATCATTGATTTTCTGTCTAACTCTTTGTTCTATCTGAGTATCTTTTAATCTTGTCACATCGATCTTGTCACATTCAACATATATGGGGAGTATATTATGCGAAGAGCACTTGAAGGATGGGAAAAGGGCATCTCAATAAATGGTCATAAACTAAACAACCTACGTTTCGCAGATGACACAGCCCTTCTTGCAAATAGTCAAGCAGAGCTGATAGAACTTATACGACTGATCGAAAACGAAAGTTAAATATTTGGTCTGCAATTAAACATATCAAAGACAAAGATCATGATAGTGGATAGACTACACAACAATCATCCACACATAACCACAATTGACCGGTTTCAGATTGTGAGCTCATACTTATACTTGGGATCAATAATCACAAACACAGGGTCATTACAAGAAGAGATTAAACGTAGATCTGATCTAGCAAAAGTTGCCACGGCAAAAATGACCAAAATATGGAAGGACTGTCAAATTTCAAGAGCGATAAAGATGAGGTTGATCAACTGCTTTATATTCCCAATACTGACCTACGGATGTGAATCTTGGACTCTGAGACAATCGGAGAGAAGAAAGATAGACGCCACTGAAATGTTTTGTTGGAGACGAATGTTACAAATTCCTTGGACTGACCGCAGAACAAATAATTCAATTTTAAGAGAGCTAAAAGTTAGCCAACGACTCTCTAGTAAAGTCCATCTCCAACAATTAAAATATTTTGGGCATGTTATGAGAGCAAACACAGAAAACATGGAAAGACTCATAATACAAGGAAAGGTAGAAGGCCGAAGATCACGAGGAAGATTCCTAACAAGATTAATAGATTAAACTACAGGAATATGCCAAAGACCTATGCATGAATTAAAAGAAATGACCAGAGACAGAGATCTCTGGAGACGGACGATACACGACATCACGTCGACCACTACACTCCCCCTGGGGGTCAGGATTGAAGAGAGAGAGAGAGAGATGTAGCTATATAAGTATTTGGAATTGTAATAATGCTAAAAAGGAAAAGAATGGAAGGTAAGCACACAACAAACATTGGAAATTATATCGTCAATAAACGTATTTTTTTATCTTTACTTGTGGCTTATTCCCAGTTAGATAGTAATTAATTTAAAATGCCACAAGAAAATGGCTTCAGGACAACATTGCAGAGCTAGGGAATTTACATACAACTATTTTAAAAACCATTAGAAAACAATAGAAGGAACTTTTTTTTAATAAAAAAAAGATACCCGCATCAACCACTAAGGGTTATTAGCGGGGTTAAAAATATTTGGCGACGCAGGGATTCGAACTTACACGTACAACGCAGTATTTAACAGTGAGCGACGTGTCAACTCGTTGACCTACCAGGACTCTAAAAGGAACTTTAACTATAAAAAAACAACTAATATTATAGAACAAAACAAAAGCCTTAAACTTATAAAATGAAAATTTACCCTGAACTACTATCGTGTAATTGCACCCACATAACTACTAACATAGATGTCCCAGATTTTAAGAACCTCTAAACTAGATATGAAAATATATTTATTATCGCGTCAACCAAATGTCCAAACCTGTGGTTCCTCTCATAGTAAGCAGGATTACTATCGCAACGACAAGTCATCAGTAGGGTAAAATTAACCTGTCTTACGACGGTCCAATATTATCAATAAAATAGTGTAAATACTTGAAATATTATCATTAATAGTTACCTTTGGTCCTAGGTCCGGCCTCCAAGGAAGCGTGATATAATTTTTACATTACTATTGCCTTCAAAAGATCGACTATAAGGAAGATATCATCTCCAAATTTTCAATGACTGAGCTTCAGCCCATTTATGTTGATCCCATACTCGTTTAGATCTGCCGTTTTACAAGTATGTTCTCAAAGCGTCGTAAATAGTTTCGAGAAGACAGTGTCTCTTTGACTTACTCTTCGCTTAAGACATAATTTATTTGTTTCTTGATTAGACAGTCTTAAGCTAGCCGTGGCATTTTGGTAGTTGTATGTGATTATGTTAGTGTAGTGATGGTCTATTTGGTATTCTGTCAATCTCTTTATGTGCCGTCTTCTACCGAAGGTTGGCGACCATCATACGATAGGTTTCTCTGTTTTGTGCCGCATGAATTGTGTTCGCAGCTTCTGGTATTTGAAACCATTTTCTCAAGTTTCTCAGCCAGGATTTCTTCTTTCTGCCCAAACCTCTTCTACCTTCAATCTTGCCTTCCACGATAAGCTGAAGCAGACTGTACTTATCATTACGGAACACATGGCCCAGGTATGACGCTTTCCTCCTTTTAACAGTTGTTAACAATTCCACCTCTTTACCCATTCGTCTTAATACCTCTGTGTTGGTCACTTTGTCTGTCCAAGGTATTCTCAGTATGCGTCGATACAGCCACATTTCTAGAGCCGCTAACTTCCTTATAGTTGCTGCTGATAACGTCCACCCTTCTACGCCGTAAAGTAGCGTAGAGAGTACGTAGCATTTCGTGGCGCGCCATCGGAGGTTAATGCTTAGGTTGCGGTTGCTTAAGAGCTTTCTCATTTTAATGAATTTGGATCTTGCTATTTCAATTTGGATCTTAATCTCTACTTCTGGGTCCCACTTGTCATTTACTGTATATCACAAATATTTAAATCGGTGTAGTCTTTCAATACGTTCGTCTTCAATATGCAGGTCGATATGTTGAAATTCTTTTTTACTGATCACCATAAATTTCGTTTTCTTTCTATTGATCTTCAGTCCAAATCGGCTGCGAGTTGTATTAACTCTATGTAGCATCATCTGTAAATCTTCGATGTTATCGGCCAGTATAATAGTATCATCTGCATATCAAAAATTACTTATTGGTACGCCATTAATCTTGATGCCCTCATTGTACTCTTCTAGTGCCTCTAGAAATATTTGTTCCGTGTACAGGTTGAAAAGCAGTGGCGAAAGAATACAGCCCTGTCTTACCCCTCTAGAAATGGTTATGTTTTCACTCATCATATGTTCATTCTTCATGTGGGCTGTTTGATTCCAATATAGATTTTTTTGATTCTGTCAATGCTTTTAACATTTTCTTGTTTTTCTTCTTCAGTGCCTTATCCGGTCCGGATGTTGACGATCATCAAGGCTATCATGGTTTTGTTGAATATTCTGTGAAACATCTCCGCATAGGTCATCTCAAACCATTGTCGGAGGTTTTTTAACCACGAGATACGACGGCGTCCCGGTCCTCTCCTGCCAAATGCTTTACCCTGCATAACGAGTTAAAGAATTCGATATTTTTCTTCGTTCCATATCACGTGCACGAGGCTTGCAAGCTTACGTTGTTTCACTAAATTAAGCACTTCTTTTTCTTTTCTCATTCGCTGTATGATCTCAACGTTGGTGAATTGGTCGACATGTGATATTTTTAATATTCGTCTGAAGATCCACATCTCAAAGGCTTCTATCCGTTTTTCTGTAGCTTACGTCAGTGTCCATGGTTTACCTCCATATAGTAACACTGGAAGAATGTAGCACCTCACTATCCGCATTTTGGTACCCAAACTGAGATCAGTGCAGCACAACAAGGATCTCAACTTAATAAATTTAGACCGTGCCATTTTAATTCTGGATCTAATCTCTTGAGAATAGTCCTATTGTGAGTTGAAAGTAGTTATGAGGAATCCCATTCTGCCATTAGTGCCCCGGGATCTAAATTTGCACGGCTGTCAACCATGAATTTAGTTTTCTTAATATTAAGGTTGTAGCGTTTTAAATTTGTTTAACTATAAAATTATTTTCTGTATTAAATTCTGTAGTATGCCCCTGAGTTTCTGTCTCGTTGTACGCATTCAAAACTACTAGGAAATAATTTATGTACATGTTAAAAATTGCGTTCTATTTTTTACGTTTCTAAAGTCAGTTGAGGAATGTTTCAAGGTTAAATTTCGGTTTATTTCGGCGTAGAAGTTAAATGTGTGTTGTAAGTGTTGATTTGGAACTGGAAATAATTCAAGGTTATTTGACGAGATAGTCAAGAGAGGTTTGTTTTTGGTTCAGTGGACGAACGAGCATCGGAGGGAGACGTGAAGGGAGGTGATTTGCGTTTGGTTTGTGAAACAAACGAAAGGTTTAGGTAAGCAGGAGCATTCGAGCTGAAAAGATGTGTCTCACTTTTAAAGAGAAGCCGGCAAAAATTTGTGTGATGGTTAATTATATTTTAAGACCAGCAAAAAGTAGTGATTTACTCTCGGTAAAATGGCATTTTAGAATAGAGTAACCACATTAAGATTTGTGCAGTATCCCAGAATATGATGAAATTTTTAAAGCAGTACATAGCGTGTGCTATAGCCTGGTTTGATAGTCGTTCCAGACTATAGAAATGGTCTTCTTTTGTTCCTGTTGAGAAGTTGTACAGATAGCTTCTATCCCATAGAAGTAGCAAGTTTTTTCAAAAGTTAAGTGAGAAATATGTGAAATTAAGGTTACATTAAATATTTTAATTTTCAAAGTAAAATAGACGTTTTTTTCCTAAGTATGTAGCAATAACTGCTTTCATTTAAAATTTAAGAATCTGTAACAATTAAAATTATATAATATGTTAGGGAGTTGTTATAACTGTCATAATTTTATTCTGTCTTAAAATGTTGTGTTGACATATGACAGTTAGCTTTAATCTGTTTGTTATTGTGAAAAAATTTAATTTAATTATAAAGATGTTTTATAGAAAAGGTTAAATTTTACGATATTTTCATTTACAAGGATATGCTTAATTTCAATAATTTATTTTGGCCACATTAATAAATAACCTAGGATTTATTTTGCAAGATTTTGTAGCAATCTCCGTTGTAAACATATAGACACGTAAGTTTGTTTTTAATTTTGTATTTTGCAACTATTTATGTAGTATATTTATTGTGCCATCTGTATTTTTGATAAATGTTTGAGACGAAAATTAATGTTTGATTTATTTCTCTGATTCATTTTTTTTTGTTTTAATTTAGAAAAGTCTCCTAACCCTTATGTGTATTCTTGATTTTAGGAAAGAAGAGCCTATTTTTTCTTTCTTTCAGCAAACTAGGATCCTTCGAAGCGACGCCCTTATCAGAAAATTGCTAGAAGTCCCTGTTTTTTCTGTCATATTTTGTTCGTTTTGTTCCAGTAGATTTATGTACAGTTCTCACTCGGTCTAGTAAGGTTTGTAGATCATTTAGGCTGATTCCTAATAACACAATGTCGTCGGCGTAGCGGATATTATTGATGTGTTCACTGTTCACTCGGATTCCCCTCACAAACCCTCAGGTTTATGAGGGCTTTAGTAAAAATTTCCTCAGAGTATATATTAAAAAGAGTCGGCGAGAGCACGTAGCCTTGCCTTACTCCTCGCATAATTTTCACTTAGTCGGTCAGCTGGTCTTCGACCTTGACTTGAACACGCTGGTTCTAATATAAATTTGTGATGATGCAAATGTCCTTCTCGTCTAATCCTTTTTTTTGTAGGGCGGCGAACATCTTCTGGTGCTGACAACGGTCAAATGCCTTGGCGTAGTCAATAAAACAAATATATACATCATAACTGACATCTCAGCATTTCTGAAGTAGGACTTGTAAGGTGAAAAGTGTATCACATGCACCCATGTAAATGCGGAATCCAAATTGCATTTCACCGACATTTTCATACTGCATTTTCTGCTGGCTTATATTTTCAAATGCTTTGTCGTAGTCCACGATTATTAATTACAATGCTTCATTCAAATCCAGCAGCTTGTTCTTTGGGCTAATAAAATTTTAACATAGCCTCCAGTCTTTTTTTTGATAATTTTTGTGAAGAGTTTATATATGTGAGATAGCAAACTGATAGGATGGTATTTTTTAGATCTGTTATGTCTTGTTTCTTGTATAATAAAACAATGACTATATTGTTTCATTAAGAAGGGATTTTTTAATAGATTTAATTTAATGATAAATTTTCTAGTATTGACTTACGAAGTTAATATTGGAAAATATTTTAAACAATAAATCGAGGCAGTGTAAGCAAATACAGAAGATGTTTCATTACAGGCATTACAATGTACTCTCGGATACCTATTGTTTGCAAATATAACTCCAGTAGATGTTATCCGATACTGACTGACGGACTAAGAAACAAGGGAGGGTTTTGTGTAGTACAAATATTCCAAAAAGACTTAAAGGTAAATTTGATAAACATACATACAACATACAGTAACTAGCTGTTATTTTTGGCTATCCCCTCTAGCATAGAATGTTAAATAATTAAAAATAAAAGATAATAATTCAGTTCGAATTTGATAAGCCTAGTGAGCGGACGTATTCGAGTGCTGGTATTTTTACTTTTTGTTAAGATAAGTATATTACCTGTTATAATTATATTTTAATTGATATTTGAACCTCGTTAATTTTTCAAAGTTTTGTTTTGGTTTGACTAATTACATATTTTATTTTGATTAATTGATAAAATTTGAAATATTTTATATATAGAAGCTGTAGATAAAAACATCTAAAATTAATTAAACCATGGGGGAAAATACGGGCGGGGAACCGCCCGATTTAAATCAATGTATGAATAATAGTGAAAAGGGAAAGAAAGATGATTTTAATAATATTATTGATCTAGAAAATCGCTATAGACCAGGCGATAAAGGTCCTTATTTCGTGTTTGTGGAACATAAAGAAAAAAATATTGGTAAACTTTTCCCAATTAAAATTGGGCACTACCTACTCCCTGATGAAACATTAAGTAAAGAAGTAGAGGATATAAAATCAGTAGGAATTAACCGGGTAAAAGTTATATTTAAAACTTTGGAATCGGCTAATTCTCTAGTTAATCATTATGTAATCAAACAAAATAATCTAATCGCATATATCCCTAAATTCTACACCCACAAAAAGGGTATCATAAGAATGGTCGATACTTTTTTTTCCGAAGAATACTTACTAAATGCCATTATTTCCAATAAAAAAGTAGTAAGTGTTCAAAGAATGAAAAGAAAAATAATAGATTCCGATGGAAATCCCTATTTAGTTAACAGGCAGATGATTATAGTACAATTTCTGGGGAATGAAATTCCACAAAACATTCAAATTAATCTCTGCAATTTCCAAGTAGAGCCATATATACAACCAGTTGTACAATGCTTTAAGTGTTTGCGTTATGGTCATTCGGCCAGACAATGCAAATCTAAAGATAGCAGATGTAAAAAATGCACTAGTTTGGATCATCTGGAAGACGAATGTCAATTAGAAAATGTTTGCATATACTGTAAAAGTAATGAACACACTTCAATCTCGCGAAAATGCCCTGTCTTCACAAAACAAAAACAAATAAAGCAGATTATGGCCCAGGAAAATATTTCCTTTAAAGAAGCCGAATATATGTATATAAATCCTTCTTATTCAAAAATTATTACGAATAACAAGTTCTCAATATTAAATAATATTAATAACTTTCCACCATTACCAGATGTTAAGCAAAAATCTTCTCAACCTTCCTCAGCAGTCTTAAGGAAACCCTCTATCAAAACAATTATGCCTACTTCAAAAAAACGAAAACCTTCCCCTCTATCTCCCACCACAGAAATTTCACCAATAAAAAAAACTCCTACTAAATTAACATTGAATTCTAATACTGTTCTTCCTAATCCTTATAGAGACGAATATATGAACTATAAAGAAAAGTCAATTCTTATATTATCTACATTCGTTAAACAACTTCAAAAACATTTTCCGTCTAGCTCGGTTACTTTTGCAGATTCAGATATAAGAGAATTTGTTAATAATATGTTTGATTCCGATAATCCCAATGATGGAATGGACTTTAACATTAGTGGGTCTGAATCCGAATATTATTAATCTTCCCGATTCCTAACCACAAAATTACAAAAGAAAAACTATGTATTTTGCAGTGGAACATTAGATCATTAAAAGCAAATAAAGCAAGTTTAATTAATTTTATTCACAGTTCACAAATTGACATTATTGTTTTATCAGAATTATGGCTTAAACCTGACGAAAACTTTTTTTTGAGAGGGTTCAATTTAGTTAAAAAATGTAGAGTTGATGGTTTTGGGGGGGTAGGCATTTTTATAGCTGAATGGTTAGCGTTTAAAGAGGTTAATATCATGCAATCGTCAAACAAAAAGCTAGAAGTTTGCGCAATTACTTTATCTGGTATAAACTTGTCAATAGTATCTATTTACCGACCACCCGACGTGGTTGTCAAATTCACGGATTGGATAGAATTATTTCAGCAGTTCAAGTCCAATACTCTTTTTTGCGGAGACTTTAACGCCCACCATGATAGTTGGGGACCTATACCTGATGATCGACATGGAAAAATTTTAGCAGACGCAATAGATGATCTAGACCTTGTTGTAATAAATGATGGTACTCCCACTAGAATTAACTCTAGTGGAAATCATTCAGCGGTGGACATAACATTAAGTTCCCATTTTTTAGTTGATAAATTAACTTGGACCGTCTTGGATGATACAATGGGATCAGACCACTACCCAATAGTTATTGACATCCAAATTAATCCTTCATCTTTTTTAATAAATCCCTCTACTAAATGGAATGACACATTTGCGGATTGGGAATTGTTTCGAATACTCTTGGATAAAGATGTTACTGAGTTACTTACTGAAAATAACGTATATGATGCAGCAGCATTTTTCGGGAAGGTTTCCACTGCTGCGAATCGGTCGATGCCTGTTAAAAAATCTTTTACTCCCATTTCTCCTAGACCAGTTTGGTGGGATCAGGAATGTAGTAAGATGGTAGAAAAACGGAAAATGGCCTTAAAAAATTATAGAAATCAATCCAACCATAATAATTATTTAGTATATCAAAACGTAGCTGCCCAAACTAAACGTTTATTTAAAAACAAACAACGTTGTAGCTGGATTAATTTTCTAAATAAGCTCAACAAAAATACACCACTGACCGAAATTTGGAAGTTTGTTAAAGCTGTAAATAACAAAAATTTTCTTTGTCCCAAAAAACCCCTTTCAAAAAAATTAATAGATCAAATTCTAAACAAAATAGGTCCTCCTTCTGCTTCTAATTTTGTAGTAAAACCATTTAACCAATTTCCATTTAATCACGAAGATGAATTATCTTCTTCTTTCACAATGAACGAACTGGATTTAGCGATTAAAAATAGTCGGAATACTGCTCCCGGGATAGATGGCTTTACCTATAAAATAATTTATAATTTACCATACTCTGCTAAACTTTTTCTTTTGCAGTTATTTAATGACTGGTGGAGGAAACAAAAATATTCAGACTGCTTTAAAAATATTATAATTTGCCTTAAACTTAAACCTTATAAAGATCCAGAAATTACATCTTCATACCGTCCAATCTCGTTAATATCATGTGTCACCAAAACATTCGAAAGATTAATTAAGTTTAGATTAGAACATTTTGTTGAATATAGATCCCTATTACCAAGCATTCAATATGGTTTTCGGAGAGGACGAGGAACTATCGATGCTGTTAGTCATTTAGTTTCAGATATACAAATAAGTTTATCCAGAAACCTATATACATTATGTTTATTTATAGACCTATCAGGGGCCTATGATGTAGTTGATCTAAATATTTTAGCAAAAAAAATGGAAACAATTGGAATTAATAAAACCGTATGTGTCAATATTATAAGTCTCTTTCATAATAGAAAAATATTTATTCGGGATCATAATAACGTATTACATGGTCCTCACACAGTATGTAACGGGTTACCTCAAGGGTCTGTATTGAGTCCAATTTTATTTAATATTTACACTGCAGATCTGCATAAGTTAGTAGGTGACAAGTTCAACATGATACAATACGCGGATGATTTATGTTTTTACTTCAGCCATGGTTCATATGGGAAATGCTTAGATGACTTGAAAGAATGTATTCATTTATTAATAGACTGGTTTAGGGACATGGGTTTTAGCGTTTCTCAGGATAAGACTGCCTTGGTATGTTTTACTCGTCACCGAGTTAAAACTGCTAGAGCTGCTTGTCTAGATGGGTTTACGATTCCATTCGTAGACGAATATAAGTACCTAGGTATAGTATTAGATAAAAAATTGCTTTGGACTAACCACATAAAATATATTAAAAAAAGATGCGAAAAAGCCATAAATCTGCTAAAAGTGGTTTCCAAGAAAAAATGGGGGGCTGATGTTACTGTATCGTATACATTTTACAAAGCATATATTCGTTCCATATTGGACTATGGCTGTACATTATATGGGGCAACATCTAAAACGAATCTAATAACTATCGATCGTATACAATACAAAGCATTAAAAATTTGTATGGGTCTAATGATGTCATCGCCTAACCAAGCAGTGCTTGCAGAAATACAAGAACCGCCATTAAATATACGGAGACAGTATTTAGCTGAAAAACAAATAATAAAATACAGGGCATTTAATACGAATATGATCCAGAAAATAGCTTTTATTAACACTTGTAACCTTACAACACCTTATTGGAGAATAAAAAACTCCCCTCCCTTGGCAGATGGCTTTATTAATACCAATCAATATGATATTTGTAAATTCAATAGTCCCAAATATCCAATATATGAATATAGTTATCAAAGTATGATATTTCGGCCAACCATTATATACCCTGAATATACTGAAAACGCTAATTTAAATAACCTAATACTCTCAACCACTTTGAATGCTTTTGGTAAAAATGTTACTAAAATATTTACAGATGGGTCCAAATGTGAAAATGGAACAGGTGCAGCATTTTTTGTTTCAGACATCAACCATGTAGAAAAATTTAGACTAGCAGATACACTCTCTATTTACAGTGCAGAGTCTATCGCGATAAAAAAAAGCCTACTATGGTGCTCACTAAATCCAGTTCAAACGGTTTCTATTATGTCAGATTCAAAGTCCGTTCTGCAAGCAATTGAAGGATCTCCAATAAATATTTATAATCAAGAATTAGTTTGTGAAATAAAAAACTTATTATACAAAGTAAACCAACAAAATAAAAAAATAATTCTCATTTGGGTAAAAGGTCATAGCGGGATTACTGGTAATGAAAGGGTGGATTGTGAAGCAAAAGAAGCTTGTAAATCAGATAAATTTGTAGAATTTTTCTCTTATACCGACTTAACTACAAAACTAAAAAAAGCTATTAAAGTCAGATGGTCAGAATCTTACAATAATTTTAGCAAGACATCTAAAAATCTTTATTTCCAGCTTTACCCACAGCTTCCAAATAGAATACCGGATATAACATTTGATTATATAAAAAGATATACTTCAACAGTAACTCGCTTAAAATTGAATCATGGTCGTTTTCCGGCGCACCTTTATAAATTAGGGATACTTAATTCCCCGTTATGTGACTGTGACAACATGTCCATAGGTGATATTAACCACATATTTCTGGAGTGTAAAAAAAATGAATCGGCTATCTCTAAACTATATAATTCTCTAATAGAATACAACACTCCTCTTCCTCTCAACATTGGTTCTCTGTTATCAAGCCATAATAAACGCGTTTTAGATGCAATAATAAATTACGTTAAAGAAGCTAAAATCGATATTTAACCTTCTAAGCACCTAATATTATGTTCCTACAGGAATATGAATAAAAATGAATTCTGTGGCTAATAGACTATGTCTAAGGCCATCCCTTCCCTCTACACACACACACACAAAAGATAATAATTCGTACAAGTTGTAGGACTGAAAATGCTTAGACTGGGAAATAAAAAACAATATGCAATATAATAATATGACAATCAAATATTGGGAGTATAGTTTGAAAGAAGTAATGGAAGACGATCAGGACAATAATAAGTTTGTACAAGATAAATGCGATATGTGGATTATTATTAACATAAAAGATTTATAGCAACAAAATTGGGAAATTGGTCCACAGATACAAAAAAAGGTAAAATATTGATAGTAATATCATTTCTTTTTCTATTGCTAAAAAAGTTTATCAGCACAAACAATCTCGTTTTATTGAAAAATCACCGATGAAATACCAATTTTTAAAACAGCTGTAAAAAGAAAATTTATGCATTGGCCGAAATCAAATGTTGTTATATTTTCAGCATAATGTTAAAGTTTCTGATTGCAATAACAAAATATAACATAGGATATCGATTGGTGTTCTATATCTATGCAAATTGCTCTTTATTTAAGCGTCGGCCAATATGTCAGTGGCGTAGATGAAAATAATAAAATGGATAATATGATTGAATATCTTTGTAGATATTCAATCGTAAATATCAATTCGTAAGTAAGCAAATACCTGCATTTCTATAGTGGCGTAGAAAAGAGCGAACGAGCTAAAAGGGGAGTGTCTATAGCAATACATCAGAAACTGAAAAAATGTATTAAATCATGGCAAGAAATAGACGAAAGAATTATCCTCATGGAAATTAAGAAAAATGGCCATGAAATAGTGGTACTTGGAACATATGCACCGACGGATGACTCAAGGGTTGCCAGTAAGGAAGAGTACTTTAACAAGTTAACAACTGTTCTAGTCACAATTAATAAGAAGAAAGAAATTTGGATCTTAGGTGATCTTAATGCAAGAACTAGAAAGAGCTCCAACAGAGAAATAGTAGGGAGATATGGAGGAGATATTCTGAACGACAATGGTCAAAGATTAATAGATTTGTGCGAGGCACATTCTTTGAAAATATTAAATGGTTTCTTCCCCCATAAGAATATACACAAATTTACGTGGACGTAGCCTACCAAAAATTTAAAATCAATAATTGACTATTTTATTTAGCGTAAAGATTGTAAACTAAGGACGTAAGGGTGTTTAGAGGGCCAGAATGTGGAAGTGACCACCATACGATTATTACAAAACTAATGGTGACATTTAAGAGAGAACAATCAAGTCACAAAAATGATGAAGTAACAGACATAGGAACAACCATAGAAAACATAAAATATAACCTGGAAAGCTTTAAACAAGATTCGGCAAAGTTTTTATATAAAATTAGAATAGCTCAAAAGATAAAAAATTTGGAAACAAAGGACTTAGACCCTGAAAGTCTGTATGAGGTAATTAAAAAATATATTTACGAAGCGGAAAATGAAGCACTGGGAAAAGTTGAAAATCGGAAAAAAGGAAAACCTGAATGGTTGTCAACGGAACTAGAAGAGAAATTTCTCAAGAAAAAACAAGTATATCACATATGGCTTTAATCCAAAGATCCTCAAGACAGAGAAATATAAGCCAAATGGAATAGAGAAGTTAAAAAAGAAGTGGATAAGGCGAAAAATGTAAACTGGGAGACTAAGTATGATGAACTGAACAGATTTATGGGTGGAACAAAAAAGGCACAAGCTTGAAAAATATTAAAGCAGTTTCGGAAAAATGAGAAAAATGAAGGAAACATTCCTCTCATAAAGTTAAATGAATGGGAAGAATATTATACGAAACTGCTGAAAGAGGATAGAGTAGAGTACAAATGGGACAAGATAAGGAAATTAATAGATAACAGAGACGAAAGACAGGAAATCCCTATAATAACATTATCTGAATTGACGGAAACCTTAAAAGAGGTTAAAAACTGAAAAGCCGCAGGGCCTAGAGACATTCCCATAGAGCTGGTTAAATATGGGCCGACTGCACTTTTAGAATTAATAGTAGACCTTTTTAATAAATGTATGTGTGGAGACCAGAAAATTCCTAAAGATTAAAATAAATCTTATAAAAGCTCCATATATAAGAGAGGGAATAAAATAGACTGTTCAAATTATAGAGGTATTAGTGTAACGAGCTCTGTGGGCCGGTTGTACGGAAGAATAATAAAGAAGAGAGTTGAAATACAGATACAAGATATTGAAGAACAAAGCGGCTTTCGTACCGGGATATCTTGCCTTGATAATATATTTATCCTACGACAAATATTTGAAAAGCGTGTCGAAAGAAGTAGGGAGAACCATTTGGTATTTATAGACCGTGAGAAAGCATATGATAGTGTCCCGTTAAAAAAAATGTTTGAGGTCCTCGAAAGGTCCGGATTAGATTCGACGTATATCCGAGCGATATATAAATTATACGAAAAAGCAGTTAGTTGTGTAAAAATTGGAACCAGAACTTCAAATGAATTTAAAGTCACTAAAGGCTTATAGCAGGGATGCTGTTTATCATCAACACTCTTTAAAATATACGTCCAGGAAGCATTGAGAAATTGGAGAAATAAATGTAGATTTATGGGCATCAAAGTATGACAAGAAACTCTGTGTACATTGTTGTTTGCAGACGATCAGGTGGTTGTTGCAACCGATGAGGAAGATATAAATTATATGAATCGAAAATTATTTGAGTAATATGCCAAATGGGGGCTTACCGGAAACATAAGCAAAACAGAATATTTAAAAATTGTAGGAAATACCACAGATCTGAGGCTTGAAAACGCAGTCATATAAGGTTGCAACCAGTATAAATATCAATGAAGCATCATATCAGCAAATGGCAGAGTTAAGATAGATGTACAAAACCGAATTACCCAAGGGAAAAATTCATCCGAATACTGAATTCATTACTGTTGTCTAATAAAATAAAAATGCATGCCAAACTTCGTGTACACAAAGCAATTGCAGAACCGATTACCACATATGGTGCCGAATGTTGGACGATGACAAAAAATAAACGAGATAAGGTAGACGTTGTGAAAATAGATTATCTTAGAAGATCATGTCGAGTATCGAGAATAAAAATAATCAGGAATGAGGAAATACGAAACCGTACAGGAATTAGAGATAAAAAAAATCCACTAGGAAACTAAGTTCCTGTAGCTGGCTGTATACCATATATCAAAAAAAATTTATTTCAAATCCTTTATAAAAGGTATATAATAAAATGCCCAAACGGGATATCACAAATATATTACAAAATGTTTTCGGATTGTTAAATCCATCATCAGTGTAAACGAGGTATACATGCTATGAGCCACCAAAGTATATGGGTGAAAACCCTTTAAATGATATAAATTTACAGTTGGTTTACATTATATGTGGTTACAAATTATGATGTTTAAGTCACCGTTGGAATTGGTAACTTGGCGACGTATGACCCTACATAGGTAAAATTGTCCTGGGACGAAGTGTCTTTGAGGACCTGTTGATAACAACGAGGAGAGTTGTTAGACACAGATCAAGAAAAAAGGTTTAACTTCCTTGCCATCTTACAAAGTTGCAATTAAACAAATAGCCTATGGCCAGGATAATATGAAATATAATTATTATTGAACTTTAGCTAAATTTTGTTAAGATTTCTAGATGCATATAATCGATAAAAAAGAATCATATTTAAGAAATGTGGTTTTGTGAAAGAAGTAAAGTTATGAAAATTGGAAGTGCGGTCAGAATTATAGAATAAATATCATAATGATAGTACTTATTACAAGAGAATTTGTAGACCATAAAATGAGTCTAATTATAATTTTTGTCTTCTTTGTTAAAGATCAAAGAGGCAAAAAAATTATTAATATTCCCACTACATTAGAACATTTAACTGACAGAAAGTGAGAAACTAAAATGTAGTTAGCACAGATGTCACAGGATGTTGCTATTTCATGAAACTAGCTTCTCTATCAACACAGAGCATAAAGAGAGAGAGAGCGAATATTTATTCTACGTGACAGAAAGAGAGAGTAAATAATGGCAGAGGAAGAAATGAAAACAGGGGAAGAAATACAGCGGAAGAGAGAGGGCGCCAACTATTTTTTAAATAAAAAAAAATAGTAAAAATTAACTGATGATAAACAAATTAACAAATTGTAGCAGTTAAAAATTGCTTAACTGGTTTTTACTATAAACACAATAAATATTAAGTAGTCATGAACATACTTTATTCATTTAAATAACTAGTGTACAGATATGGATGGAAGTATATATTTAATTTTATAGATTAAACTTCTAGTTTCTGGGTTCTGGTAGTTGAAATTTGATTTTTAGTAACAAAATATAATCCATCTTCACCAATCTGAAAATAAAGTTAATGTTAATTATGTAATGTCGAATATCATGTAATAAATGACTTACCTTTCTGCCTCTCTATTTTGTAGAAGGTGTACATAATTATTAATTTTCAACGAAAAGTTAAATTGTTTTATTCTTCTCGGCCAGCTGTTTTGACTTTGTGAAAAATGTCAACAAATGTATCGATCTGAAGTTAAACACCTGTTGTCTTTGGTTTATTGCTTCGAGTAAGGTCGTCTCACTGTTCGAGAATCTATGATTGTCTGCTTATAATTTAGGCGGTTTTTCAAGAAAGTCGTTGTTCTAAGGCCCAAATTTACCATAGACTGTTAATTAACCTAGGGAATTTTTTCTCTATGAGATTGGTCTTCTGTTTGTCTCTGACATTAGTCATCAAATCATCACTTCCTATTTTTTGTAAAATTTTTGGCTTTATATTAAGCCATGGCCGAAATAAAAAGGCTTTTGCATTTTTGTCGGGTTTAGTTGCCTTGTGTCCCCTAAATTTCGAGAGGGGACTAGCTGGAAGCCTATTCCTTTTCGAGGAATTACCATTTTCGGGGTAACTTATTCTGCTCCTGAATCCTGTGCAACCACACGTGGGTCCAACCACTAGTTACAGTCCCTGATGCCTCCAATTTGTCGGCGATAATAGGGCTGTGGAAAAATCAGTTAGTTACCACCAACATCACTTCAATCCCAAGAAGACTTCTCGATTTTTGCTTCCTGAAAGCATGGCCATGTGTTCGTGTTCGAGCCATTGTTCTCTGCTCCAACTTTAAATTGCCTCCAGGACTCCTTCAAACTTCTCCAAATCAACCTCTACCACCTAAGCTGCTTTGGGAATAGTAGGCTTGAGAACAGGTTTTTTTTTGCAATTTTTTATTTTTTTTTTAAAGATAATATCTTACAGAAAGTTATTTTGTTTTATGATATACCGCAAATAGTGGCTTAAATATTTTTTCTTTAAGTATTTTTAATAAAATATTTCAATAAAGTGTAAACCCTTATAGCTATAAAAGGTACTAGGTATAATATAGTTTTTTTTCAAGAATCAAAGTAATGAGTTATAATTTTTTTTAATACTATACCACTAACTCACGTAGTTAGGTATATATATTTAATTGTTTAAATATTAATATATTTTCCAATTACTAAGTACATTTATAAAATGTTATTTTTTTAAACTTTCAATCTAAAGGTCACTTTGCAATGTCATATTGACTATTATTTTTTTATGTACTTACGGCTCAATTAAATATTTGCTATTTTTCAATAATTTGTTAAATTTCTATTTAATTAAAATAAAATAAAACAAGCTTTTGTTAGTTAAATCTGTGTTTTGATTTTGGAGTCTACAATTTTGCAATTTTGGTAATATTAGTTTTTTTGGTAAGTAAGAGTTAAATCATTTAATCGCAGTCTTCATTTTTCTTTGTTTGGTGAAGTATTACTTAACTGTATAAATAAAGTGGCGCTCTGGGCACGACTATTTTATAATTCAATTTCTACACATTAAATTTAAATTGAAATTTCACTTTTAATTTTAACATTTTTTTTATAAACTAAAGCAACAGTATCTACGACCATTGCTCGCCGATGAACAGCTGCCGCTAGCATATGTAGCAAACAGATCAGTTGCTGACTTTCCATCATTAATTCTAAAATATTGCTACATATTAAAATGGCGCCCAACGCCCAATATATAATTTGATATACTATAATAGAATTTTGGTCTGCATTAATTCCGCCGCCACTGCAAGTTCATAACAAAACTAACCACACGTTCATATTGCTGTGTTCTGTCATTATTTTTCATAGGCTAAATTATACTTTTTCATGTAGTGCAGCTTTACCTTATCTCCCATTTTGAAACTTTCATCCGAATAATTAATACACTGACATTTTTAATATTTTGATAGATTCGATTAAATTTGTATACTTACTGTCTATGTTTGGTGATAAAAATTTTATAGTTTATGAGTCGTAACATGAAGCGTTTTAATTTGGAATTTAAAAATGAATAAATAATGGCCTAAAACATTTAAAGATATGCAGAGGAAATAACGGATATACACAGAGGATATAACTAAAACAACGAAAAGTGAAAATATTGATTGTTATAATTCATTTCACAACATTGAATAAATAGTGAAATCCGTAAATTATCCATATTTAGGCTTACTTGATCAAAAATAAAGTCAGCATCATAATGGGGGATTTCAATGCAAAACTTGGGGCCTAACGGAAAACGTCTCTAATCGTACCTTTTGGGTTAGGACAAAGAAACGAACGAGGCGACAGACTAGAAATATTCGCAGAAGATATCAAGCTAGTGGTTCTGAAGACATTTTATAAACTACCGCCGAGGAGATTGTATACATGGAAGGCACCAGCAGATAAACCCCATAACGTAATTAGAAACCAGATAGATTATATATTGGTAAATAGAAGATTCAAAAACAGTTTTAAATCTGTCAAAACATATCCAGGAGCGGACATTGAATACCACAAGCTGACCACATACCTTTAGTGGGAGTCATGGATGTGAGACTGAAGACAATAAAAAAAAATCTAGACCTAACTACGACATGACAGCCCTGCAACATTCGGAAGTTAAAAAGCAAGTGGGGGAATATATTAACAACCAAGTTAAACAACTAAAAGAAGAAAATAACATCCAACGAGAAATCAATCAATTCCAAGAAATAATTAAGAAAACTAAACAAGATCTGCTAAAACCAAGCAATGAAACAAAGAAGAAATCTTGGATGACTCCAGAAATCCTTCACTTAATGGAACGCAGAAGGTTAATTAATGGAAATAAACATGAGTTTAAAAAAATGCAGGCTTACATCAGAAGAAAAATAAGAGAAGCTAAAGAAAAAGAAGCTGTAGAGAAATGTACAGAAATAGAAAGACTACAAGCCAAGCATGACAATTTTAATGTACACAAAAAGGTCAAAGAAATAACGGGTACTTTTAAAAAGCGAACAAAAATGAAACTCATAGACACCAATCGAAAATTAATCATTGACACCCAGGAGATGAAAGACAAATGGAGAATATATTTGGAGACACTTTTTCAAGATCAAAGAACGGATTATAATAGGCATCCATTTTCAGAGAGGATGACGGGCCCAGAACTACTTAAATCCGAGCTAGAGGAAGCAATAAAACTAATGAAAAGCAGAAAAGCTGTAGGGCCTGATAATATCGAAGCTGAATTTTCAAAACTCTTGGCGAAAAAAGGAATAATTTGGATCACAGCTGTCTTCAATAAAATATACAATACAGGAACCATTCCTGATAAATGGCTAGAATCAGAATTCATAGCGATACCTAAAAAACAGAGAGGCACTTTTCGGAGTACAGGTACTGATTCAAAGATGCAATGACGTTAACTGCGACGTATACGCGTGCATGATCGACTATGAAAAGGCATTTGACAGAGTTCAACATCAAAAGATGATAAACATTTTAAAAGAGGCAGACCTGGATTACAAAGACCTCAGAATAATTTCAGAACTCTACTGGAATCAGACCGCATATATGAAAATTAACGGAGAAGAAACAGATCACATAAAAATACTACGTGGAGTTAGACAGGGATGTACCCTATCGTCGTTGATAATTAACATGTACTCAGAGAAAATTTTTAACGAGGCTCTTTACGGAATAGACGAAGGCATCCTTTTAAATGGTGAAAGAGTAAACAATGTTAGATATGCCGACGACACCATGGTGATAGCAGATAGTTTAGAGGGACTTCAGAGGCTAATGGACAGAATAGACGAGTACAGTCAACAGTACGGACTAAACATTAATACCCACAAAAGGAAACAAATGATTATTACCAAGGAGAATATAAACGGGGCTCATCTATACATTAATGGGACGCAGATAGAGCGAGTAAAACACTATTGTTACCTGGAAACTATTATTAACAAACAGTGGAGCAATTTACAGGAAATAAAGTGCCGCACAGGAAAGGCAAGAACGGTCTTTAACAAAATGAGCGCCATCCTCAAAAGTCACAACATATCCCTTGATACAAAAATGAGACATTTGAGATGCTATGTTTTCTCTGTGTTGTTGTACGGGGTGGAGGCATGGACGCTCACAGACACCACTATTAAAAAACTTGAAGCATTTGAGATGTGGCTTTACAAAAGAATGCCGAGAATATCATGGACAGTAAGGATCACGAACAAGGAAGTTATAGGAAAAATGAAGAAGGAACCAGAGATTGTGTTTACGATCAAACGCATAAAATTGCCATATCTGGGACACGTTATAAGAAATCAGCACCGTTATTCTCTGCTACAGTCTATATTGCAAGGTAAAGTCAAAGGTAAGCGAGAACCCGGTAAAAGGAGAATATCATGGCTGCGGAATTTAAGAACATGGTTTAAGCTTCAACGGAGCTGTTTCGAGCCGCAGCGAGCAAAGTTATGATTGCCAATATGATTTCCAACATCCGAAACTGATAGGAACCAGAAGAAGAAGAAGAATGCTTACCATATATATGAAACTCTTAACCGGGACAGTAAATGGTGGATATGGTAAAGTATAAAAAAACGATTAAGCTGCTGCCAAAAATTTTTATTAATAAAATACCTACTTTTGGTACCATTCATACTTGTATGCACTTTTTTGATAAAATGTTATTTTTTTTATGATTTTTTATTTATAAAAAACGTTACATGTCATAATAAAGTTTAATTTACAATATAGTAATGCTTGTATGGTAGACTCCAACATACGGCCTTTATCGTCCGATCAAATATGTTTCATCATCGAGAAGACACGCTCTAAAGGAGCGGAGGTACCTGGTAAGCACAAAATATATTGCACCATTTTTACCAGGTTAGGTGTATCGATGTGTTGTTTATGAAAATGTTTAAAAAGTAGAAACAATTTGTCAACATAATCAATTTGTATCGTCGTGGAATTCCATTGATCATTTCTTGATGCTATAAAAACTTTCGTAAGTGACGTCTTGTCAAAAAGGTTGGCAGTATTAATATTTTGTCGATCGTCCGAATCGTGTATTTTGTATAATTTCAGCAGATCCATCGATTTCGTCCCATTTCAATACGTGATTCACTCCAATCCATTCGAAAATGTCTGCTCCTCCAAAACTGTCTCTCCACAATTCAATGTATGAAATGCATCGTCCATAAAAATCAGTTACTTCTGTTTGAAATTTATTAATATCCTGGCTACTACCAAGATTCTTTAATACTAATTGTTTCGCTCTTTGTTGGACAAAATTGCCGTCCATGCGTTCTTGAAGATTAGATTTCAATGTTCTTAATTCCAAAATAATGTCAGTCACACTTGCTTCACTTTTTTCAATGAGTAGTACAGTCTTGTTAAAATTGTTTAATTTCCATGCACAAACCAAAAATATAACTCATCCGTTTTACCTTCAATAAAATCTCACATTGCACGTGGACAGTTATCTTGGGAAATAAAATATACTTTAAGGCTTATCCTCGAAAATTCTAACGGTAAATTTCAGTTTGCTATCTCTATTTCAAAAATTTTTTTCTTTACGAAAACAAAATCTGTTCATGAAGTAATATTCTAAACTTCGTTTAGATCTCTTTCAAGCCCAGGTCAAAAATGCGTTTACCTTTTACTCGAGCCGATTATACACCGAGACAACCCCTGCAGTGACAGGTTTTGGCTTACAATAAGACCATAAATCTCTTTAGTGGTATTTTGAGTAAATATAATAACAGATTAAAGTAATACAATCTATTCATTAATTTACAATGTAACAAATGTACATACATAATTTATTTGTTATTTTTTTACGGAAAAATTGGCTGTCTGAAGTTTAACGTAGATTAAAGTTTACGGAAAATAAAAATTATAAAAAAAGATTATTATATATCATAAAAATTTGATTAGTATCACGATCATTAAAATTGATAAAATGAAACGATATAAATATAGAATTATGTCTAATGTTTCTTCAGAAGGTGTTTCAAATAAAAATTATAATAAAAATCTTGAAATTTTTGTAGCATATTTTCCCACAGTTCCATATATTTATCAATCTTTTCGAATGAAATACTTTTTGGGGTCCATACCGCAAACTAACAGTATTCTCTATTCGATATAAATAACAAAATAACTGTCCTTGCACTGGATAGTAATAGAAATCAGTTCTTTTTAAAATTTCTTAAAGGAAGGAATAATTTAGTCACGCTATCATTTCCAATTTTGATTTTTGATATTGAATTTGATAGGTTGTGATTTATTACACCAAAATCTAATAAAATATACCATGACACAAGAAATAGTTTCAGAATAAGTTTGATGTGTTGTTTATTATCATTCAGTAAGAGACTAATTTACTTCTTACAATGCTAATCTAACAGACAATTATTATTGTCCAATGAAAGAAATAAGATAATTTACTTGTGTGCTTGTGGTTAGTAAACGTCGGCCCTATGCAACTAATTGTCAACAAAGAACGGAGTACAAAAGTTTAGATTTATGAGATTTATGAGGAGCATTTATGAAACTTAAATGTATACTGAGTACTTATTTCAAAAATTTACAACTAAGGATTTAATTTGTTATATGTAAATATACTCCTAGATCTAGAGAAAATGGGAGTGCGACAATGGGAATTACTGGCAAAGGACCGACAAACATGGAAGGCAATAGTAACCGCGGCAAAGACTTACGAAGAGTTGTAGCGCCATTGATGATGATGATGATGATGATGAAATATCTTCTTCTTCTTCGGGTTCCTTCTCCTAGCGGAGGTTGGAAATCATCATCGCTATTTTAACTTTGTTGGCCGCATTTCTGAATAATTCTAATGAGCTGCAGCCGAACCACTCTCTCAAATTTCTTAGCCAGGACATTTTGCGTCGTCCTGGGTTTCTCTTCCCTTGTATCTTCCCTTGCATAATCAACCTCAGTAATACGTACTTCTCACCCCTCATTAAATGTCCCAGATATTGAATCTTTCTAATTTTAACAGTTTTTATGACTTCACATTCTTCACATTCTTTTCATTCTTTCTTCATTCTTTAACTGATGAAATACACTGTATAACAATTTATATGGATGTAAAATATGGATCATGAAGGATAATATGATGGACATTTTGACATTTAAGGATGTACGTTGAAAAATTAAGGCAAATATCGAGCACAAATTTAATAATCAAATCGTGCCCAAGTACTTTTGCTTTCTACAGCATCATCAGGGGAATCTGAAATAAGCCAAAAAAAGTTTTTTAAATGAAGAAAATTAATAAACTTCGATAAAAAACTCGAAGTTAATGGATGATAAAAGTTTTTTGTGATTAACATTTTAGACTTACTTCGTCAAATTTGGTCTATTCAGCAAGCGCAGATGCCCCTGATGATGCTGTAGAAAGCGAAAGTACTTGGGCAAGATTTGATTATTAAATTTGTGCTCGAAATTTGCCTTCATTTTTTAAAGTTCATTTATTCGAGCATTTAACCTTATATCAATAATTTAGGATGTGACTCAGGTAGATGATAAAGTATGGCAAAGACGCCATAACTATAAACTAAGACTACATTAATTTACCAAAACGATACTCTCAAATAATTGACTCCTCCATCTTGGAAAGATATTTCAGAATTAAACAGGAAGAAACATACATAGAATTGACAGATATTACAGCAGGGCTGCCACAAAGAAGTGTCTTTACCTTTTGTATACGTGTTATATTATTGTCCTAGAAAATATACAATTGCAACATTTACCGAAGATATTGCTATCATAGCAATATGCAAAACCAGCGAGGAAGCGACAAAGAAATTACACAGATGTTAATCAAATATATACTCCAGGGAAATAAGCAAAAAATAGACCATGTTCGTGTCACTCAATAATCCAGGTCGCTGACAACTTTTTTAGTTATTGTAGACCTCTAGGAAGAAAACCTACTTCTTTTTTTGCCTTGAATTTGGAGCTGTTTTTTAATTATTGACAATTTAATGCAAAAAACGCGACTGTTGCTATGATTATTGATACTAGTATTAAAAAAAAATAGATTTTTGGAAGAAAATTGTTTTGCACGAATTGTTTAAACAAACTAGACTATTTATTAATCAATTAATATATAAACAAATTACTATTTCCTAATCTACGTAGAAATTACATACAAATTAAAAATAGATCATACAAAATAAAAAAATAAGAATGATCAAAATCCATTGAGTAGATCCGGAGATATAGAAAATTTTATTAGTTTGAAATTGCTTGTTCGGTTTGGATTTGTAGGTTCTTCCTAGTCACCATTTGAACTACATTTTTGAAAATTCGTAGAGGGTCCTGTAAAGGTACAATGTTTGTGCAAATTTTTTAACAAAAAATACAAATCCCATTCCTTAACATGGCAAAAAATGAGGTTCCTTAATTATTATAATCAAATTAGCTGTGAATTATCATCTTTTCTTTGAATTGATCTACTACTTGTTGTAATTGGTCATAAAACACTTCCCTTGTTGTTTGAGGCTTATTATTTTCTAGGCCGTATACTCCGATAATGTTCAGGTTTTCCTTCTCCATTGTTATCTTTGATGTTACTATTCTTTCTGATATGTATTGACACTCTTTGATGTAATTTTGATACCTTTGGTGTATTAGTAAGGCTACACCTTCTTTGGCCCTGTTTTCTTTTGCTACTCCACTGTAGATTAGTATGTATTTACCTAATTTTGATTGACCTTTTTCTTTATTTTTTGTTTGTTGTAGAGCACAAATGTCTATTTCTTTCTCTTTCAACACTTGGGTTATTTCTTGGTCCCTTGAGTTGAGTGATCTGATATTCCAAGTAATTCTTATCTGGGTTTTGGATGTTTTTCGCTTGTCCTTATTTCTTGCCGTAGTCGTCTTCATAGTATCAATCCGCTTCCGAGACTGGACATTGTTTCTTTGAGCAGTATTTGATTTTACGATTGGTAGGTTGCTAACCAATAAATATAAATAATTAAATTTCATATTCAAATACTGCAAATTTGGTTATTACTCTGAGCTCATGTAAAGAAGAAAAGAAAATAATAATTCTGATTGAAATACAAAAAAAATGTACTGGATGATTGACCAAAACTCTACGCTATTTCTATATAATAAATTATTATTTTATAGGCAAATACTGAAACAATTGTATTATTATAAAAACAGTATAAATATTTAGAGATAAAATGGAAAATCAACAGAAAATATTTCTATTCATATAAAAATTTAATAAAATTATAGGTACTTACTGCTTATTTATATAACATTTCCTATTTTAAATACAATAAACACACTGGTTTGTCAAAAGTCGGAATAAGCCCTAATAACATGATATAAGGATACCAGATATGATATTGCCACGCACTAAACTCGTACACTCACGCGCATGACGTCACCTTGTGCTAAATTTTCAAAATGTATTTATGCTTGCGGATGAAACGAACTGTTGAAATTCTAATATAATTTACTAGATGTTTTATTTACTACGTGAATTTAAGCCTAAGTATTTAAATTAATATATTAAAAGAGGTTAATCTTTGTAAATGGGTATATTTATTTAAAAAACCCTTAAAAGGGCCACATCAATAAAACAAACGTTTTCGGACCACACAGTCCATCATCAGGTTTTTAAAATCGAAAAATGCTAGGTCACAATGCCTGAGCCACCAAAATACTAGGGTAAAAACCCTTTAAATTACATTTAGTTATGAAATATTGTACATTGTGTTGTAAAATAACTGTGAACTGAGTTCCCAGCTGTTCTCCGAGTGTAGAGGTTCTCTCTCACCGGCTCTGGAACCCGATTGAGCCATGTGTTACCTCTAGTCAAATTTAATTTAATACTGAACATCACAGTTATTTTACAAAACAATGTACAATATTTCATAACTAAATGTAATTTAAAGGGTTTTTACCCTAGTATTTTGGTGGCTCAGGCATTGTGACCTAGCATTTTTCGATTTTAAAAACCTGATGATGGACTGTGTGGTCCGAAAACGTTTGTTTTATTGATGTGGCCCTTTTAAGGGTTTTTTAAATAAATATACCCATTTACAAAGGTTAACCTCTTTTTGCTATACGTGGTATACAGCCAGCTACAGGAATTTTTCCTTGTGGATCTTTTTAAATATATTGTAATATATTGTAAAAAATAAACAATTTTCCCATAAGAGTGAAGTTTGATGGAGGGAGCCATGGCCGAATGCCACAAATTGCAAACTATGGAATGTGATTTTCATACAATATATATTTTATATATAGTAGTTAGGTATTATTGACTGACATGTTAGGTAAACTATTTCTTTTGAGGTTGCAGTCATTAATAGGGCAGAATAAGTAAAACTCTTTGTTCTTTTATTTAGCTTTCACAAAAATTTATTAGCTTCTTCAGGATATGCTAAAATATGGTTATAATTATTTAATCTCCTACCTAGATATATATTAGGGCAGGATAAGTAAAACTCTTTGTTCTTTTATTTAGCTTTCACAAAATTTATTCGCTTCTTCAGGATATGCTAAAATATGGTTATAATTATTTAATCTCCCAACTATATAAGTATTCAACTAGTGAATTCACAGGTTAATCTGTCGTTCAGGTTGGCAAAATAAAAAACAGAAGTCAACTACTTCGTAAGTTTATAGCAGACATTTCGCTTTATACTTCTAAAGCTTCATCAGTTCTAACTCAATATGTAGTATGAAAGATGTTATTATATATGCACTTAAGTGTACTCATTATTTAGAACTATTCGCAGAAACGAAGATTTGACAAAATTTTAAAAGTACATTTGGCTTCATTTAAAGATGGTTCTCCAATGAAGACAAACAAAACACTGGTGAGTGTTAGTAATACTACATATTGAGTTAGAACTGATGAAGCTTTAGAAGTATAAAGCGAAACGTCTTCTATAAACTTATAAAGTAGTTGACGTGTGCTTTATATTTTGCCAACCTGAATGACCGATTCATCACTTCAATCACTTTTAACAAAGTGCTTAGAGCAAACACGAGCAAATTTAACATTAAAATTATCCTGGCATTTACACAAATGTTTCCAAACAGCTTGCATTTCCTTGTCTTTTGGAAAGCTATAAAATGCTGTACCGGGTACAAAACTCTTGCACATATTGTCAACGGCACAACCATACACTGCACACCTCATATCGGGAAAAATTTAAAGCCTTGTAACCCTGTAGCCTGATTAAATATTGGCTATGAACCGTAAATGTACATAAACGTCAAAACACAATATGGCGAAATTTAGCACAAGCTGACGTCACAAAAGTCATGCATAAGCCACGCCCACATGCGCGGTATCTTATCTGTTTGTATTTGTATCATGCCCTAATAATGTTATTCAACTGTATTTATCCTCCTCCGAGGGTTTTACCTACCTGGCGAGAATCCAGAAGCTACCGACAAGGACAGCCTGTGCTGACGGAGAGAAAATTGCGTTTAGCAAAAATTTGAAATTTTTTAAAAGTTTATATCAAATAGCTGCTTTGTGTTACACTTTATGTTAAAAATAAAAACAGATTCGGAAAGTGGGTCAAATTCTGTAGTGCCCTATTTAAAAAAAAATTGTTTTCGTTTATTTTAACCAAAAATATTTGAAAAAAAAATATTGTTTAAACAATTTATTAATTTACAACCAAATAGTGCACTAGAACTTTTTTAGACCTTCCATATAAAAAAAGAATCATCTCAATATCTGTCATAGTTTTTGCGTTATTTGATATAAACTTTTACATTGGAATTTACCTATGCCCAGAATCGCGAGGATCGGCCTTAAGTCATTTGAATATATTTAGAATTTTCCCAAATGCCGGCAAAACCGAAAGAAATCTGGTATTTACATGTTAGATTAGGTTTTTATATTCCACATCTACACATTCAGAGAATTCCTTCAAGTAAGTTACTTGAACTGTTTAGATATGAAAATGTTTATACATTTTGACAACTAGTGATTCAATTTCGATTGGTAAACCATCTACAGCATCTTAAAGTGCATTGAGTTCTTGTTTAAGTATGCTGTAAACATTATTTTGTCCTATTCTTTGCACTGCTCCAAAATGTGTATTACAATTGTCGCCACAAAATGCAGCTACTTTTTTTGTAATGTCATAACGACGTACTGTTGAAATTATATTTTAAGTCAATATTTTCAATGTCTTACCCTGAACGGACTCAAAATTTAACAGTTTCATATGTACACCTTCTAATGGTAAAAAGTATCTAACAATAATCGATGCTAGTTTGATGTGCTTTTTATTTGAGGCGTCGTTAGTAACACTTACGAAAAAAGCCTTCTGTAAGTTGGTGTGTAACTCTGAAAAAGACAAAGGTGCCAACATATTATTTAAAATGATCGGTTCACATTTGGTTCTCGCAACCCAAAATTTTAGTTTAAAAAATTTTGAAATCAATTTCGACGTACAATCAGATGTTTTAAAGCTTATATCATGCATTTCCGAGTGATAAGCAAATGTGGCCTCTTTAGTTGCCTTAGGGATGGGAAAAGCCTAGCGGTTTTAACCGAAAACCGGTTTTTTTACTTCGTAATAACCGGTTTTATCGGTTGTTTTTTGTCCAGGTTATAACCGGTTTTTTATTTTTAAAGTAAAAACCGGTTATTAGGTTTTTACGGTGATTAGGATTAGGTTAGGTATTATTTTGGATCCCAATCATAATAATTATTATTCTCAAGTAATTATTCCCAACAAAACCATAATTTAAACTTTATTTTAGTTTATAAATACAGAAGCAAACTAAAAGTGCAAACTCATATTAGCCAGAAACAATTAAGTTTTATTATAATATTTCGTTGAAAAGGTATTTGAAATCATAATATTTACATAAGTAAGAAGTGACCTGGTACATCATCTATTTTTCACACTTGACTCTTGACATTGAAAGTGGGTGAATGGCTTTTGCTGTTTACCAAAAATAATGTTCTGACTATGAATATCGAATTACCGATTACGAATAGGAATCTCCAAGGATTTTCCTGCGTTTTCAAAACGATACACCATCACAGTAAATAGAATATTAAATGAGTTAAAATGTTCCTATTATACAAATATACAAACGTGTTAAAAGTAATACATCATAATTTTTTTTTTGATGGTAGTAAAAATAAAAGATGAATTGCATTATCCAATTTATTTTTAAGTAAAGTATTTATGTTGATATTATTTTTTTAATTCCCATTTGAAAGAGTTTGGGAAATTTTTTATAAGTTGAAACGGTTGGGAATTTTTTTTGGTTTGGGGGGAGGGGAAAATTGGTGGATATTTGAGAAGATTATATTTTTAAATGGTAAATTAAATTTGCATCATTAATTAAATGCAATAATGGCATATTATATTCTACTCTCATAATATATTCAATGACAATAGAACCTGAATTATTTCAGCGCTCTTGTTGAGCAGTAGTATAATATTATATTTAATAATAATGAATAGATATAATAATAATAATAAAATAATAAATAAATATAATAATTAATAGAATAAAATGGTTGTATTAAAAATTGTGTTTTATTTTTATTGATATTGATGTTTTTTCGATAGTTTTACAGAATTTTGATCATATTGATATCGAGTCGAATATAGTTCGCCAAGTATAGCTGAAAGTGTAAAGACCTCGCACTCGCACTGACGGTCCAGACCGTTTGTATGTGCGTTCTCACTTCATTGTTAGCGCAGGCAATAGGAATTTTACACTTTCAGCTATATTTGGGGAACTATATCGCAAACTAAAGTGCATTGTAAATTTACCTTTGTAATCTATTGGATTAAAAAAACCGAAAACCGGTTTTTGCAAAAACCGGTTTTTTTGCCGTTTATAACCGCCAGGTTAAACTGTAAGCAAAAAAAAACAGTATAACCGAAAACCGGTGTTTTGTCAAAAACCGCTATCACTAAGTTGCAATAATTAACTCGTTTTGAATGGTATCATCATTTAAAAAAAAATTGAAAGAAGAAGTACTGGCAATCGTCGTTACACCAGTCTTGTGTTTTGCAAACTTTAAGTAATCTATAATAACTGCTCACCCACCGTGTGAAATTACAAATTCTGAAAAACGTTGCTGGCATTTATCCTGCTATTGTCACTACAAAGATTTTTAGTAAGTCAGCAACTGATGGAGAATACATCATTTATGTTTTTTAAATAACAAACATATAAAATCAGAATTTGATGTTTATTAAAGGTGAACTAAATGCACGACCAAATACTTACCATATCGGGATAGTATTATGAGGTTTTTTTCCTGGGTTTTCCCTAATAATTTACTAAGGAATCACTGACAGGACAGTTGTACTGTCAATACGACATGTTTTTGTCTTTTTAAATAATTACATGTTATGATTTTTTTCTGACGGATATTCTCAAGTTAAAGTTAATTTCATGTAATCGAATGAACTAGCTTAAAATTAAAGTCGTCCCAGGAACGCAACTCAACAATATTGACAATATCATTTTCAAATTGTCTACTTCAAAAGGTATAATGTATGTCTGAATTTTATTAAAACAATTTTTTCACTAAGTAACAAATAAAAACAAAATTTATTTAATTTACTAATATTTTTATTTTGAGAACGATTTTCGAAGTGGAAATTGAAACGTCAATAAACGTAGGTACATTAACCTTTAATTGTGGTTTATTCCGATTTAAATAGTAATTATTAAATTAAAATTTAAATAAATCGAAAATAACTTACGATATTGGGATTGCATTTTGAAGTTCTTAGTACATAATCAATAGACCAATTATTATGTTGTGGCTTAGTTTGCCTCTAGAAACCGATTTCGTATTATGTTATAAAATAAACTGAAAAGCAAATAAAAACCCCGGAATTGAACGTTGTTTAATAAACATGCCATGAAAAAATATTTCGTCAACGCTTCAAAAGATTCACAAAAAATTAATCGTTTAAATTCGACTCAAACAATCTGTTTTCATGAACCTCTTGACTGTAATTTTTGAAAAAGAAAATTAAAAGCTTTATTTTTTTGCTACACAAACATTTATCTAGTCAAACATTTTTTTTAATTCCCGTCGTACCTGAAAAAGTTTTAGGCCTACCAAGATTTTTTTTATTTTTGTCGTCTTAATCTTTGAGTTGTCGAAATCTAAAAGCACTTAGGACAAGCAAAGTTTGATTTAAATCCTTTAAAAAAGAACGGCTTTAATAAATTTTAAAAAATCCTAATATTTGAAAATAGACCAGTCAATATGTCGATTTAATTTAATAAAATAATTAAATAGAACTTTAAATGATCAATCAAATTAACTTTAATATATTCTATATCATATTATTGCATTATTAAATAAAATTTATAGAAGTCAAGCTATGGGATATCAGTGGAATTGAAGGGTGAAAGTTTCTAAGGTGCTAAGTGGCAAAACTTTTGATTTTGAGTTATTGTCAAGAAATAGCCCCAGACTGTCAAATTTATTATTATTAATTTTGTGGTGATAAAAGGGTACAGTTTGTTGTAATGAGTGAAGTGATTACCCGAAGAAGTAATGGTACTGGCAGCTTTGGCAAAGAACAAACACAACTTAGGGAGCCTAGTAAAGTAAATAAAACAAGAAAACGTAAAGATATAGCAACAAAACCGTTGCCGAACACAATAGGTTTCTAACATAACCTTTTATGTTGCACTCAGTCTTACTTTATATATTTTTTATTTTTAGGTGATTTTGTAGCATTTTTATATTCTTTAATGGTTTTTCCCTTATAATTTACTATGGAATTACTAACAGGAAAATTTTACTGTCATAATGTCATGTGTTTGTGTTTTTAAAGACGAATTACATGTTATGACTTTTTTTCTGACGGATATTCTCAAGTTAAAGTTGATTTCATGTAATCGAATGAAATATCTTATAAGTAAAGTAAATTATTAAAAGAATTTTTCACTATGTAACAAAAAACAAAATTTGTTTAATTTACTTTTTGTATTTTGAGAACGATTTTCGAAGTGAAAATTGAAACGTCAATAAACGTATTTTTATCTTTAATTGTGTCTTATTCTCAGTTATATAGTAATTAATTTAAAAACAATGTGTCTGCCATCATAGTGAATGAATCCACTCTTAACACAAAATCACAAAAAACTGACTCAGGTCCCTTTCTGAAATGAGCTGTTTATATGATCTGGGGTTAATATATACTTTTAAAATATATAATTTACCATACATAGTGCATTAAGACTAATAATATACAGTGAACGGCTAAATTATGGAATATTATCATTATTTCGAGAACCGTCGAGTTTTGAGAGAAATTTTGAAACAGGTCGATTTGTGTTATAAAATACTCATCTTATAACGTACATGGAGTAGGGATGACAATTTTAATGTAGTTGTATAGTTGTCAACTCACTAGGTGGTTCATTTTCACTCAAATATTTGTTACTCAGTGCTAACTGCAACAGTTTTTAACCTTCAGGTCGTTTTTCCATTAGCGCTGTCGATAAAACATAAACAATAAATCATCGAGCAAAAAGACAAAAGAGGGAATGTAAAGGTAGTGGGTGCAAAAATATTGTTAGACAGGAAGTGCGATCTTTAAGAGGCCACATTCAAGAAGGAAAGAGAGTCTCTCTCCTTGTTTGACATCAAATTTAGTTGGGTTATGTTATTGTTTGTCCCAAGCGTCACATGAAATCTTATTTATATTGAAGTTTTTTAACAATTGTGTCGCATTTTAGACTATTACCGTTAATAATTAATTAAAACTTTCTCGTCTAAGACACATTCTAAAAAATATTATATAGCTACTGTTAATAAGTGTCTGAAAATCTAAATTTGGCGCATTCGCATTTCCGGATATGTCCGCCATCAGAGGCCACTTTTTTGGTCTCCTATGCATAAGGGTTAGATTCCCCCTTTTGTCTTTTTACTCGATGCCATAAATTCACTTAACGTCAAAAAAGAAAACTTTAAGAAACATAACCTCAAAAACGCACACCACACAAGCTGCCAATATTTCAGCTTATTTGTTGATAGTGACATATTATTTTGTACACAGTTATTGCATGTCCTGGATATACAATATTCTGCCCTTTCTCTTTTAATTGCTAAGAGTACAAATATTGTATGTTTGGACATGCAACAATTCTTCGCTTGGATGCAGAAGTAGCCTATGTCCATTTTTGCCTAATTTGATATTTTAGGTCAATAAAAGTAAAAGCATCATTACATTGGATGCAGAAGTATTGTATGTCCATCTTTACAACTAGTGCTCATATCGACTAAACCTCGAGCTAGCCTATGTTCAGCACCATTTTTAGTTTTCATGCAGAATCAGTCTATGTAGGAGCACCGCAGTGAACCGATCGTATCTCCGTCGCTTAGCCGGACATAGACTAGTTCTGCATGAGTTTACCGTGAAGATAGACTATTTCTGCATAAATTTACGTATAGATATTAAGGACATAGGCTTATTCGCGATTTAAAATAGCTCCGATAACGAGGAAAATGGGCCCAAAGTTGTTTTGTTGGATCAGGAACCTGATCAATAAGTCTCAATAGACAGTCACGCAAAAGAAAAAGAAACAGGAGAAGAAATATAAAAAAGACATCTCGAAATAGCGGAAAGGAATACAACTCTTGGAAAAATAAACTTTAACCATCCAGCAAAATAAAAGATGCATGTCATTGTAGAATAAAATGTAGCGAGAAAATTTCTAAAAAAGAAAGGCAATCTATATTTGATCGTTACTGGAATCTTGGAGACATCAACAGACAACGAGATTTCATTTCAAAATAAGAGCAAAGAAAAAATAAAGAAAGAACAAAAATTAACCGAAAGAATAAAAATTTTGCTGTAGAGAAAAATGAAGAATCGCCTTCTCCAAACCAACAGAGTAGAAGAACCTTCACGTTTGATTAATCTTTAATAAAGGGGAACATCAAAGTTCCTGTGTGTAAGATTTTCTGTTCAAATACTTTTTGTATAAGTACCCAGGTTGTTAAAACTGTACTTAATAAAACTTGTTTCACTGGTACGATTTCCCAAGACAGAAGAGGAAAGGCCTGCAAAAACTTCTTACTCAACGAATCTGTCAAAGAATCCGTTCGAAAACATCTAAATTCCTTTCAGACAATTGAAAGTCACTATTGCAGAAAAAACACAACACGTTTGTATTTACCTGCATCTCTTAACAAGTCGAGAACGTATTATTTATATAAGGAATACTGTTTCAATAGGAACATTACTGAAGTAGCAACGGGAAGTACATACAGGGCTTTATTTAATTTATATTTTAATATGTCATTCTTTTAGCCAAAGGAAAGACTTGTGCGATATTTGTCATGGATTTGAACAATCGTCTACTAAAGAGAAATTAGCAGCTGAAGAAATATATAAACTGCACTTGAAAAACAAGAATTTAGCCAGGAAATTTAAAGATGCAGAAAAATAGAGCTGAGAAGAATCAACAGATTTGTTGTGCAGTTTTAGATTTACAACAACTACTTCAGGTATCAAAGTGAAAAGTTGAATTAACGTATTATAAGCTAAAATTAGCAACTTATAGCTTTACTATTTTCAATCTCGGTAATAAGGAATGCAATTATTATATGTGGTAAGAAAACCAAAGGCAAGAGTGGCTCTTGTAAAATAGGTAGTTGCCTTTTGAATTGTATAAAGAGTAATAATGTACAAGGTACGAATGAGTTTTCACTTTTTTCTGACAATTGTGCCGGACAAAATAGAAATAAATACTTATTTTCATTATACAATTACTTTTCTTAATTATATAAGGTAACAATATAAATTTGCCATAGCATTCTGGAACGAGAACACACACAAAATGAGGGAGAATAGTGTAATTGAAAGAGCATAACGTAATATTTTAGTCTATTCTCCTCATCAATGGTGCACAATTGTCAGAAATGCAAAGAGAAACAACTCGTATAACGTCGCTGAATTAGACCAAGAAAATATATTTGATTTAAAAGAACTTCTAGGACAAACATCCCTTAATTGGGACAAGGATAAATCTAATGAGAAAGTTCACTGAAACAAATTAAGAATTCTACAAATTCGGCCAGACTATCCAAATATATGTTTTTAAATTCAATTTTAATGACATTGAATTAAAAAAAAATCTGGTCAAAAAGGGTAGAAAGACACTTCAAATTAATATAGAAGATACTGAACTGAAGCCAAACTATACGAGGCAAATTCCATTAACGAAAAAAAAATACGACCATTTGCAATTTCTTTACCAGAAAACAGTTATTTTATATCAATATTATGACTTTTTTGAAAACCTACCTTATGACGAAAAGAGAACAGGAGAAGATTCAGAAAATCATGTTTAAATATTCATAATTGTTTAATTTTAGTTCCTAATTTTAAGGTAAATTTATTTGTTTTATTCTATTTTTTGTTTCATCTGTTCGATTTTTTAAGTAGTAATATTTTCTGTCTTTAAAAAAAAAACACAGCCCAGTTGTTAATAATTTCAGAAACTAATTTGTTAAACCTTAAAGCCGACAATATACGATTTGTGAGTAAGTACACTGTTATTGTTAAAATAATTTATACCTATACCAATGACATGATTAGATTATTAATATTATGGATTAATCAGAACTAGCGTAAGTACTTCCATGTAAGTATATTCTATGTCCAAATTTGGACATAGACTATATCAGTTAAGACTTTACTATTCTATCTCCATCTTTTTTTTAGAACGTAACTTTTATCATGAAAGCAATAAACTGTAGGGAAAGTAGCTTCTTAAACATTGTTATATAATTTTCTGATAAAAGAATTTTATAATATTTTGAGAAAAAAAACAAAAAAAATGCTCTCCTGTAAAATTAACATTTTGTGACTTAGGCTACTTCTGCATCAAAGCGACGAATTGTTCCCTTCATAATACAGAGTTTTGAAATGTTATTTATACCACACCAAACGCTTTAGGACATGCAATGTCTGTGCAGGATGATAGATTGTACAGTGCATAACTCAATAATAGAAAAAAAAAAATGGACATACAGTAAGTGTGCTTTAAGCCATCGACATATAAAATAAAATCTAACAAGAACTTACCAACTGTAAAAGAATAAATTAAGATAGGTATCAAATGACAATTATTTTTAAAGTTAACAAAATTCTAGTCGCTTGGTAACCAAATACTGTTAAGATTTTAGGTATTTTAAATTACCAAACGACAAAAAAGTCTTCTTAGCCATATGAGTATACAACCAATCGAAGCAGAAAAATTTGCTAATTCCAGTGATACATTTAATTCAATATCGCCAAAATTGACGTCTGGCAATTTTTGACTTTCACTCAACTATTTAAATATATTAGATTTTAGAAACTATTTATTAAACATCCATTTATTATGTATGCGTAAGCATATTTTGCTGGCCTATAACACGTAGGAAAGGAACATTTTAGGTTTGAATTGACTTCAAACTTAAAAACATTGTAAATTAATTATCGCGATCAAGAAAACTTGCATTAACTCCTCGAACAAAAAGAACACCACTTAAGTATTCATTAGAGAAGGGAAAGTTTCCAACCAAAGTTGAAACATACTTTCAGAATATTGAAATAGTTTAACAAAATAATTCTCCTTTATAATAAGCTATAAGTATAATAAGCTTGCAGGAATAATCAATTAAAAGTTTCTTGTGACACAATGAGTACCTGTTTAGTTAAACTTTGCTAATACACCCTTAGTAATGAGGGTATATTGATTTTAAGTTGCAATAATGATATTATATGCATTAAAAAACTAGTAAGTTATATAATCAATTAATTTTGAAATAGTTATTTTTTCTGAAGGTGTTTATTATTTCTTTAAGGTTTTTGAATGTTCAAAGAGTCATGATTTGCAAGTTTTGGTCCGTCATAAAATAGTTTCTAAGATTATATTTATTTTCGTTGTTTCATTTTTCTAACCCTAGATTACCGGACTTGTTTAGCCGCACGTGATTACCAGACTATTGTAAATTTTACTACCTATAAAAACTGCCATGTAATTACAAAACGTATATTCAAAATCTAAACAGGAGGGTTTTTATTACTATAGAAACATATTTTAAACGAATAGAGAATAAAATTGGTTAACGTTTTAAACACTCGGTGCAAATTTTTTCACGATGCTCACTGCATATCGCATGCTTCTATACATGGCAATATGTAGTTATCAATCGCCGTTCTTGGACAATAAAAAATTTTTCTTCTATTTTCTCTCTCTTCCTTTCTCGAGAATAAAAATGTTCCTTTAGTATATATATATATATATATATAAATATATATATATATATATATATATATATATGTATATAATATGTATATGTATATATATATATATATATATATATATATATATATATATACAAGAAATACTGGATATTATTGACTGTCGATATAAACAAACAACACAGTTTATTAGGGTTGCAGTCAGAAATATTGGCCGGGATGTTAAAAAAAACACTCTTTTGACTTTTTGTCGAGCTTTCGGAATATTTTTATTCCTTTTTCAAGACACTGTAAAAGACAATAATTATGTAAATATTTAAAAAATATCACAATTCTTCAGTGTAACTTACTAGTCGTTGAGATTATTTTTGTAAGCATTGAACACTCAACATTTATACCACACATTAAAATATACAATTATGGACATAATACATAATAAAATTTTTAAAATTTGTTGTAAAAATAGTAAAACTTGATTGATGGCATGTTTTACTGGTGTATATTAACTCATACACATTTTTCTTTCCATTCTCTGTATGAGTTAATATACACCAGTAAAACATGCCATCAATCAAGTTTTACTATTTTTACAACAAATTTTAAAAATTTTATTATGTATTATGTCCATAATTGTATATTTTAATGTGTGGTATAAATGTTGAGTGTTCAATGCTTACAAAAATAATCTCAACGACTAGTAAGTTACACTGAAGAATTGTGATATTTTTTAAATATTTACATAATTATTGTCTTTTACAGTGTCTTGAAAAAGGAATAAAAATATTCCGAAAGCTCGACAAAAAGTCAAAAGAGTGTTTTTTTAACATCCCGGCCAATATTTCTGACTGCAACCCTAATAAACTGTGTTGTTTGTATATATATATATATATATATATATATATATATATATATGTATATATATACCGCTGAAAGTAGGAAAAAGAAAAACAAGAAAGTAAACTCTTTTATACTATATTTAAAGATGTGCCTGCAAAACAAATATTTTTGCTAACCACGCGGTACTAATCCTTTTATATTATTATGAAATACGAAGAATCCAAAAGAATTTTGGAAGGCTGTTGGTCTGTATAAGTTTGGAAGCTCGGCCGTTGGGGAAGGTGTTAATTTAAACAGTTTATTGCAACATTTCGCAAGACTTTTGAATACGGAGATAACATCAGATCCTGTGCTGTATGCAGAACTACTTATCCTCAGTGAACATTTAGACCGGCCGTTTAGTATAAAAGAACTTCAAATAGCATTGGATTCTTTAAAACCAAATAAAGCGCCAGGAGTGGATAGAATTGCTGCTGAGTTTTACAAGTTTCTTCCAAAAACGAAAAAGTGCTTGTACTTGGGCTTGCCAATAATTTTTTCGACAAACCAGACTTTCCTCAGGGGTTTTATAATGCAATAATTTTTCCTCTTTATAAGAAAAGAAACATAGAGAATGCAGAAAAATACCGAGGTATTAGATTCTTAAATGCAGTAACCAAACTCATTGCGGCATTGACTTTAACTAGACTTACCTCGTGGGTACAAAATAATAACAATTTAAACGAGTTCCAGGCAGGATATACAACTGGCTATTCAACTATAGTCAACATTTTTAATCTTACAAGTATAGTAAAAATCCAACATGCACGGGGAGTAAAAAATGTTTATACATTTTTTGTGGACTTTAGTGCTGCTTTTGATACAGTTGATCGCCAGGCACTTTTTTACAAGTTGAGTCACTTAGGATTATCTACTTAAGTGTTAAATTTGTTAAAAAGTATATTTGCGAATACAAAATCGGCAGTCTGGTCAAGGAAAGGTCTATCTGACTAGTTTGACTGTAATGTAGGAGTGAGACAGGGATGTCTTTTAAGTCCATTGCTGTTTGCGCTTTTCTTAAATGACCTACATGAAGCATTGGGAGGCGGTTTGGAAATAAATGGTTTAATTTTAAGACTTTTATTATATGCAGATGATTTGGTCTTAATGGTAATCAATTCGAAGGTGCTACAGCGGATGATTAATGAACTAGAAAACTACTGCAGGATGTGGAATCTAAAAATAAATTTAGATAAATCCAAAATTCTTGTGTTCAGAAGAGGAGGTGGTGTGATCAGGGAATCTTGGAAACTCAATGATCGAGTATTAGAGGTAGTGAATAACTATAATTAATTAGGAATGATATTAACACCTAAGTTGTAGTATAAAGCTCGTCAAAAAAGCGCCAGAGTTTGGCAAAAGTGGCGATTCACTTATGCGATTTTGACTTATGGGTCTCAGATATGGGGTATTTTTGAGTACGATGAGGTGGAAATAATCAGAAGATTTTATATAAAAAAATGTTTTCTTATCCAAGGTATTGTCCTAACTTTATGTTAGATTTGGAGACAGGTATTGCTAGAATCAGCCTATATACGATGAACTTACATAAAAACTATGTTAATAAAATACTAGGATATACGAATGATAGGTTGCCAAAATTTCTTTTGAAGGAAATGATGGGAGCAAGGTGTGGCTGGAGGAAAGATTGGATGAGCATGGGAGAAAAATTTGGTATTGAGGTTAGGTGTGAATGGGAATGGAGAGATAGCTGGCCTAGTATGATTGAGAATATGATAGAAAAGAAAAAGGAGGAGATACAGCGTCAGGCTAAGAGCAGGGCACTCGAATCAATTTTTTGTGGACACTGCAAAGAACTGCGGGAAGAAGGAGTAAACATGCATTACCTACTGGAAATAGAAAATTTTGGGGATATTCAATGGCTCTTTAAATTAAGATGTGGGGTTCTATATTTGAATGATCGACCTGGCAGAAATGATGAAAGAAGATTTTGCTCAATGTGTAACACGAAAGAAAGGGAAGACGTGATACATTTTTTGGGAAAATGTTCTGTGTCGAGACATATTAGGTTAAAGTGGTTGGGTAGACATGAACTTAGTAGAGTGGAAGTAGTTACTATGATGAGACAGGGCAAGGCTGAGTTAGCAGGTTATTGTAGGGAGGCATGGGTGTATAGGTATGAGTTAGTGAGCCTATTTAACTACTAAATCTATTAGCATCGTGTTATATTAAAATTACGATTAATAATTTGTTTGCTTATATCTATTGTCTTTATATCTATCTGGTCTATCTTGACTAATATTGATATTATTATTGTTACTATTATGATTGTTGTATCTGCAGCTTTCACTCCCTCAAAGGGGTATTCAATCTTTTCAATTGTAATCTATACCTCACTGTTATACATTGTTATTATTGTTAAGTCTAGTGCGAAGTGTTACTTAGTAGGATATATACATTTAGTTTATTACTAACATTTATATGGATATTTACATAATTTATTTTTTATTTATTTTAATGGTCTTGCTAGATAGAATAAGCCTTTGTGTAATTTTTTGTATATTAATTAGGGAATATTTGTTTGCCAACCCTCCTGATGGCATGTCCCAAGGAGAACAAATGTCACTAAAAGTATTGTATTGTATTTTTTTATATTGAGAAATAAAAGGTATTATTGATTGATTGATATTATTATGTAAATTACTACATTTTTTTAAATAAATGTATGTCAAGATTTAGGTTTTATTAGTACTTATTGACTAACACATTCCAACATACAGTTAAGTAACTATATGTTGTTGTAACCAAAAGACAACTGACATTGATTTATGTAATCTTGTCTCTTTGCCGCCTAACTAATTATCCTGACTGCCTAGTTAATTCTTTGGCCATTGTAGTAGCAAGGTGCAAAAACGTTATACAATTCACACTAACACACACGTGCGTGCATGTAACAGATCACTTTGAAGCAAGACCAAGGCCATTAAAACACAAAACAGAAATCAGAAATCCCCGTGAAATTCAACTTCTACCCTTTAATTAAATTACACAATCGCGACAACTGTGAATTATTCAATTGTTAATTGGACACAAAGAGTTATTGAAATTTAGCGTCGCGTTGTTCTCTTGTTTGTCGTCTGCAGCACGCAACATATTAGAGATGGTCGCTTTTAGTATCGTTATGACTGTAGATTCCCGGTAGGTAAAATTTTATTCAAAGTTACTTCACCGATATTTTGTGGTAAATCAATTACTTTATAGTACTGTAAGATTCTACTACAGGATCACTAAGTTTATAACTTAGGTAATAAAACTCACATTTTTGCATGTAGTGAAAATTAATAGAATATCTTGATAATAGGTTGTCAGTACAAAAGTGGTCGCAAATATTTTTATCTAATTATAAACAAAAATTGAATTTCGGTAATTTATGTTTTAAATAAAATTCTTAAAGGTATTTTGTTTTAATCCGGCGCCAGCGTGGTAAACTAAAATGTAAAAACCTGTGCGGTGGAATATCAGATATCCCAAATTAAAAAAAAATTGTTTTCCAATACCATAGAAGGGCTGCAAAGCTTAATGAACAGAATAACGGAAACAAGTAGAGCATATGGACTGGATATAAACACCAGCAAAACCAAACTAATGATCATCAGCAAGCAAAACATAACTCGAGCAAATCTGTATGTGAACCAAATCAGAATTAAACGTGTCTTACAATACAATTACTTGGGAACTATAATCAATGAGTCGTGGGGAAATACCCAAGAGATTAAATGTCGCATCGGAAAGGCCAAAATTGCATTCTTGACTATGAGCTCTGTGCTCAGAGAAAAGAAAAATAAGGCTCCTTAAATGTTACGTGTACTCAGTGCTTTTGTATGGAGTAGAAACGTGGACATTGAAGGCGGAAACTCTATCAAAACTTCAGGCTTTTGAATTATGGTTATACAGAAGAATCCTGAAGATACCATGGACAGACAAAGTCACTAATGAAGAAGTACTGCGGAGGATGAACATAACCGCGGATTTGGTCAACATTGTGAAGAGGCGTAAGCTGGAATACTTGGGAGATATAATGAGAAATTAAGGCAGATACGAGCTACCCCAATGCATTTTGCAGGGTAAAATTGAAGGAAAAAGAGCTCTAGTACGAAGAAGAATATCCTGGCTTGTTAACCTAAGAGCATGGTATAGAAAGACCTCAACACAGCTATTTCGTATAGCAACCAACAAAATCGTCATAGCCAAAATGATCGCCAACGTTCGGAACGGACAGGCACCCTAAGAAGAAGAAAATAAAAATAACACAGTTTTAGAAAATTTATAGATATACCAACAACATAATGTTACGAACATGCATTTAGCGTGGATTACCTAACGGTCGCATCTCGAAGCACCGAGAGTTTCGGCGATATTTCGAGCGCTGTAAAATTCCACCCGTCGAATAACGAATTAGAGGTGGGACTATTCTCGAATATTCTCGAACATAATACTTTGGTATATATATGTAACGAAATTAGGATTTAGTTTAGTTTATAAGAGAATACCGAACTGTAAAGTTATAAATAAATATATTTATATAAATTCGAACCGCTCGTTTTATTTAAAAACGGTACAGTTGGTGTCACCGTGTGAGGACAATTGATTTATTTAAACATAAATTTAACAGTGAAAAAAAGAGACTTTTGAACTTTTGAACTTTTGAAAAGTATTGTTCGTCGTGAACATCCGCGTAGTTCAGTAGTGATCGTTGTACGAAAGAACATTTTAAAAATACGTGTGTGCCTGATCAAAGATGCTGTTAGTAGAACTTTCAGTGAAACAGTTGCGTGAGCAACTAGAAGAGCGCGATGAAGACTGCAGCGGGTCCAAGAAGATACTCCAAGAACGACTGAAGACTGTTCTCAACAAGAATGGAGAAGACCCAGAGACATTCCAGTTCCAGTCAGCAGAAGAAGCAGTTTTAACGAAAATAAAAAATGTGTCGGAAATGATTGAAGAGACTTCTAAAAAAATTGAAGAATCTTCTAGAAAAAATGATGATAAATTCGAGAACGTTTCCAAAAGATTCGATGAAACTTCTCAAATTATTAAAGAAACAGCTAGGCAAAACGACGAGAAATTTGAAAATATGTCTAGAAGATTCGACGAAGTATGTATTCAGAATAGTGAGAAGTTTGAAGAAGTCTCTAAAACATTCGATAAAGTAGAACAGAAAATCAAACAGTTAGAGAGAATGATAACTAACACGAAAGTGCTACCACCAATTAATACGGTAGCTTTAGATCCGGTAGTAAAAGAAGAATCACCGAGAGACGAAACGACACATCATATGAGATTCAAATTGCCACCATTTGATGGAAAGTCCTCTTGGTCTATATACCTTAGACAATTTGAAGCTATTGCGACAGCCAATCATTGGACAGAACAAGAAAAAGCTGTTTCCTTGACTGCTGCTTTGCGAGGTGATGCTGCAGATATCCTAAGATCAATTCCTAAGGGTCAAGAAAAATGTTACCAGACCTTGTTCACTCGACTAGATAAACGTTACGGAGATGCCCATCTACAACAAGTCTACAAGGCGCAACTAAGAAGTAGAACTCAGCGAGCAAGTGAGAATTTGCAAGAGTTTGAAGCAGATGTTGCTCGCATAGTGCGGTTGGCTTATCCGGAGGTACCAGACAACATTTTGGATGAAATTGCCGTAGATACCTTCGTCAATGGGTTAAAAGAAAGTGAATTACAGAAAGCTTTACGACTAGCAAGACCGAAAGTTTTAGATGAAGCGCTCGCTATTGCCTTAGAACATGAAACAGCCAGTCAAACTTCACGGAGCCATCGAGTAAGAACAATTGAAGAAGGCGACGAACTAAACGATGAACGTCTAGAAGAAATGGTACGAAAAATAGTTCATAACACGATGCCGAAGAGACGCGAGCCCAGATGTTGGAATTGTGGTGACGTAGGTCACATTCGCCGCAATTGCAAGAAAATGATACAACAGTCGGAAAACTAGAACGGGTCGACACTAAGGGGCAACTGCCGACCTCGAGAAACACAGCCCCCATAGTAACTGTGAACATCACGTCCTCCGGTGGAATTCATAGCTTGTACATCGAGGGTCGTATTAACAATAAATGTAGATCGTTTTTGGTAGATACAGGTGCAACAAGAACTATTGCACGGCCAGAAGTAGTACGAGACCATCTTAAATTATCGCCTGCAACAGTAAAGCTTAGAACAGCAACTGGTGAGATAATTAATACATATGGCGAGGCTAATATGTCAGTATCCATTAGCTAGACCACAGTGAAACATAGAGTATTAATTGCAGAGATCTCCGATGAGTTCATATTGGGGATGGATTTGCTACGGAAAGTTGGGGCTGTATTGAATGTCAAAGATGGAGTTCTCGAGATCGGTGGTGAAGAGTTGCCGTTTCATGAAGACAAAGAAGATGTTATCAACTTAATAACTACTTGTGACGTAACAATACCCGGTAATAGTGAGAAAATTTTGATGGCCAGACCTGATAGTTACTGCCGAGAGGGAAGTTTAAGGATGGTCGAAGATGTGAACAATGCCGAGTTCCTAACGGCAAAAGCTTTGGTGAGAATTCGAGATGTCGTTCCTGTAAGAGTTATGAATTTAAAGGGAACTGCTATTAAGTTAAGTAAAAGAACTTTGATCGGACAGTGTGTTCCCGTGGCTTCGATTTGTTCCATGAGTAGTAATGAGAAACCGTCGAAATCTAAGTATCCAAAGGAGCTTGTTGAGACGATGATTAAAACGTGCCAAGATCTTGATGATGAACGAACTAAAAAAGTGAAGTCTATGCTAATAGAATTTCAAGATGTGTTCGCCATTGATAAGAACTATAATGGCAAAACAAGCATAGTAAAGCATAAAATTAATACCGGAGACGCTCAGCCAATCAGACAACAACCTAGACGACTTCCATTTGCAAAAAGAGATGAAGCCGAAGACATCATCAAAGATATGACCAAACAAGGGGTAATTGAACCATCAAACAGTCCATGGACATCACCAGTAGTGCTAGTAAAGAAGAAAGATGGTTCAACACGTTTTTGTATTGACTACCGACAGCTCAATGCGGTAACTAAAAAAGATAGTTATCCTTTGCCGAGAATAGACGATACATTGGATACACTTTCTGGTTCTCGTTGGTTCTCCACACTCGATCTAAAAAGTGGATATTGGCAAGTAGACATGGAGCCAGCCGATCGTGAGAAAACCGCATTCTCGATAGGATCAGGGCTTTGGCAGTTTACAGTTATGCCCTTTGGTTTATGTAATGCTCCGGCCACATTTAAAAGATAAATGGAGGCAGTTTTAAGAGGACTAACATGGAAAACATGCCTGGTTTATTTGGATGATGTAATTGTAGTAGGAAGATCCTTCGATGAACATGCCAATAATTTGACAGAAGTCTTTCAACGATTGCGGGCAGCAAATTTGAAGTTGAGTCCGAAGAAATGTCACTTGTTTCGACGAGAAGTGAAGTACTTGGGACATATTGTAGCAAGTAATGGTGTTACAGCTGATCCTGAAAAACTTGCAGCAATTAAGGATTGGCCGGTACCAAGAGACAAACACGAAATTAGAAGTTTTCTTGGCCTTTGTACATATTACCGACGTTTTGTCAAAGGATTTGCCAACATCTCCAAGCCATTAACAAAGTTGACAGAAGAAGGCAAAGAATATACATGGAGCGAAGAGTGCCAAAGAGCTTTCGAACACTTACAAATGGCTCTGATCAGCGCACCGATTTTAAGCTACCCTAGACAGGCAGGAAAATTTGTGTTGGACACCGATGCAAGCAACAGTGCAATAGGGGCTGTTCTATCCCAAATCCAAGATGGGCAGGAGAAAGTCATCGCTTACTTTAGCAAAGTCTTGTCGAAACCAGAAAGAAACTATTGCGTCACCAGGAGAGAATTGCTAGGCGTAGTAAAGGCTTGCGAGCATTTTCATAAATACTTGTATGGCAGAAAGTTTCTTCTTCGCACGGATCACGCTGCTCTAAAATGGCTCCTACAATTCCGTAATCCAGAGGGCCAGATGGCAAGATGGTTAGAACGATTACAAGAATATGATTACGAGATCGAACACAGGGCTGGAAGAGTTCATTTAAATGCTGATGCGCTTTCGAGAAGGCCGTGCAGTGAACATTGTAATCACTGTCTTAAATTAGAAGAAAGACTTTTCCCCGTGAGACGAACCACTGTCATTAATGATCAATGGCAGCCTCAACAACTACAAGACGCTCAAGCAGATGATCCATGTATAAAAAGAGTATTGGATTGGATGCGTCGAAGTGAAAGGCCCTCTTGGCAAGACATTAGTGCATGTAGTCCTGAAGTCAAGTGTTACTGGAGCCAATGGAATTGCCTGGTGCTAAAAGATGATCTTCTTTATAGAACCTTTGAGAACGATGATGGTACAGAATCTAAGCTTCAGTTGATTGTACCTAAAAGTAAAGTGTCAGAAGTATTGCGTCAGTTACATGACGGTGCATCAGGTGGACACTTTGGTATTACGAAGACTCTGCAAAAGGTTCGAGAACGGTTCTATTGGGTGAACTGTAAAGATGATGTAAGAAGATGGTGCCAGAAATGTGAACTGTGTGCAACCAGTAATGGTCCAGTTGGTAAAAAGAGGGCACCCATGAAACAGTACAATGTTGGTAGTCCTATGGAAAGAGTAGCAATCGACATTGCAGGTCAACTTCCAGAGACAAACGATGGAAATAAATATATTCTGGTAGCAATGGATTATTTTACAAAATGGACTGAGGCCTATGCGATACCAAATCTGGAAGCTGCTACCGTTGCAGAGGTACTTGTTAAAGAATTCTTTAGCCGATTTGGTGTTCCCTTGGAGATCCACTCCGACCAAGGGCGAAACTTCGAGTCGACCCTTTTCCAAAACGTTTGTAAATTGATTGGTGTCAATAAGACCAGAACGACACCCCTGCATCCTCAATCAGATGGAATGGTCGAGAGAATGAACCGAACGATGGGTAAACACCTGTCCAAAGTTGTATCAGAACATCAAAGAGATTGGGACCAGCACATTCATTTATTCCTAATGGCCTACCGCTCGGCCGTGAATGAAACTACCGGCCAGACTCCAACCTGCCTGATGTTAGGTCGTGAAGTTCGTTTGCCCTGCGACCTAGAGTTTGGCTCCAGACCTTCCGAAGAACATGTTGCAAGCGAAGATTATGTCGACCGCCTGAAGTTAAGAATGAACAACATTCATGAACTTGCCCGACAACACATCCAGTTAGCCAGTGACAGAATGAAAGATCAATATGATTCTCGATGCAAAAATGAAAGCTATAAAGTAGGTGATCTTGTTTGGCTTTATAATCCACAACGTCGTCGTGGCTTGTCTCCTAAACTGCAAAGACAATGGGAGGGTCCGTATGAAATTAAAAAGAGAATAAATGACGTAATATACCGAATTAAAAAGTTACCGAAAGGTAAACCAAAAGTAGTTCACATAAATCGTCTTGCACCTTATGCTGGCTCAAACGAAACCGAAGAAGTCCGAACCCTTCAACATGAGATCAAAGATGATCGGCGACCAAGCTTTAATGAGTTTATGTCAAATTACGCAGAGAGAAAGAGTGCTAGATTCGGCGTGACGACAGAAGTTCAGCAGGATCTTTTCAGTGTTCCGCATAACGTCACTCTAGCCCACTGTGTTGCCCAAGGTCTTGAGATGACTAAAGGAATCTCATCCGTATTTCATAAGAAATTTGGTCGCTTGGACGAGTTAAAAAACCAGCAGCCTAAAGTTGGAAGAGTGCTGAGATTAGAAGATGGTTCTCGATCTTTGTTGTATATGGTGACCAGAAAGTCGTATACAGACAAGGCAAGCTACGAGGATATATGGCGTGCTCTGACTAATTTGAAGAAAATCGTCTACAATTACGACATTAAGAATTTGGCCTTACCCAAGATAGGCCATGCACTAGATAATCTGGATTGGAAGATTGTCAGAAGCATGCTTGAAGTGATCTTCCGAGAAACCGGTGTAAGAATTACTGTGTGTTGCATTAATCCGAAGAGATCGTGTCCTTCAAAGACAGTAGACTGTTATTTCTTTCTGAGGGGTTCATGCAGAGCTGGAGAGTCCTGTAGATTCCGCCATCCTGGGCCTATAGATAGAGTTCCTGATCGGGACGTTCAGATCTAAGAGGGGAGCAGTGTTACGAACATGCATTTAGCGTGGATTACCTAACGGTCGCATCTCGAAGCACCGAGAGTTTCGGCGATATTTCGAGCGCTGTAAAATTCCACCCGTCGAATAACGAATTAGAGGTGGGACTATTCTCGAATATTCTCGAACATAATACTTTGGTATATATATGTAACGAAATTAGGATTTAGTTTAGTTTATAAGAGAATACTGAACTGTAAAGTTATAAATAAATGTATTTATATAAATTCGAACCGCTCGTTTTATTTAAAAACGGTACAATAATAACAAACTTAAATCAAAAGGAACTCTTGTTCGTTTAAGATAGAACAGAAGGTAGTGTAGAGGTAGTGTAGAACAAAAAAGTCTTATTTTACAGCTTACAAAAACGTCACACTCATTTCTTCTTGATTATAAAAAAAGATCAGAGAACTACTAAAAATAATTTGAACATACAGAATACATTTTAATTGTTGTTAGCTAAATAGCAAAAATCACAATGCAGCACTGAATGCTGTAAACATATAGCTTTTTTACAAATCACACAATTATAAAAGGTCTTTCTGTCATTTTTCTTGGGCAAACATAACATATTTTTACTACTTTCATTCGTTTACTTGATTGCACTCCTTCGTTTGTGACAATTCCTTCAGGATGAACTTGTAAATTTTGCGGAAGCCTTAAGTTGGTAGATCGAATTTGTGTGTATTCTGTTAGTAACTGTATTGCTAATAATTTTAAAAATTCTCATCGTTTTGACTGAAAATCGCCAGTATTTTGTTAAAAAAGCACTCTAGAATTTATACCTGCACAGTTGAGTATCGTATAAAGAATTGTAATGGGTCACCTTTTGCTATTACCTGAAACATCGTATGAAGCCGACAATTTATCTACCACATCTACCCCACATTTTGTAGCGATATAAAAAGAAATTATTTCTGGTTTCTTACTTTCGCCAGTATTATCGTCAATATCAGGAGTGCGATGTAAAGTTGACATTAAAAGAACTACTTTTCCTTTTTTTGGTACATGTGAAACTAACGTTATACTCTCTTGAAATCCGAATTTTGAGGAATATACTAGCTTGTTCCTAGATGTTATAAAACTTTCAGGTATTTGCCTTTTGTTTTTTCTTATAGTTCCAATAGTCAGTTGTTGATATTTTAAAAGCTTCAGCGTCAGCTCATAACTTGTAAACCAATTATCGAATGATACATTTTGTTTGGTTTCATATATCGGAGTTATAAGTCAGAGAATTACGTCACTAGGTTTATTGCTGAATGGTAAGCGTCTCTCTGGCTGCAATTGCACGTATAGTTCTAAATTGAGGACCTTGCTGCAAGAAGGGGGCAGCTCCATTTATAGTAACTTTTGGGAAAATAAAAAAAACGTTTTATAAAAATTTACTCATGTATTAATTACAATAAAGCAGTTTAGTTAAAAGATAATCATATTGGTACACCTGTCAAATTTTTCCTTTATTTATATAAGCTTCCTTTTTCAGAAAAAATGCAAAAAAATTTGGAGCTGCCCCTCTCTTGCACCAAAATGACAAAAAAATGGTATCCATTGTAGTTATTATTGGAAAATAAAGAAAAAATTACTGCAAAATCTGTTTATTATTATTAAAAATTAACAAAAAAACGTTTTTTCTTTTATATTCAAACAGAAAATCAGTCTATTCGTCTGCTTGGTCGTCGTCATCCGTGCCTGAAATCTGAGAAGCATGGTTATCATTACCAATGTCATCACATTTAAGGGATTGGTAAAACTCCATTTCGTTGGCTGGAACGTAGTTGGTAGCTAACTGCATCACGTCTTTGTACTTGGCCTTTTTTACGGTGTAATGTAAGCGTAGCAAGTAAGTGAGAAGTTGGAATAAAGGGATAATGGAACAATAAGTAGCATAAAAAAGATAATAATTATTCGAGATAATTATTATATATTCCAAATTAAATAAGGGATAATTAATACAGTTAACTTATACATTTAAATTATACAAAGTATAACAATTGACCTAGTTATGGCATTGTTTGATAATTGTTTAAACGTATAAAAAGCAAGAAACTATTAACAACAACAGCCGTGACCCAAATAGGCGCATAACGCCAAAACTGCAACTCAGCGAACCTACGACCTTGGTACTAGAACCGGCGTTGAAAGTACGACCACAATAAAACAGAAAAAAACGACGGTAGCCGGACAGTCGGTGATTTTCCGGGGGCCGGGTATCTTCTGGCAGAATTCGCGTGTAGTCCGGTTATTGTGGCAGCTCGAAAGTTCGCAACCCTCAACTGACCGAGTTCCAGAAGACTGAACGTGTCGTGGTTGAAGCCCTAATATACACATAAGGTAACAGATTTCTTTATACTAACCTGTGTAATTATATTAGTACAACTGTCAACTCTTCATTATCTTGCTACATCGTCTCCCGACGCGCAGAATAACGTGTTAACGATTGTATTAGTAACTTCAGGGTAGATTCAATATATTGTTGACTCTAATTTGGTTTTTTTTTAATGTTCCTTCCGTCCGACTCACTAGAGACTAGGAGAACTCGAGATTCTGCGTATGCATATCTCCGGCTTCAAAAGTAAGCCCATAACCTCTACTCTTCACAGGACCTGAGACCTAGGAGTCCTTACCCCTATCCCGAAATCCCTTATCTTCTCGTAAATCCACGAAGACGAGCCAGCCCTCCAGACCAGTGTGACCAGTATTCCTTGCAGCCGCTCGCAGGGTTAGCATCCCTTGAGGATCTATTGTGTATTTCATTTGGTGACAGCGTTTCCATTACCCTCATATAACGCTCTCATTATTATTCTTTTACATTGGTGACAGCGGAGTCACCTCTCTTTTATTACATTGGTGACAGCGGTCCCGGTTTGGGGGAATTTCGGTAAATAGGGATAATTAAGTCACTTCTTCAGTATCCTTGTAAACTTTTGCAAGTTTTGTAGCTATAAGAAGCCTTCATCGTTTCATTTCGCCAGTGACATTCCAATTTTTTTTTCTTCTCTTTCCTAAGACGACAACAGATTAAAGAAACAGTGAGGTATCCAGTAAATATTGTGTGGAGTGCAGGACTCCCTTTTCTGGAAGAAAATCCTTTTTCTCTCTTTGTTATATAAACTTGTTAGGAGTTTTACACAAATTATTCGTATATAGTAGATTTTTTTTTTTTGTCTTGTATCACTGGAGAATGGCCTCATATCGATCCCTTCCTAGAAACCTAGAATCCTAAATATTAAGATAGGTGAATTGCTTTTATGATATATGTGAAGAGATGACAAGTACAAATTTTTTCAAAAATACATACTAACACATTATATGATGTTCTCAATATAATTGTTTTTAACTTCGTAAATTATCAGTCGAATTTAGGAAATTATTAATTATCAGTCGAATATAGGAATAGAATATAATAATTATTTAAAGAAATAAGCATTATTGTTTATTTAGTAGTGAATATAAAGAATTTAAGTAATTAGGTCAAGATCAAGTTCATTTGAGTGTACGAGTTTATTGCTTTCAAAAAGCGCAAAATATAAATTCTTTGGGTATTATTTTACTAACTGTTTACATATTATCAAATTCTTTGTTTAATGTAACAAGTGAAAGTGAAATATGATTTGTGTTTGAAAAATATTTAGGTTGACCTTAAAAAGAAGCGTCGCAAAGTAAAGAATTACGACGTAAATCGTGGGGCTAGCGAATTCTTGTGATATACACTAAGAAATTAGATATGACTTTGTTTAACTAATTAATTATGGGATATTTGGAATTGAAAAAAATAGCGTTTGATTTGTAAAAAGGAAAAGAATTTAATAGAGTTTAATTTTTCAAAAAAAAAAAAAATAAATACTAACACCTTAGTTGATATGTGAGTATTGATTGATTGATCGATTATTATTTGATTTGATTATTTAATATTTTATACAGATTTGTTTTTAAGTTCGGCAGCGTATATTTCTAAGTTCTTTATTTTAACAAAAATTTAATTCTTTATACAATTGTTGGTTAACTTCATAAATTGGCACATCATACTGAGATGGACATATAAAAGAGGGAAAATAATTTAATGGAGCTTTGGAAGATAATTGACCGTGGTGTCAGAAAATCTTTATCAGTATTTTGGAATGATTTCCATGAACATATGAGTTAGGGAATGGATTCATTATGGAAGAGTCAATATTTTGTAGGCGTAGAGCTTGCATCGCATGGAAAATGCATAGAAGCACTTAAAGTGGTTCTTTGGGCTGTGGCCCATACTTAAAGAAAATTTAAATGGGATGTGGCGTCAGAAAATCTTTTTCACTATTTGGAATGATTTCCGCGAGCATATGAGTCGGAAATGGATCCATTATGGAACAGTCAAGATTTAGTAGACGTAGAGCTTGCATCGCAAGGAAAATGCATAGAAGCACGTAAAGTGGTTCTTTGGGCTGTGGCCCATATTTAAAGAAAATTTGAGTCGAATCTTTGTCAACGTCCTATAGTGATTTTGACAAACGTAACTTGCGAGACAGTAGGAGGCTTGCTACAGTTTATGTACCAGGGAAAAGTGCAAATTGGACAGGAAGACCTAAGGGCCTTTACTGAAGCACTGAATCGTTGCTAAGGCAAGGACTCGCTGGAGACGGAAAATTCATAGTTAGTTACTATCGTTAAAGTAACATTATGGAACTTTATTTATGTATTTATGGAACGTACTCTGAATGTAGAAGAGTTTAAGCCAGTTTCTTTGCTTGAGACAAAGAAGCAGAACCATAAAGAAGAAGGAATAATCAGTGGACACAGTTGGGATGCCACAGAAATAGAGGCATATCTCACACAGCATGCGAAGGTGAATACAGTGCCAGAAGTATATTTTTTTACAGGAATGTGGGCAAGCTGTATATGGTTCGACCTTAAGGGGTGAAACTTACGTCAAGTAGGAGGCTGCTAAGGGGATAAGCTAGGGTGGTACTAGAATCCCAACCCGCTAAGAGTCCCGCGGCTTCAGCACGACAATACAGTATCTACAGGATGTAATAAAAATGCGAAACGAATCTGGAATTGTGATTTTCGTTAATAAAGTAAACGGAAAAGTGAAGAAATAGAAGAGTTATAATTAATACCTTCCACATGTTACAAGAAGGATATGGAAGAATAAATAGGATATATAGTACAGAAATATAAGAGAATATTATTTCTGGAACGAATTATGAAGAAGTATTGGGAAATATGTGAAATGTGAAGAGATGCGACGACTGCCAGGGGCACGAGCATGAGAGCAAAAATGGAAAAAGTTATACGAAAATATGGAAACAGAAAACCCATGAATACGGACATGGATGAAAAATGGAAATAGTGTATAGAAAAACACAGGAGAATATAAATATATAAAATTTGAATTTGAGAGAATTTGAAGATGGAGACAAGGTATATTTGAGAGACTTAAGTAGCACGACAGGTCTTTCAAAGAAGTTACAGAAAAAAAATGGTACTATCCATACCATTTCAAATTATAGAAAAAGTTGGACCAGTGACGTATGCAGTAGGTACAAAAAAGGGAAAAATAGACAGGTAGTGTACGTCAATAGGTTAAAGAAATATTACGAGAATAAAACAATTGATTATTCCACGGAGGAAGAAGAAGGAATAGGAGAACCCGAAAAAGAAGAAACGGAAGAAGAAGGAGTTGACCCGTCTAAGGTGTCAACACTGCCATTATGGGAACCAGGAACCCCAATTAACAAACCGCAGAGAAGAAGAAAAGGAAGTCAGGGAGACACCAGCCAACCAAAAAGAACAAAACGAAAAAGAAAAGATCAGAACGAATAAAGAATAGACTAGGCAAGATGCCCGAAAGAAAATGTTGCGGCATATTCCACAAAACGAAAAAGAAAGGATGGAACACATACAGCAGAATAATAAACAAGAATAAGACAGCAAAAATAACACAGAGCGATGAGGACACAGACATGTTTTTCGACGCAATAGATGAATAGTGAAAAAAATATCAAAACAACTATAAGAAAAGTTGAAAGCTTGGTATTACAAGAGACGGCCGCTCGAATAATACTAAAATTTTAACAAGGAACGAAAGACAAAACACAGGTAATATAAGCATTCATAGTTAATATTAGCACAGTTCAATGAAAACAAATTTTTTTTAAAACATAATAGTAGATTATAACTAAAAGCAAATTTTAAGAAAGAGAAATAAGTAAATTAATTTAAAGTTTATAGGGGTCTAAGCTGCTGTTGATTAGTAAGAGCTGGATCGGTAAGATACCATACGCCAATCCTTTATTGCTATGTCAAAACTGATTGACAGACTTTAATTCCTATCAACTAAGAAAGTAGTATAAAGATTGAGTCAGAGCACTGGTAAATAAACAACTAATACAGGTCAAGTGTAAAAAACGTATTTTAAATAAAATAAAACAAAATATTGTAGTTAATAACATACACCAAGAGTTCATTACATCAGTCAATATCAAATTTCATTAACAATGTGAGGAAGAACTATCAGAATCAGCAAAATGTAGTTTAATAGCCTTGAACCATAAATATCATAACACTGAAAACAGGTCATTGTGTTTGACGAGAAATCAAAATAAATTTCACCTTTGAATTATTTTAAAAAGATTTGGGAAAGAGTGAGAAATTATTACAATACTTTTTGACTCTTTTATTAAGAATAAATATAGTAATTAACATATTCTTTAAATAAGAAAAATTCGTTACACATACGTAACTGTAAACAATAAGTGATGACAAGTTGAGAATTAAAAATATATGACTCTAATATACAGGGTGTATATATAACAGAAAGATGATATATTATATTGTAAATATTTAAAAAGTACAAGTCCCAATTATTAACATATTAATATTGGATTAGATATCAATTTATTTATCAGTTTATAGTCATTAGGCACAATAATATGCAATACAATGTAGGTTAGTTTATAAGTCAGATTAAGTAAAGCTATTGCTAAAATTGTCTGCAAAAAGCAGCTATACATGTATCTATAGGTTAAGGTGCGTTTGGACTTACGCGTAAAAAGTACTAATGCGAACTAAAGTCTGCTTACGGGAGTGCGATCGTTCGGAAAGTAATAACAGTGCGATTTGTGACACTGGAGAGACTCATCACGATGGAGAGACTCATGTTCCACTGTTTGATATACAGCCACACGTCCATAGTCAACGGAGGACTAGACAGCTACATCAAGAAGATAGGAGCAGAAGAATGCTGAAATATACACCGCTACCGATCGATACGACTCTACAATAGGCTAAATAACCTGGGAACAATACAAAGACAACAGTTGTGAAAGTCAATTGTCACAACTTTACAGAAGGCACGTTGAAAAGATCACTAATAAACAATCACTAGAAGAATTGGTAATAGTAGAACAAAATAAAAACATATTTGCTCTAATGCTACACAAAAGGGCTATAATATGTAACACAGAAGTATGGCAAACTGAACACCCTCGAATCCTAATAAATTTCCTCGTAAACAAAATAAATCCTAGTATGCCACTCCTACCCCAAAACGTAGACCTAATGACCTACATTAATAGAAAATTCCTTTATACCGAACAATCCTACCAAAGAGAAATAGAAAATCTATACTTAGACATAGTACTGCGACGATGCCAAACAAAGAGAGAAATTTAAAAAAAAAAAAAAAAAAAAAACAGATTACTAATGGCCCCATCCTTACCTAACGCTGTCAGTCAACTCATGCAGAACAGGCCAGGGTACACATGCAGCAAACACATACCAGATACCAATTTAGCAGAAGTATAATGTGACAAAGCAAAGCAGTATCAACCTGAGACGACCACCCAGCAAGGACAAACCAACGGAGGCAGACAGCAGCAGTAACGCATCAATATAGTTAACTCGACACGTGGAATTGGCAAACGGACATTAAAACAGCCAAGACGACGCGAGTGAAGTGCGGATAATTCCCACAGGGATACGCGATAAAGTGTGAACAGTGAACGCAAAACGCGAGTACAATCGTATAGAACAATTAAAATACGCTTGTCGTAATGGACACATGTAATCACGAACAATTGTAATAAGCTAGGAAAGTCTTTCACTTGTTAAGTTTCAATAAGATTAATACAAGATTAACTCAACTTGTCATACACATAGGTTCAATACGGGGGCAGCACGATACATTCGCTGACCACGGTACAATAGTCTATAAGAAACAGTAAATGATAAAATATAAATTGGGACTTATATAAAAAATATATATAGTAGATTATAAGTAATATAATATGTAAATAGATAAATTTATTGTTGGAAAAGGAAAAGGCCCCTCGGCCCTTTTCTTTTTTTGCGTAGGGAGTAATGTAATGTAAGCGTAGCAAGTGAGTGAGAAGTTGGAATAAAGGGATAATGGAACAATAAGTAGCATAAAAAAGATAATAATTATTCGAGATAATTATTATATATTCCAAATTAAATAAGGGATAATTAATACAGTTAACTTATACATTTAAATTATACAAAGTATAACAATTGACCTAGTTATGGCATTGTTTGATAATTGTTTAAACGTATAAAAAGCACGAAACTATTAACAACAACAGCCGTGACCCAAATAGGCGCATAACGCCAAAACTGCAACTCAGCGAACCTACGACCTTGGTACTAGAACCGGCGTTGAAAGTACGACCACAATAAAACAGAAAAAAACGACGGTAGCCGGACAGTCGGTGATTTTCCGGGGCCGGGTATCTTCTGGCAGAATTCGCGTGTAGTCCGGTTATTGTGGCAGCTCGAAAGTTCGCAACCCTCAACTGACCGAGTTCCAGAAGACTGAACGTGTCGTGGTTGAAGCCCTAATATACACATAAGGTAACAGATTTCTTTATACTAACCTGTGTAATTATATTAGTACAACTGTCAACTCTTCATTATCTTGCTACATCGTCTCCCGACGCGCAGAATAACGTGTTAACGATTGTATTAGTAACTTCAGGGTAGATTCAATATATTGTTGACTCTAATTTGGTTTTTTTTAATGTTCCTTCCGTCCGACTCACTAGAGACTAGGAGAACTCGAGATTCTGCGTATGCATATCTCCGGCTTCAAAAGTAAGCCCATAACCTCTACTCTTCACAGGACCTGAGACCTAGGAGTCCTTACCCCTATCCCGAAATCCCTTATCTTCTCGTAAATCCACGAAGACGAGCCAGCCCTCCAGACCAGTGTGACCAGTATTCCTTGCAGCCGCTCGCAGGGTTAGCATCCCTTGAGGATCTATTGTGTATTTCATTTGGTGACAGCGTTTCCATTACCCTCATATAACGCTCTCATTATTATTCTTTTACATTGGTGACAGCGGAGTCACCTCTCTTTTATTACAACGGGTATTGATGACTCGTACACCATCAAGTTAGTTTCAACTGAAAGATTATCTTTATCGTCCCTCAAAATGTAGTACGATTCAAAAATAGGAATACCAGTTGTAACAGACACATTAACTGTATCCATGTGGTCATTGCTGTATTCAAAAATCCGGTATTGAGAAATCTTAAACCTCTGTTTTTAAGAATTCATTATAACCTTTTTAAAATGGTTCTCAAAATGACTGCTAAAGTTGAAGATCATATCTTGATAAATCATAATGGGTATGAAATGTTTGGATGTCTGTTGAATAAACTGACAGTATTGTGTAGGAGAGAAAATATAATCTTTTTTTCGTAAAAACTTTTCTATAACACCAAAACAACGGTCACACGGTAGGAAACTGTGCCCTGGTTCAGGAAAACGATGTTGAATATTCTCCAAAGACGTGGTTCTTACAAGAAGATGCAGAAACTGTAGTATCGTTGAATTTTTATTTTGAGCTGCAGCATTATCGGAAAAGAGGTACAGTTGTCTGACATTTTTTGGAAGGATATTTTTTATGTAGTGATAAAGAAAAGAAACAACTTCATTCGGTGATTTTCTAGCGGTTGTTTAATCGTAAATGTAAAAATGAGCTTTGCCGGTTTTGCCCGAATGTATGCAAAAATTGTAGACCCATAGTTAACGTTTGTAGAAGGCTTCGCCCGCCGGAATTTTCGGCAGAGGAAGATTCTGCTGAAAATCAAATGTTAAAATTTGTATGTCGTTATTTTGTTGGCTCAGTTTTGTCTTTTCTTTTAAGTCTGTAAAAAAACGACTTGCTTTAACCTCATGTACTTTCTTTTCAAGTCGTAAATTTTCCTTTTCAGTATCATCAAAAGCTGGATCTTGAAGGCTATTGTGTAATATGTCACATCTTTTGCAGGTGTCTGAACGAGGCGCCCCAAAACTATAATTAAAATTTGCTTTAAAATACCTAAAATAAAAATCGTAGGTTACTTTAGGTTTATAGTTTTTATCAACAAAAGTTTCCGGTTCATTCACTTGCAAATAAAGTTCATGCATCTTTTTAACATTGAGATCAGGAGACAAATAAAAACGGGACGTTTTCACTCGGCTGTAGTGTGACTCACGTCGTGGAAAACTTTTTATGTGATTATCTACCTTCTGCAGTAAATCTTTTGAAATGCGGTTTTTTCTATTTTTATGTTTACCTTGTTTGCTGTTCGGGGGTGTAATGCTGTTACTGCGCAAAGTTTTAGCAATATTATCCACTCGTTTTTTGGATATCCCGTGTATTGCTACGAATGCACTCCTACAAACTCGTATTTTTTCCTTCTTCTTCTTAACATGCCATACACCAAAGTGCGTAGGCGACTATCTCATTACTAGAATTCTTTTCTTGGCGGCGTGACACAGCTCACCTGTATTGTGTATTCCTGTCCATTCATTCTTTAATATTCCTTAACCAGGACAATTGTTTGCGGCCGGCTCCTCTCCTACCTTCGATCTTCCCTTGTAGGATTAACTGTGGTATTTCATATTTTGCTCCTCTCAATATGTGCCCAAGGTAACCAATCTTGCGTTTTTTAATTAATTCAAAGAGTTCTCTTTTCACGCCGGCTCTATTAAGGACGTCATCGTTTCGAACTCTATCCACCCAAGGTATGCGCATCATTCTTCTCAATGGCCACATTTCAAATGCTTCAAGTTTGTTGATAGATGTTTTTTTCAAAGTCCACGTTTCCATGCCATAAAGCAAGATGGACCATATGTAGCACTTGACCATTCTGTAGCGTATTTCAAAGTTTAAGTGTTGATTACATAGGAGCGGTCTGAATTTCACAAAAGCTCGTCTTGCCATTTGTATTCGGGTTTTTATCTCGTGTTGTGGATCCGATTGGTCATTGATTGTGGTGCCAAGGTATTTAAAAGTTTTCACGCGATTTATACGATTGTCATCTATGCATAATATCGGGTTTTCTGGAGGGTTTCTGCTAATGACCATATATTTCGTTTTCAAAATGTTGATTTTGAGGCCATATTTTTTACCTATGCTATTCACCCTATCAAGTAAAAGCTGCTGATCTGCCAAATTATCAGTTATAATCACTGTGTCGTCCGCATAGCGTAGGTTGCTAATTGGTATGCCGTTCACCTTAATGCCTAATTCCGTATCTTCTAATGCTTCCGCAAATATATTTTCAACATATAAATTAAAAAGCATCGGAGAGAGTATGCAGCCTTGGCGGACACCTTTCCGGATTTCAAATTCATCCGTATATTGGTCTTGATCAATCCTCACCTTTGCCATTTGGTTCCAGTATAGATTCTGAATAATTCTGATCTCCTTCTGGTCAATGTTGGCCCTATGTAGTAGTTCCATCATGATATCATGTTTAACATTGTCAAATGCCTTCTCGTAGTCGATGAAGGTGAGGTAGACATCTTTTCGTTGATCTAAGCAGTTTTGTATTAAGGTGTTCAAACATAAAATTGCCTCTCTTGTTCCTAGTCCTCCCTTAAAACCGAATTGTGTTGACCCGCTAAGTTCTTCTAGTATCTTATACATTCTTGAGTGTAATATCCTAAGGAAGAGTTTCAACAAGTGACTCATTAAACTGATTAAGCGGTGTTCATTGCATTTTGTGGCATTAGCTGTTTTTGGGATCATCACAAAGGATGACTGCAGCCATTCTCGCGGAATGTAACCAGTATCATAAATTCTATTGAACAGCCTTACCAAGATTTCGATATTCTCCTCGTCTAGTAGTTTTATTGCTTCTATATTAATTTCATCTGGACCTGTTGCTTTATGCATCTTTGTGGTTCTAACTGCATATTCTATTTCACTTCGCATTATTGATGGCCCTGATAAGTTTTCGGAAGGAAGTTTGCGCGTTGGTTGTGTTGGTCTTTCGTCATTAAAAAGGCTTTCTGTGTATTCTTTCCACGCCATTGCTATCTCTTCTTCTGACTCTATGTATTCGTTTCTGTCGTTGCGTATTCTTGTTCTGTGGTGGCTTTTGTGTATATTCGATATTTCTTTGATCTTCTTATGTAGTCCAAAACTATCTCCTTTTTCCTGCAATTGTTCTATTTCGTTGCACCTTTCCACCATCCAACGTTCTTTTGCTTTCTTAATTTTCTGACGGATTTCTTTGTGTATCTGTTTGTATTTGTCTTGATTACGTTGTTGTTTATGTTGCCTTCGCTTTTCCATTAGATCCATAATTTCGTCCGTCATCCATTCGTTATGCTTTATCTTTCTGATCTGTGTTTTAACTTCCCTGTTTACTGCCAGAATCGTTCCTTTAATATCATTGACCATCTCTTCGATATCATAATTTTGTTCTATTACTCGCATTCTTTCATTAATTTGATTCGCATAACTCTTCTTCAGATTTTCGTCTCTCATCAGTTCTCTTGTATTTATAGGTGTGCTGGTATTTGTATTTGTTCTCTTAATTTTTGCTAGTTTTAACCTCACATCTGCTATTAGCGGATTATGATCGGATGCAATATCAGCACCTGGATATGCTGCGATTCTTTTGATAGCGTTACGAAATCTTCTGTTTATTAAAACGTAGTCAATTTGGTTTCTAATTATTCGATTTGGACGGTCTCCTGGTGATCTCCAAGTATATAACTTACGAGGTGGGAGCTGAAACCTTGTGTTCATGACGACAAAACCGTTCTCCTGGCAGAATTCACACAGCAGGTCGCCTCTTTCATTTCTAACTCCAAGGCCGTACTCTCCAATTATGTCTTCATATCTTCCTTTACCCACCTTGGCGTTAAAGTCGCCCATTATTATGTTTATGTCCTCTTTCTTTGTTAGTCTTATTGCTTTTTCCAGATCTTTATAGAACTTAGTTATCTCTTCTTCTGACTTATCTGCTGTTGGTGCATATGCTTGTGTCACATTTATGTTTACTGGTTTGCCTGTCATTTTGATCAACATGCCTCGTTCGGAAATTGGGTATTTTTTCCATACCCAGCTTAATATAGTACTTGTGAGCACAACTACGCCTCACTCGCTCACCAGTTTTTGCTCGAGTTCTGGCAACATTGCTTGTTGTTATTAAACCACCCAAGTAGATAGTTTGAATCTGTTTGTCTCCTATTTCATTAAAGTTTTCTAAAACTACTTGCCTCTGTTCTTCGTTCACCTTTTCAAAACATTTAAACTTACATTCACAATTAGGTCCAGTTTGCCTAGGTCCCACACTACTACCTTTCCAGTTAACATAACTTTTTCCTTCTGCAATACACTTTTTCTTAATGTTCCGTTTCCACTTAGCTGGATCAACACTTTTTCTATTCTTCGCAAACGAAACACTCTGAACCTCGTTTTGAACTGTATTGACTGGAAGCTTGTGTTTTTTTACACGCCTTCTTTTCACTGAAGGCCCTGCTTCATCAGGATCAGAGCTTTTTTCCGATTCGGATGGATTATACAGATCAGACGAACCTCCACTAAACAGACTAACATTATCAAAATCAGATTCTGTACCACTCATGATACAAATAAATAATAAAAAACACTTAAAAACAAATAAACAGTTGTATAGAAACACACGTGGTCAACTTTCGTAAAATGCACTGGGAGAATACGTTAGACCGTTAGAGCAATGGACTTCAATCGACTGAATCATAGACTGAATACTAAAAACTTCCGTTAAATTCATTCGAGGCCAAGTTAACGGTTACAGCCGAAGCGTCTCGATGTTTGGCGAAAGAAGGGGGCAGCTCCGGAGCTGCATCCGTCTTGCAGCAAACAATTTCGGAGGCAGGTACATAAACAGTTATAGGTTTACCATTTATAGATGGATCTGATTCTTTCTTGCACCAATCGAGTCACCTAATTATTTTACATAATATTCATAATATACACTAAAATTTGACCAAAAATGGAGCTGCCCCCTTCTTACAGCAAGGTCCTCAATTCAAAACATAATATGATATGGCATCAACGAGAGTGAATATTTTTAATTCGTATCTTGCAGGCTTTTTCGGCATACTGGTGAAAACCATAGCGGCCTCTAAATTCCTTCAGTTTTTCATCAATAGTAAGGTATTCGCTTAGCGTATAGACGTCTTGGCGATTTTGCACAAATTTTTCGAAAATTGCTCTAATTTTAGTCACTTTATCAAGTTTTTTTATTTCTTCCTGATTTTCTATATTGTCAAAACATAGACAAGATTGTAAAAAAATAAAGTAAGACATATCTTCAAATAAGCTTATTCCGGTTCCATCGGTAGACCAAAGATCTTCTAAATTAATCCGAGTAGACTTGAACACCTCAGCCAATTACATTAGTCAAAACAATGCTCTAATTTCAGTTGCATTGGTTTCGTGAACTGCATACTGCATACTCCAAGTTACGACAACCATCATACTAGGTGTGAAAAGTAAAGTGAAACATTCCACGGGAGGTTTCGCCATTTTTGCATTTCGATTTGCACCTGGTAAATGCGTATTGATACTTACTGAGCGTGTTCTTACATTTATAGAAAAGCATATTAAAGTCGATTTAGTGCTGTTCTTACCTACGTAATGTTTCTTTTGATTCTTCTGTCCTTGCCCCAAAAGTTCATTTTCGATTTCAATATCAGCCACCGACTTTTCTAAATCAATAGCATCTTCCTCGCTATCAGAGTTGTGGCTACTGTTGTCTTCATTGTCTGATTCTTTCTCGCTTGTAGTTTCAATTACTTCATCATCGTCTTGAGAATCGTCCCATAAAGCTTAAAGCCTCGTCTGCTCTCGTTCATATTGATAAGCCATAATCTGGAACAAAAAACTAAATAATTTATGTATAAAATATAACATTTTCATTCAAAATAAATAATTTCAACGGAAATTATATAAAAATGTAATGCCGAACTGAAACAATACTACCATGAATATATTAACTTACCTGTGTGGTGGGGTAAATGATACCCCAACGACGTTTGGATCAAAATAGCGATGCGTTCGTTCACTTTTTAAGTAAATCAACAACTGCTAGACCTTCTTCAAGGTTCTAACGATAGGTACTGAAATGCCTGTCGCGCTAATTTACCGATAAATATATTGGCGCTAATTTTAAACTCACTGGGGTATGTCATACCCCACTACACTGGCGCCGGGTTAATATGATGATATTCGGTTGCCTCAGATATTCTGGCTTATGTAAGCCAACAGAGGCAAGAAAATTTTACCATATTAATTCTTCGCAAAGAAGGTATCAGGACTACTTTTCGACCACCCAAGAAAATCTCACAATATCTACCCTCTCCTAAGGACCCATTACCGCCCCTATCTTCCTGTGGTGTCTATTCTATTCCTTGTTTTTGTGGACATGTGCATATTGGCGAATCTGGTCGTTCCGTCAAAACTCGGATTCAAGAGCATCAAAGATGCATTCGATCAGGTCTTTTCTCCCATTCTGCAGTTGCAGAACACTGCCAAGAAACCGGTCATTCCATATTGTTCGAAAAAACCCATATTATTTCTAAGAGCCCCTTCTTTTATTCCAGGAAAATCCGCGAATCTCTAGAGATCCGAAAAAATCCACATAATATCAATCGAGAGGAAGGATACTACTTGTCTCCCATCTGGAATCTTAGTCTAGAGCCGCCGTCCGGTCCCGCTACCACGATGCAGCCACATGATTGGCCAGCGCGCGCTTCTTGACGTTCGCGTCACGGAGTGTGCCGATACGTCCCGACACGACAGGTCACCGCGACTATAAATAGAGCGGTAGCGGAGTAATCGTCGGATTCACTCCCTGCCTCTCGACGCGTTAGTGTTCTGAGCTGTTGAACGTGAATCCCTGTCCTGGCATTTGGTTTTCACCTCTGGCTGCGTTGAGTAGTTGAGTTACTGTGACCAAATGCCCATCTTGGTAGTTAGTATTTTCCTCTGGTTGCGTTGAGTAAATGAGTTACCGTTGCTAACTACCCATCTTCCTTTCTTCTTTTTCTTTTTCTTTGTTCTCCTGAAGAAGCTACATACAATTGTAGCGAAACGTCGAGATGAACCCACTTTTGGGTCACTCACAAATGACACGGTCCAAACTCGGAAGACGAATAAACTATAATTCTGACTCTGGCCGTGGAAGCCTACGATTAAATAATATTTGACACACGCAATAGTGACAGCTAAACAATACGATAAACCTAAGTGATCACGCGCATGACTCATTTCATTGTTTATCTGCTTAATTTGCTGAATTAGGAGTTAAGTTAAAATTAAGTATCTTATTTATTTACAATTTCATAAAATGGTCCTTTTAGTATTTATTTATAATTTATTATTTAGATAAAAAAAAAATTTTTGTTATTCACTTAAATATTGTATGCAAATACTAGTTTACTTAGTAGACAAAAATTAGTTTTTTGGAAATAAAGTCATTTTCTTGCAGTTTGCTCTACATAATATACATCAAAAATGTTTACCAATCTCCATCGTTGAAAAGAAATTTGAAACAACATTGACTTAAAAAATATCCATGGAAACCCATCTCTAACACAACCTTTGTGAACACAAAACTGTGGCGCTGAGAAATGTCACACGAAACGATTACAGCCCATTATTATGTATGTATAGTGAAGTTTAAATATGAGTTCGTTTTTTTAAGTGCCGAGAGATTAAAGCAATGCAGCCACGCAACGACAAAAACAACTTATTGGACTTTATGTAACAATTTTATATTCGAAAAAGTATTTGGAACTTATTTCGATTGATATAAAACAATAAACTATTTTTAAATGTGAAGATTTAATCGGTTCCAAAATATGGTAGTAAGTTCAAAACATATGTACCATTTAGCGCGCATAGTATAAAACACCATAAATAAATTTAACCCTCCATCAATCGCGTTATTAGGAAAAATCTAACACAAAATTTTCCAATTCACAAATTTTCTTCAAAATTTAAATAATCGTTTGCAGTTTTCTGCAATGGTATAGAATGTTACAATGCTGTGTCTGCTCATGCGATAGCTAAATGAAGATGAACAGTAGTCTGAATCTAACGCGCGAGTGTTCATGAATGTGAAAATTGTTAGGTATAATCTAACAATGCGACCTTATATTTATTTAGGTAAGCGGTAATAATTTTATGTAATATTGGATTTATAGATATGGCGGAATCACTACCAACAAAGGCACTTTGGATAAAGTGCCACGAAGAAGTTTCGTCAGAATTCGAGTCTAATTAGGACTTTGATGATAATATTTCGGAGCATAGTTTACATAACACCAATACGGAAAAATTATCCAGTGAAACAAAAAAGAAGAAGTTTCTGTTGACAACATGCCTACAGTTAATTCGCAAATTAGATCTTAGTTTATTGGGAAAGATGACACCTAGTGGCTAAAGCATAAGCCCTACTTTATTTCTACATTTCAGGAGTGCTAGGTGAAGTTAAAAGTGAAAAAAATATTGTAGACAAAGGGAAAATATTTTTTGCTATAAGTATTATCATTTAAATCGATATTATTACAAACCAGACTCTGGATGAGTTGTGTTCCTCATACACCCGTCCTTGCGATTGTTTACCTACTAATTTAGAAGAGATAATTGTATTTAAGGGGTTTTGCTTTATTTAGCAGGTGTAAAAGGAGGAAATAACTTGAACATCAATAAACTCTGAGCAAAAGATAATACTGCAGTAGACTTTTGTCCAGATACAATGTTAAAAAAAGTTTCCATGAAAGATAGTCCCCTAGATAACCTATCACCTATTCGAAGTCTTTGTTTTTGTCTCCAAGTGTTATCCCAGTTATCGGTAGTCTGATTTTCTTTGCTTACCTTGACATTTTCATTCCTTTTTTAGGGATTATGTGTGTAGCTCCTCAATTATCGTATTCAGTGCATTCCACGTGTCGGCTATAAGTACTACATCATCTGCGTATCTAAGATGGTTTAAGTATCTTCCGTTAATAGAGATTCTCTTTTCCGTTAATAGGAATTTTCCCAGTCTATTGACTTAAAGATATCTTCTAGGGCAGCTGTAAATCATTTTGGAGATTTGATTTTGCTTAATATGTTAATGTTGATGAAATGCTGGAAGTGTTTCTTCTTCTTCTTAAGGTGCCTTCTCCATTACTGAAGGTTGGCTATAACTACAGCAAATTGCTCTCTATCTTGAGCTGTTCTTAGTATCGCATGTGTGTCCATGCCTGTCCAGTCTCTTATGTTCTTCAACCAGGAGCATTTTCTTCTTCCTGGACCTCTTCTTCCTTCCACTTTCCCTTCCATTATAAGTCGTAGGAAGTTGTATTTTTCTCCTCTGTAGATATGTCCTAAATAACTCGTTTTTCGGTTTTTTACAATATTTAGGAGTTCTCTGTCAGTACCCATTCTTCTTAGCACCTCGTTGTTGGTCACGTGCTCTGTCCAAGAGATCTTCAGCATTCTTCGAAAAACCCACATCTCAAAGGCTTCTATACGCCTCATACTTGTAATTCCGAGAGTCCATGTTTCCACTCCGTATAGCAATATGGAATAAATAAACGTTTTTACAAATTGGTATCGGATGTCCAACGATAACGTAGAGTTTATTAGAAATTTTTTCATTCGCTGAAATGCGGACCTAGCATATTCTATACGAGCACGTATTTCGACCTCGTGGTCAAGATCGTTTGTTATCCAGCAACCAAGATACTGGAATCTTTGTACTGGTTCTATATGTTTGTTATAGATACGAATATTAATGTCGACATTTGGTGCACGTGTAACAGCCATCACTTTTGTTTTATTTGTGTTTATATTTAGTCCCAAGCTATCTCCCTCTCTGGTTATGACATTCAAAAGTCGTTGTAAACCCTCAGCACTGTCCGCAATAATGACGGTGTCGTCTGCGTATCTTAAGTTGTTTACGTATTCTCCGTTGATTTTTATTCCTTCTTCAATATTTTCGAGGGCATTTTGAAAGATCTTTTCGGAATATATATTAAATAACAGTGGAGAAAGTACACAGCCCTGACGAACTCCTCTTTTTATTGGCAATTCTGCTGTCAGACGATTGTCTATTTTGATAGATGCCATTTGATCCCAATATAGTTTTTTAATAAGTGCTACAGTGTTATGGTCTATACCATGTTGTGTTAGGGTTTCTATGAGTTCTGTGTGTTTAACTCGATCAAACGCTTTTTCGTAGTCGATAAAACAGAGAAAGACGTCTTTTCGCTGATCTCGGCATTTTTGTAGTAATACCTGGAGGCCAAATAATGCCTCCCTTGTACCAAGCCCCATACGAAATCCAAATTGATTGTCGCTAAGGTTTCTTTCGCATTCTCTGTATATTCGTTGATGTACAATTTTGAGTAAAATTTTCAGAAAATGGCTCATCAGGCTAATTAATCTGAACTGTGAGCATCTATTTGCTTTATTTTTCTTGGGTATAGGTATAAATGTCGATCTAAGCCAGTCTTCTGGGAAGATTCCAGTGGTATATATTTTGTTAAATAATATTGTTAATGTCTGAAGATTTTCTTCATTGATGAGCTTTATCATCTCTACGTATATTTCATCTGGACCTGAGGCTTTTCGTGACTTTGCCGTATTGATTGTTTTTGTAACTTCAGATGTTAATATATCAAGTATTGTTTCTTGTACTATATTCATTTGTGGTTCTGTTCTCTCGTCATCAAACAGATCTTCGATGTATTTTTCCCACATGTCTCCTACTTCTTCTGGACTAGATACTATTTCGTTGTTATCATCTACTAAAGTTGTGGAAGTGTTTAGATGACATAATTGTTTCGTTAGTATTTCAGTAACAAACCAGCGAAGTATAGAATAGAAGGCTATGCCCGTACTAATGCAAGAACCTTTTACGTTTACAACAGAGAAATTTATTGTGGAAAGCAACCTCCTGGGCCGCACCTGTTTCCAAATGATGCAGTTAGCATCATAAAAAGACTTATAAAATCTATAGACAAATCAGGGAGAAATAAACAACTAATAATTATTTCAGTTCAATTCCGCTTGCCAATTATACATATTATATTTACAAATTAACTTATGTGCCTACCTTGCGCAAGAACAAAAAAGGATTTTAAACTAAGAATTCATTTAAGTGAGAAATCTACCTATTTACAGCACTAGGTGTGCTTAAAGAATAGAAGAAATACATGTACTCTAACACATGTATCTATTATCCATAAGAAGCATAAAAATGTCCTTTAGCTTTCAACAGTTCATGACAGTAATAAAATGGATAATAATTCGGCTGAAAATAAGCCGGAAGTAGTTACATCTTGCAATTGTACAAAAGAAGGCGTTGACAGGGCTAACAAAATAAAAGCACAGTATTCTGTTACTACATTTAGTATCCGTTGGCCATTTACTTTGTTTTGAAATTTGCTAAATATAACAATCATCAACTTTTAAATTTTATATTAATTTACTACAAGCAAACTTGTAACAATCATCATTTAATTACATCATTAGCAAAGAAGCTAATAAAATCGCAAACTATGAAAAGAGCTTCTTTGACAAACCTTTTAATTCTTCTTAGGAAAAAGATTAGAACAATTGCTGGAACGGAAAATAATATTACTGAAATTTCACAAAATGTACAGACTAAACCAAGATTTTATTTAAAGAAACCACTGCTGATAAAAAACATAATATTATGTTTAAAATCAGGAGGTGATCTAGATACTGCTGTGGATTATTTTACTATATGTATAAAAAAGCGTGCTGAAAATTCACCCCTCCTGCCAATTATAAACCTAACAAGGAGTTTTATCTCAAGTCCATTACACAAGTATAAGCCACTGTCGACGCAAATATTTTACACTAATATTATGGAAATATATGCTGGTCAACAACCTGCTGGACCATATAAGGTAAATAACTAGATAATGTGCAGCAGTTACTACAAGGATATGTAAACCTCTTTATGGAACAGAAAACAATATTACAATGGATCGCTGGTTACTTAAAACCTTGTTATCCAACAAAAGAGAATACAAGCTAACGGTTATTGGTATCATTTAGCCTCAAAGACAAGGATTGCCCTCAATTTTAACCAATGTGCAAGACTGCCCTGTAAGTTACTCTGTTTTTGGTTTTAAAGCTAATATCATAGTGACATTGTATGTATCCAAAGCGAATAAAAATGTGTTACTAGTTTCATCCTTTCATCACACTGACACAGTAAACGAAACTAGCAAGAAAAAAGAGATAATTTTATTCAATAATGATATCAAATGTGGAGTAGATTTTATTTATTTATCGTATGGCACTTGACACATTTACATTTAAATTTACATATATAACACATATATGTTTACAAACGAACATATAACTTATTTATATAGTCTTTCGACTCTGGAGTCGCCATTACGAAATGCTCTGACCTGCCTTGATAGGATCTTGTGGGACACTGTTCTGTATTGTGACATATTATGGTTTGGGGTTATTCGCAGTCACAGAGTGGGGATGGTCGTTTAATCCATTTGTGCATCATGGAACCGCATCTGCTGTATTTGGTTCTGATTCGGTTCAGCATAGACCATGTGTTGCGTGGTTAATCAAAATCAGGTGGTTTTTGTGTGATACAGTGTACGCTGCTATTTTGTTGTTCCATCCATTCATGAGCCCAAGTGGTCGTTAAGTTAAACTTATTTTTCACAGCAATCTGTGCTGTTTTTATTGGTGGTCATCTGGAGCGTAAACGGTTACCGCTAGTAGCATCTATATTTTAATGAATTGGCAGGATCTCGTTACTAAATATCTTTTTGTACTCACCAGTAAGGGAGTGTACGTGCCGTATTTTGGGTGGTGGAATAGATATTGTATTGTATTATATTGGGGAGTAGATATTGTAGATAAAGTGGTGTCATATTTCGATGTATTTAAAAATACTAACAGATGCCCACTTAAAATTTTTATGGGGTCCTAAATATCGCCGCTATAAACGTCAGGATTACATTCTCACATTCGGCAAGCTGTTATAAAATAGGTAAAAGAAATAATAAATAAGACTCACTCACAATCAGTTTAATTTAACTATCTAGACGACCAGTTTCGCTTTCTACAATAGGCAAAGCATCTTCTGGTCTCAATACAAAGTTAATTAAATGCTGAAATAATAAAACCCATACTAGGGTGTTGTCTTATAAAAATATACAAAGATAAATGATATAAATTACAGTAATTATGCCAATATTACATGTCTGTGGTTTTTTAAAATGAAATTTTAGAACATTTTTATATGTTTTTACCTCTGCTCTCAGGCACATGTACAGGCAAATCCTCATAAACCCTGCTCAAAGGTATCTTCTAAAGATTCTTTGGCGAAACTTCCCTCAAGATGAGTTGCAATGCATCCAGTTGAATACTATAAACATATGGTACTAACTGCGGCAACTTTCTTTGCTGTAGATGTCTAGTCAAGTTAGCTCGCACTCATCAAGATTCATATCCTCTTGCAAGTGATGCTATTCTCAATGTATGCTATCTAGATGACATGTTGTATGGTGCTGATGACCCAACAAATTATTTCACAATTATTGAATATTATTTGAATTATTGAACAAAGTAGGAATATCAGTACACAAATGGTGTTCCAAGTCTCAAACATTTTTGGAAAATGTCTCCTCTCGTTCTCATGATTCTAATTATGTTATTACTCCAGAAAATGGTAATAGTAAGGTATTAGGACTCTACTGGAATGCCAACTCAGATGTATTCTCAATTTCTGTACCTCAGTTCTCACAAGAATCACTCATCAAAACCACCAATACTAAAAGAGAAGTGCTTTCGCTGATAGCTTAAATTTTTGACCCTGAAGGTCTCATTGCTCCAGTAGTAATTATTGTAAAGTGATTAATGAGAAAAATTTGGCTTGCAAAAATTGATTGTGATGACCATCTCAGCTCTGAAATTTTGAAAGAATGGCTCAAATTCATTCAAGGTCTATCTTGCTTGAAGTCACAAAAAATTCATAGATGTCTCTTCAAAAATAAAAATATTAGAAAAATCGAAATGCATGGCTTCTTAGATGCTAGTATACAAGCATATGCTGCATATGTATACATTTGTGTTATTTATGATTCTAACACTTTCTCTTGTGCTCTTGTAGCCTCTAAAAGCAGAGTGGCGCCTCTCAAAATTGTAAGCGTTCCCAGACTCGAACTTTTGGGTACGGTTATATGCCCAAAACTCGCCCAACGAATTGTTAGTACCCTTAAAATCAGAATTTCACAGATTAATTCCATAAATTTATGGAGTGACTTGAAGATTGTTCTAGCTTGGTTAAAACACCTCCTTCACGTTGGACTCACTTTGTTGCCAATAGAGTGGCAACAATACAACGAAACTCAGAATTTATCTAAAAGTATGTTTAGTACAAGGAAAATCCTGCAGATATTTTGTCTCGAGGTATATCACCGTTAGAACTTCCGAACAGTACACTCTGGTTTAATGGTCCACATTTTCTGTCCCAAATTGATTTAATTCTCACCCTTTTTATCTCAAAAAAACAAAATTAATCACGTTCCAGAGGAAAGAAAATCTAAGATTGTCCATCATGTTTAAGTCTCTCCCTCGTTTCTAGATGAACTCATTCGACCATTCTCTTCATTTACAAATCTACAAAGAGTGATTGCTTATTGCTTAAGATTTGCTCATAATACAAGAAAACCATCAGAAAAATTCTCCAACAATCTTTCTGTAAGTGAAATGAAATCGGCTGAACTCATAATTGTCAAACTCATACAAGATAACTCGTTTTCACAAGAAATTTCCCTTCTTAAAACTCAAAGGGCAATTACAAACAAATCCATTTTGTCCATGAACCCCTTTTTGCATGAACATGAAATGCTAAGAGTTGGTGAAAGGTTAAAATACGCCTCTGTACCATTTGACCAAAAGTATCTTTTTCCCTTTTCTTCTAGGAATCAGCTAGTGAAACTTATGCTAAGGAGGGAGCATATTAGATTGTGTCATGCTGGTCCACAATGTACACTCTCCAACTTCAGACTAAAATATTGGTCCCTTGATGCTCTGCGGGATATCAAAAGAATTGTTAACAATTGTAAAATATGCTTCCGTTTTAAGGCTCAAACAGCATCTCAGCTGATGGCAGACTTGCCAAGAGAACGTCTAGTGTGTTCGCTAGCATTAAAAAATGTTGGAACAGACCTAGGTGGACCATACAATTTCAAAACTTTTGTCTAATTACTGTTTTATATATCCTGACTTTTGATGTTCGTGTTAGGCTCTTGGATTTAATAGTGTTGTGGAGGCTATACAAACATCTGTTTGCTGCCTGAATTCTTCCTTTTATCTCTTCCGTGATATCGTTATCTGTGGTGATAGTCGCTCCGAGATATTTAAAACTCTCCACTCTTTCAAAGTTATAGGGGTCTATTGTTACATTTTGTCCTATTCTATCTCGTCTCTTTTGTCTGTTAATGCACATATATTTGGTTTTCTCTTCATTGACCCTTAGACCGGTATTTTTTGCCTCTCTCTCTAATTTATTGAAGGTTTCTTTTACATTGGTGATGGTATTTCCTACAATGTCAATGTCATCCGCGTATGCTAGTAGTAATTTTGGTCTATTTACTGTCAGTAGTTCTGTTCTAATTTGTGCGGTTCTTACTACTTTTTCCAGGATTATATTAAAAAGAAGAGGTGACAGCGCGTCTCCTTATTTCAGTCCACTGTTTATTTCAAACGACTCTGAGAGCTTGTTACCTATCCGCACTCTAGATCTACAGCCATTTACACAAACTTTAACGAGCTGGATAAGTTTTTTTGGAACTGAAAGTTCTGCCATTGCATTCGACATCTGATCCCTTTTAATGCTGTCGTATGCTTGTCGGAAATCTATGAAGAGATTATGAATGGTTCTATCGAATTCCCATCATTTTTCAAACAGCTGCCTGAGAGTAAAAATCTGATCTATGGTCGATCTATTTTTTCTGAATCCGGCTTGGTATTCCCCTATGAAATTTTCTACAAAAGGTGTTAGTCTACTTAATAGGATGTTCGATAAGATTTTGTACGCCGTATTAAGTAGAAAGATGCCTCTATAGTTAGAGCACTTGGTTTTGTCTCCCTTTTTATGGATAGGAATTATTACACTTTCGTGCCATTTTGTTGGTATTTTCTCTTCGTTCCGTATAAGTGTTATTAGTTTGTGTAATTGTCTATGTAAAGTTTTTCCTCCGTACTTAAGAAATTCGGCTGGTATATTGTCAGAGCCTGGAGCTTTTGCGTTCTTCAATTTGTTAATTGCTTGCAATGTTTCGTCTATTTTTGGGTACTCTACCGGTAGGTCCACCCCAAGGTATATATCCTCTCCATGTTCTTCATCTTGGTGTATATTAACTAAATTTTTGAAATATCCTTGCCATGTTTGGAGTAATTCTTGTTCGTTGATTATTAATTCATCATTATTTTTCCTCAGTACAGACACGCAGTTAGGTCTGAATCCTCTCTTTTCGTTTGACACAGATTTGTAAAATGCTCTACTATTTGACTGTTGTCTATTTCTTTCCATTTCTTTATACTGCTGTTGTTCGTATTTTCTTTTTTTCTCTCTAATTAGTTTTCTTGTTCCTCGTCGTGATGTTGTATAGTTTTCTTTACTTTCTGTTGTTTCTTGTTGAAGCATATTGTTTCGCTTTTTCTGTCTGTCTGTTCTGTCTGTTCTTTTTCCTATTATTAGTTCTTTAGTTCTGCTGACTCTGTAATTGATTTTTCCATTTATTGCCACAGCCTTTCGACATCATTGCTCTGGTCTATTCTATTTATATGTTGTTCCATTTCCTGTACGTAATTGTCTCGGATTTCCTTATTTTGCGTTTTTTCAATGTTCCACTGTCCCAATGCTTCCTTCGTTTTAAGTTTCTGTGATAATATTCTCAACCTGATTTTTGCTCTTACTAGGTAATGGTCTGTATCTCCATCTACGTCCCTGAGGCTTATTACATTAAGGACATTACTTCCGTGTCTAGCATCAATAATTATGTGTTCAATTTGGTTCCGTGTGGAGTTGTCATTAGAGACCCAAGTCTGTTTATGAATGTTTTTATGTTGGAACATAGTAGACTTTACAAGCATATTGTTAGCCGATGCTAGCTCTACGAGCCTTTGTCCATTATCGTTTGAGATATCGTGGACAATGTGTTGTCCTATTGTCGGTCTTAGGTTAAGTTCTTTGCCAATTTTTGCGGTTAAGTCTCCGCAGATTATTTGCATGTCTTGTTTGGGAATTCTCTCCAGCGTTCTTTCGAGTTGCTCATAGAAGTCATCTTTGATTGTTTCTTCTTTATCTTCTGTCGGAGCATGTGCGGATATAATTGAGATATTGTACAATTTTCCTTTCAGTCTAATATAACACAGTCTCTCACTGATGGGCGTAAAACTTATAACACTGTTTAAGTATTCTCGGACCACGAAACCTGTGCCGAATTCATGTTGTCCTGTCTGGTTTCCACTGTAGAAAATGACCGCCTTGTCTATTCTTATGTTTCCATTGTCCTTCCACCTTATTTCTTGTATTGCCGTAATGTCCATTCCTACTTTTTCTAATTGTTTTACTGCGTGTATGGCTGCTCCTGTCCGGTACCAGCTTAAAACGTTCCATGTTCTAACATTCAAAGTCCTTGTCCATTGCGATTGTCGTTTTACATAATATGTATCTGTTCGATTCCGAGGCACATTTACAGTTTTCATAACAGGCTGTTTTTTACAAGGGCAGGTTGTTGGCCTTCCGCTTAACCCTCCTCCTTTATCCGGGCTTGGGACCGGTAGGAATGACTGTTAAGCTACTCGATCCACCCAACAGTCATTCCAGGCGAAGTTATTCGATTTTAAAAATAAATATTACATAGAAAAATGCACTTTTGTATTGCGAATTTTGTATACTTTATAAAACTTAGTCAAAAAACTAAAAAAGGTATGATGAGTTACACCTGTTGAACTCAGCCATAATTTATACTAAAAGCGAACATTATCTATGATATTACACCTTATCTTATGTACTTAAAACTTCAGTTTCTTTTAAAATAATGGCCCTTTCCAGAATATTATCAATAAAACGTTTACTAGCTGTTAAGGGTCTACTGCAACGAAGCGAGAGTTGTAAACACATGGAGTTTAATGGTATACTGACAACTAAAGTCTTAAAAATTTTAATATATTAATGTCTGGAATAGTGACTGCGTTGCATAAACATGTTTATTGAGACATTGAGATTATAATGTACGCCATTCATATGGATTAATAATGATCTAACTTCATTGATAAACTCTTTCAGTGTCATAAATCTATTTTATTTTACGAAGTATTCTAAAAAGTCTTAAACTTATGGAAGTATTTATATGCCAAATTTATAACGGTAAGAATCTTAATATTTGAATATTGTGTTTATATGGTATTTAGAAACAATTGAGTATAATACAAATGAGTCGCTCAGAAACAGAGTGGCCCATCTGATTTTTTTGTATAATTCAGGTAGGTAGTACAGTAGGTGGCATTTTATCATATCTTCCATTTCAGAGTGGCTCAACTAACATTTCGTTGTATATCAAGAGATGGCGCGACTTGTACAGTTAGGCTACGTAAACATTTCACATGATCTAGTTATGGAAATGTGGCCCAAGTGACAGTTGGGCCAGTGTGCAGTATGATATTTTAGACATTGTCACTCTTGCCTTGTGTGTTTGTATCAGTCTTGTCTAGCGTCAATTCGTTCTTTAAAGTACTATCAGCCTTTTATACGGTTTATATTTGTGCAATCTTGAGCAACAGTGAGTAAATTATTGTATTTTAGTGTAAATAAATAGTGACTGCAAATATCTCGGCTCAAAATTTAAATTAGGATTCTAAATTTTTTAAGATTATAACCTTAAAATTATAACCTTAAAATGAAAAAAGGTTAGTTTTCTACTTAGACATATTTTTATAATATCTATTTTATGTCTATGATTTTCTAAGCGATGTTGAGAAAAGTATAGGTTAGTCTTTAACTTACAGATATTTGTAAAGGATTTTATTCAAAAGTTTTTTTTTAAAGACATTTGATCACTTGAATTAATAATTAATAGAGAATATTTTTGTTCTAGTTTGAAAATGCCGTTGTCGGATACATCCAGTACTAATGTGAATTTGAAACAGATTCTGGCTCTGACTTCCATCCACTTTCTGGTGCTGAGTCTTCTACAACTAGGGAAAGCTTCACAGAAGATGGACTTGTGGAACCTGGAACAAGTAGGGGTAAAAAACGTAAGAAAAATAATTCAGTTTGGAAAAGATCTAAGTCTAAGTTGGATAGAAATTCAGGAAAATCATATTTGAATTCTCGTGGTAGAATTGTCTGTAAGAAACAAGTTTTTCATGGAGTTTGCAGCTGCCCACGAAAGTGTCATTTGTTGTTATCTCTTAAAGAAAAAATATTTTTCAAAGTTTCTACAACTTATCTGATTTTAATTTACAGACTGCTTACATTAATATACAAGTAAATGTTGTCAATAAAAGTCGACATACAGCAGCTCAAAACCATAATAAACGTTCTAAGACACGAATTTATACTTTTCTGAAGCTATTTTTTGTGGCATTTTAAATTAATTACTATTTAACTGGGAATAAGCCACATAGTAGGATCTGGTTACCAATATTGAAAGAGTAAGTTATTAATAAGAAAATACCAGTATTAGTAAGTCAGTAACATATAGAGGATACATCATTTATGTTTTTTAAATAACGAAACATATAAAATCAGAATTTTGGTGTTTATTGAAGGTAAACTAAATGCACGAACAAATACTTACCATGTCGGGATAGTATTATGAGGTTTTTTTTCCTGGTTTTTCCCTCATAATTTACTATGGAACCACTAACAGGAGAATTTTACTGTCATCATGTCATGTGTTTGTCTTTTTAAAGGCGAATTACATGCTATGATTTTTTTCTGACGGATATTCTCAAGTTAAAGTTGATTTCATGTAATCGAATGAACTATCTTATAAGTAAAGTCGTCCCAGGAGCGCAACTCAACAATATTGACAATATTATTTTAAAGTCGTCTACTTTAAAATGCATAATGTATGTCTAAATTGTCAATATAAATGAGTCAGATAAAATTAAATTAATAATAAAATTTTTCACTATGTAACAAAAAACAAAATTTATAGTTTATTCGTCTTCCGGGTTTGGACCGTGTCATTTGTGAGTGACCCAAAAGTGGGTTCATCTCGACGTTTCGCTACAATTATATGTAGCTTCTTCAGGAGAAACAAAGAAAAAGAAAAAAGAAAACAAAAGAACAGGAAGATGGGTAGTTAGCAACGGTAACTCAGTTACTCAACGCAACCAGAGGCGAATACTAACTACCATGATGGGCATTTGGTCACAGTAACTCAACTACTCAACGCAGCCAGAGGTGAAAACCAAATGCCAGGACAGGGATTCACGTCCAACAGCTCAGAACACTAACGCGTCGAGAGGCGGGGAGTGAATCCGACGATTACTCCGCTACCGCTCTATTTATAGTCGCGGTGCCTGTCGTGTCGGGACGTATCGGCACACTTCGTGGCGCGAACGTCAAGAAGCGCGCGCTGGCCAATCATGTGGTGGCGGGACCGGATGGTGGCTCTAGACTGAGATTCCAGATGGGAGACAAGTAGTATCCTTCCTCTCGATTGATATTATGGGGATTTTTTCGGATCTCTAGAGATTCGCGGATTTTCCTGGAATAAAAGAAGGGGCTCTTAGAAATAATATGGGTTTTTTCGAACAATATGGAATGACCGGTTTCTTGGCAGTGTTCGGCAACTGCAGAATGGGAGAAAAGACCTGATCGAATGCATCTTTGATGCTCTTGAATCCGAGTTTTGACGGAACGACCAGTTTCGCCAATATACACATGTCCACATGAACAAGGAATAGAATAGACACCACAGGAAGATAGGGGCGGTAATGGGTCCTTAGGAGAGGGTAGATATTGTGAGATTTTCTTGGGTGGTCGAAAAGTAGTCCTGATACCTTCTTTGCGAAGAATTTTGCCAATCCTATCAGTGACATTTCGAATATACGGAAGAAAAGCCACAGGAGTATTACCCGAAGATTCTGAATTTGTTGTCCTAGGGTGTAAAGGGGGATGTAGATGTCGGTGTGTAATATTTTGAATTGTGGACTTGGAGTAACCATTGGCGACAAGGGTTTTTTGCAGATGGCCAAGTTCTTCTCTAAGGTTGTCGGGTTCAGAAATCGAAATGGCCCGATGGATGAGAGAGTTGATCACAGAATTCTTTTGGGCAGGATGGTGGTGTGATGAAGCATGTAGGTAACGATTCGTGTGAGTCTTTTTTCTATAAACAGAGTGACCCAATCGGCCATTGGGCTTGGAGGTGACTAACACATCGAGAAAGGGAAGGGACCGATTATTTTCTACTTCCATTGTGAATTTTATACTCGGATGTTGTGAGTTAAGATGATCTAGGAAGGAAGAAAGGGTATGCTGACCATGGGGCCAGATGATAAATGTATCATCAACGTAGCGGAACCAGACTTTTGGTTTTAAGGGGTAAGATTCTAGGGCTAAAGACTCAAAGGCTTCCATGAAAATGTCAGCAATGACAGGGGAAAGGGGAGAACCCATTGGTGTTCCAGATATTTGTTTGTAGAAATTGCCTCTAAAAGAAAAATATGTTGAAAGGAGGCATTTTTCGGCAAGATCTGCCAAAACCAAAGACTTGTTATCATTGGTCAAGTGATCTCGCAGAACAACTAGAGAGTCATGTATGGGAATATTGGTAAATAGGGATGATACATCGAAACTGACGAGAATATCTTGGGGATCGACTGTGAGAGAGGAGATTAAGGTGATGAAATGTGTGGAATTTCGGACATAAGAAGAGGTACGACCAGTATAGGTCTTAAACTGATTGGACAAGTACTTTGCGAGTTTGTAGGTAGGAGAGTTAATCGTAGTCACAATGGGACGAAGAGGTACGTTATCTTTATGGATTTTCGGAAGACCATAAATTCTGGGGCAGATGGAGTTTTTTGGAACTATGGACTTCTTAACATCATCGGAAAGATCGGATTGTTTGATGGCATGGGAAATTTCGCGTTCGACTCTAGGAGTGGGGTCTCGAGAAATTGTATTATAACAGGATGTATCCCTAAGTAAGTCGTTTACTTTCTCTATGTAGGAAGGAGTATCCAGGATGACTGTGGCATTACCTTTGTCTGCAGGAAGGATTATTATCTCAGAAAGAGAACGGAGATTTTTGAGAGCTATGAATTCCTCACGAGATATATTGGAAGTAGGGATTTTGGCTGTATCAAGACATTTAGCGACGTCAAAGCGGATACGGTCGGCTGGAATTTTGGGAATTGTGCGGAGTGCCGCTTCCACATTTGAAACTATTTCTTCGGTAGGAATTCTGGAAGGAGTGATAGCAAAATTAAGACCTTTAGATAGAAGACTGCTTTCTGCACTTGTTAATTGGTGAGAAGAAAGATTAACGACGGTGTTAATGAGAGGTGAATGAGAAGTAGAAGTGGTGGAATGTGATTTTTTCTTAGATACAAGGGATTGGAATTTCTTTTTGTGAGTTTCGTTGCTTAGAAGAAGGATTTTATCGGCTTGATGATAGGAAATGCGGTCTAAAAGTGACCAATCATCGACACTAAGAATACTGGAGAGTTCAAGATGCAGCTTAAAAAGTTTTTGGGATTGAAAATTAAGGGTTTTTCGAATATGTTGAATCCGTTCACGAAGTAGAGATAGGCTGGCTCGATGTAGAATTCGGGAAGAAGATGAAGAGGAAATGTGATGTTTTAGAACAAGAAAATTGGGAACCAAGTTATTATCACGACATCTAGAGAGGAAGGTGAGCGAAGAAAGTAGAGATGAAACTTTAGAGCGAAGATTGGAGAACTCTGAGGTTTTGCGGAATATAACCTCCCCGTAGAGGTTGGTCAAATGAAATCGTAGGCTTCCACGGCCAGAGTCAGAATTATAGTTTATTCGTCTTCCGGGTTTGGACCGTGTCATTTGTGAGTGACCCAAAAGTGGGTTCATCTCGACGTTTCGCTACAATTATATGTAGCTTCTTCAGGAGAAACAAAGAAAAAGAAAAAAGAAAACAAAAGAACAGGAAGATGGGTAGTTAGCAACGGTAACTCAGTTACTCAACGCAACCAGAGGCGAATACTAACTACCAAGATGGGCATTTGGTCACAGTAACTCAACTACTCAACGCAGCCAGAGGTGAAAACCAAATGCCAGGACAGGGATTCACGTCCAACAGCTCAGAACACTAACGCGTCGAGAGGCGGGGAGTGAATCCGACGATTACTCCGCTACCGCTCTATTTATAGTCGCGGTGCCTGTCGTGTCGGGACGTATCGGCACACTTCGTGGCGCGAACGTCAAGAAGCGCGCGCTGGCCAATCATGTGGTGGCGGGACCGGATGGTGGCTCTAGACTGAGATTCCAGATGGGAGACAAGTAGTATCCTTCCTCTCGATTGATATTATGGGGATTTTTTCGGATCTCTAGAGATTCGCGGATTTTCCTGGAATAAAAGAAGGGGCTCTTAGAAATAATATATTCCAGGAAAATCCGCGAATCTCTAGAGATCCGAAAAAATCCCCATAATATCAATCGAGAGGAAGGATACTACTTGTCTCCCATCTGGAATCTCAGTCTAGAGCCACCATCCGGTCCCGCCACCACATGATTGGCCAGCGCGCGCTTCTTGACGTTCGCGCCACGAAGTGTGCCGATACGTCCCGACACGACAGGCACCGCGACTATAAATAGAGCGGTAGCGGAGTAATCGTCGGATTCACTCCCCGCCTCTCGACGCGTTAGTGTTCTGAGCTGTTGGACGTGAATCCCTGTCCTGGCATTTGGTTTTCACCTCTGGCTGCGTTGAGTAGTTGAGTTACTGTGACCAAATGCCCATCTTGGTAGTTAGTATTCGCCTCTGGTTGCGTTGAGTAACTGAGTTACCGTTGCTAACTACCCATCTTCCTGTTCTTTTGTTTTCTTTTTTCTTTTTCTTTGTTTCTCCTGAAGAAGCTACATATAATTGTAGCGAAACGTCGAGATGAACCCACTTTTGGGTCACTCACAAATGACACGGTCCAAACCCGGAAGACGAATAAACTATAATTCTGACTCTGGCCGTGGAAGCCTACGATTTCATTTGACCAACCTCTACGGGGAGGTTATATTCCGCAAAACCTCAGAGTTCTCCAATCTTCGCTCTAAAGTTTCATCTCTACTTTCTTCGCTCACCTTCCTCTCTAGATGTCGTGATAATAACTTGGTTCCCAATTTTCTTGTTCTAAAACATCACATTTCCTCTTCATCTTCTTCCCGAATTCTACATCGAGCCAGCCTATCTCTACTTCGTGAACGGATTCAACATATTCGAAAAACCCTTAATTTTCAATCCCAAAAACTTTTTAAGCTGCATCTTGAACTCTCCAGTATTCTTAGTGTCGATGATTGGTCACTTTTAGACCGCATTTCCTATCATCAAGCCGATAAAATCCTTCTTCTAAGCAACGAAACTCACAAAAAGAAATTCCAATCCCTTGTATCTAAGAAAAAATCACATTCCACCACTTCTACTTCTCATTCACCTCTCATTAACACCGTCGTTAATCTTTCTTCTCACCAATTAACAAGTGCAGAAAGCAGTCTTCTATCTAAAGGTCTTAATTTTGCTATCACTCCTTCCAGAATTCCTACCGAAGAAATAGTTTCAAATGTGGAAGCGGCACTCCGCACAATTCCCAAAATTCCAGCCGACCGTATCCGCTTTGACGTCGCTAAATGTCTTGATACAGCCAAAATCCCTACTTCCAATATATCTCGTGAGGAATTCATAGCTCTCAAAAATCTCCGTTCTCTTTCTGAGATAATAATCCTTCCTGCAGACAAAGGTAATGCCACAGTCATCCTGGATACTCCTTCCTACATAGAGAAAGTAAACGACTTACTTAGGGATACATCCTGTTATAATACAATTTCTCGAGACCCCACTCCTAGAGTCGAACGCGAAATTTCCCATGCCATCAAACAATCCGATCTTTCCGATGATGTTAAGAAGTCCATAGTTCCAAAAAACTCCATCTGCCCCAGAATTTATGGTCTTCCGAAAATCCATAAAGATAACGTACCTCTTCGTCCCATTGTGACTACGATTAACTCTCCTACCTACAAACTCGCAAAGTACTTGTCCAATCAGTTTAAGACCTATACTGGTCGTACCTCTTCTTATGTCCGAAATTCCACACATTTCATCACCTTAATCTCCTCTCTCACAGTCGATCCCCAAGATATTCTCGTCAGTTTCGATGTATCATCCCTATTTACCAATATTCCCATACATGACTCTCTAGTTGTTCTGCGAGATCACTTGACCAATGATAACAAGTCTTTGGTTTTGGCAGATCTTGCCGAAAAATGCCTCCTTTCAACATATTTTTCTTTTAGAGGCAATTTCTACAAACAAATATCTGGAACACCAATGGGTTCTCCCCTTTCCCCTGTCATTGCTGACATTTTCATGGAAGCCTTTGAGTCTTTAGCCCTAGAATCTTACCCCTTAAAACCAAAAGTCTGGTTCCGCTACGTTGATGATACATTTATCATCTGGCCCCATGGTCAGCATACCCTTTCTTCCTTCCTAGATCATCTTAACTCACAACATCCGAGTATAAAATTCACAATGGAAGTAGAAAATAATCGGTCCCTTCCCTTTCTCGATGTGTTAGTCACCTCCAAGCCCAATGGCCGATTGGGTCACTCTGTTTATAGAAAAAAGACTCACACGAATCGTTACCTACATGCTTCATCACACCACCATCCTGCCCAAAAGAATTCTGTGATCAACTCTCTCATCCATCGGGCCATTTCGATTTCTGAACCCGACAACCTTAGAGAAGAACTTGGCCATCTGCAAAAAACCCTTGTCGCCAATGGTTACTCCAAGTCCACAATTCAAAATATTACACACCGACATCTACATCCCCCTTTACACCCTAGGACAACAAATTCAGAATCTTCGGGTAATACTCCTGTGGCTTTTCTTCCGTATATTCGAAATGTCACTGATAGGATTGGCAAAATTCTTCGCAAAGAAGGTATCAGGACTACTTTTCGACCACCCAAGAAAATCTCACAATATCTACCCTCTCCTAAGGACCCATTACCGCCCCTATCTTCCTGTGGTGTCTATTCTATTCCTTGTTCATGTGGACATGTGTATATTGGCGAAACTGGTCGTTCCGTCAAAACTCGGATTCAAGAGCATCAAAGATGCATTCGATCAGGTCTTTTCTCCCATTCTGCAGTTGCCGAACACTGCCAAGAAACCGGTCATTCCATATTGTTCGAAAAAACCCATATTATTTCTAAGAGCCCCTTCTTTTATTCCAGGAAAATCCGCGAATCTCTAGAGATCCGAAAAAATCCCCATAATATCAATCGAGAGGAAGGATACTACTTGTCTCCCATCTGGAATCTCAGTCTAGAGCCACCATCCGGTCCCGCCACCACATGATTGGCCAGCGCGCGCTTCTTGACGTTCGCGCCACGAAGTGTGCCGATACGTCCCGACACGACAGGCACCGCGACTATAAATAGAGCGGTAGCGGAGTAATCGTCGGATTCACTCCCCGCCTCTCGACGCGTTAGTGTTCTGAGCTGTTGGACGTGAATCCCTGTCCTGGCATTTGGTTTTCACCTCTGGCTGCGTTGAGTAGTTGAGTTACTGTGACCAAATGCCCATCTTGGTAGTTAGTATTCGCCTCTGGTTGCGTTGAGTAACTGAGTTACCGTTGCTAACTACCCATCTTCCTGTTCTTTTGTTTTCTTTTTTCTTTTTCTTTGTTTCTCCTGAAGAAGCTACATATAATTGTAGCGAAACGTCGAGATGAACCCACTTTTGGGTCACTCACAAATGACACGGTCCAAACCCGGAAGACGAATAAACTATAATTCTGACTCTGGCCGTGGAAGCCTACGATTTCAAAAAACAAAATTTGTTTAATTTACTGTTTGAGAACGATTTCCGAAGTGGAAATTGAAACGTCAGTAAACGTATTTTTGTCTTTAAATGTGGCTTATTCCCAGTTAAATAGTAATTAAGAATTTATACATTATCGAAAGAATCAGGTAATATGGTAACTGCTTGTAAATCATTTTTCAAAAAAGCTCTACAAGTTTCAGATGAAATACTCACCAAAGCTTTAATAAACCAATCAATATGTAGTGAACTAATCACTTGGCCACTAGATAAAAGAGACAAGCACCCCCCTAAGAATAAGACAAGGGAAACCGATATTCAAAATATAAAATATTTCATTAACAAATTTGCCAAAGATACATCACATTATAGCCGCAACAAAAATCCTAATCGAGACTATCTGTCACCTGATTTAAATATCTCAAAACTTTATGATTTGTATGTGCAAGGTGAAGAACTAGAAGTGAAGATTTTAATCTGCATTTCCGTTATCCTCTCACTGACACTTGCAAACAATGTGACGTATATAACATGAAAATAAAAAGCTGTGTAGGTGTAGAAAAAAGCATAATGGAAATAGAGAAAGAGTTACAACTGCGGAAGGCAGAAGCAGCTCAAAGTGGAATGAAGGAAGATGCAGCCAAGAATAAGGATACCACAACAGTAATTACATTTGATTTGATGAAACTTTAGCTACTTCTAGTATTTCTACGGAAGTGGCTTAATACAAGAGACAGTTATGGACGTATTTTTTGGCATCCACAATCTAACGACAGGACAGATACACATGTATGTATGGCATGAAGGCATAGCCTCACGTAGCCCACAAGAAATTGGTTCTTGCATTTTACACTACAATGCAAAAACATATGTTAACACACCAGTTTTGATCTTGTACAGCGACCAATGCGGAGGTCAAAATCGAAATATTAAACTGACATCTATTTGTACATACATGAGTGTCTCCAATACTTTCAGCCTACAGTCATACATCACAAGTTTATAGTTTCCGGTCACTCCTATTTGCCATGTGACAGAGAGTTTGGAGTGATCGAAAAACAAAAACAATATTTTAAAGACATTTTTTTTTGCCAGACGATTGGGTGAAAGTTATTTCCAGTTCCAGAAAGAAGAGCAAATTTCAGGTATTTAAAATTACCTCTGAAAATTTTAAGTGTACTGAAAAACTAGAGAAGTTACTTACAAACCAAAAAAAGGGGAGCAAGATATAAAAGTAGAATGGCTTAAAATACAGTGGCTAATGTTCAAATCAGAAGAGCCATTCAAAATTTATTTTTAGTATTCCAATAACAAGAGTGTATTATTTAATTGTGATGACGTCACTAAAACAAGAACAGACGTCTTTCAGATAAAAAGAGAAGACTTCTACTTGGACATCCTCTATCCTGCTAGAAGACCCACAGAGCAACTAAAGTATAAAGACCTTCAGAGTCTTCTTCCTTACATTCCGCCGGACTATCATGAATTTTACATAAACCTGAAGACAAACGTGGAAGCAGTAGATAATGATATTGGATCGGAAACAGATGAATAGGTGACCCAAGTGAAACTTAATATTTGACATAGTGGCCCAACTGACTTTTTTTTGTAGAAAAAAAGATTTTTTTTTGTTAATTTTTTGCGCATTCGACTCATATAATATATTAGGTTCCAGAAATGTTTGTGTAAGTGAATAAAATAATACTGGTTAATAAAAAAAACTGGTTTCATTTTTAGCTCAATTTTTTATTTGCCGATATCTCAAAACATCAATTTTACACTTAGGCCACTCTGCTTCTGAGCGACTCAAATTACATTGTTTTATTTTCGCTTTATTTTCATATAGGGTAAACCATACAGTTATTGGACACTTAAGAAAATTTCAACTTTAAAAATTCGTAATTCACATTGTTCTCTGCAGATTTAATTGCAATCTATACAAAACGTAGTCTAAACAGTTAATTTCAATACGGCTAAAATGATTTAATGAAAGTGTTAAATTTTTTTGTCAATATATATTTATTAACCCTTAACTGGTATGGCAGGGTCAAATTTGACCCTATTGGAAATTCTTTTGTAATTTTCGGAAAAACTAGGCGATATGGCAACATACCATTTGAGGTATTCTTTCAAGGCGTGCAACTGCTTCAGTTCCGCTATCAGTCGCCCGCAAGCAATTAGTGGCTCCACGTGAATATTGTGAATTGGGTCAGATTTGACCCTGCCATACCGTTAAAGGATAATTTCTCGTTTTCGGGTAAGAAGCACAATACTGTTATTTTTCCAGAAAAAAATACAATTTTGTTTGTTCTTTCAATTTAGAGTTGTGATCGAAGTATAATATGTCGAACGTGCGTGACAAAAGGGCGCCTTTGACACAAAAGGAAATTGAACATATTGCTGAAACTTTATGGGATACCGACAACGACCTTTCCGATGCAGAGACGATTGTTAGTGATCACGATACGGATAGTGACTACAATGCTGATAGTGAGAGTGAAGATGAAGCTGTTGATGGCAGTGATAGGCACTCTGTCGAAGAAGTTAGCTTATCTGTTGAAAGTGAAATTGTTGGGGATGAAAGTGGCTATTTCTACGGAAAAAATAGAAAAAAGTGGGCGAAAACGCCACCTGCGTCTAGCCGTACTCGCGTCACCAACATAGTGTCGCATATTCCTGGCCTTTCGGGACCATGTCGGACCAATAAGCCAACTACACCCTTGCAGGCGCTCAGTTTTTTTCTCGATGGATACATTATAAATGAAGTTATCGCAAGAACGAATGAGAAAATAACTGAACTGCAGGCAACCTATGGCGATCAGGCCTTGTCATGTCAGTTTATTAATCATGTCGATGAAGTAGAAATGCGAGCATTTCTCGGTCTTCTCTATCTAGCTGGAGTGTTCAAGTCGAGTCACGAGGACATAAATTCGCTTTTTGCAACAGATGGAACAGGTCGTGACATTTTTCGTGCAACAATGACTCTAAAGAGATTCAGTTTCCTGCTAACAGCCTTAAGATTTGACAATCCAGCCACTAGACGACAACGTATTGAAGACGGAGATAAACTTGCTGCAATTTCAAATTTGTTTTACAGATTTATTGGAAACTGTAAGATAAACTATTCTTGTGGGGAATACGTAACCGTGGACGAAATGTTGGTTGGATTTCGGGGAAAGTGTAGGTTCCGTATGTTTATAAAAAGCAAGCCTGTGAAATACGGACTAAAAATATTGTGTTTGTGTGACGCTCGTACACATTATTTGATCAATGCTTTTGTATATACGGGCAAAGATGAAAATAGGGCAAATCCAAAGAAGCTATCTATTCCAACCCAAACTGTGCTAACTTTGATTGAACCAATAGCAAATTCGAACCGTAATATTACAGGGGACAATTGGTTCACGTCACTAGAGCTGGTTGAAGAATTGCAACGCCAAAACTTGACATACGTAGGTACTATTAGACGGAATAAAAGGGAGTTACCTAAAGAGTTCCTAGCTAGTAAGCAACGTGAACCACTTTCCTCGCTTTTTGGATTTACTAAGGATATAACAATTGCGTCATACGTTCCAAAAAGAAATCGCTCAGTTTGCATGATGTCTACAATGCACCATAATAACATGGTCGAAGAAGGAGCAAAGAAATTACCAGACATCATCTCCTTTTATAACCTAACGAAAGTTGGCGTTGATGTACTGGACCAAATTTGTGCCAATTACAAAGTAGGAAGACGTACTCGGCGTTGGCCTCTAACTTTGTGGTACCGAATGATGGACATCTCCGCCGCAAATGCAGGCATAATTTATAATGCTGCTAATCCAAATAATGAGATGGTTCGTAACCGTTTCCTTATTGATTTAGGGAGAGAAATGATCAACGAACACTTAGTTCGAAGAAGTCAAATGAAAAACATTCCTCGGGAATTGAAGGTAACCATAAGGCGAATCAGCAATATCCCAGATGAGGCCCCACGAAGCATAGATAACCCTCAACGTCGACAACCTAAGCGTGCCAGATGCTTCTTATGCCCTTACAGTGACAACAAACATCCAATTGTATGTGACGAGTGTAGCAGGCATATTTGCAAAGACCATTGCAAAACGTCCAACATGTGTACAAATTGCTCCGAACAATAAAATACTGCGCAAAAATGTAGTTGTCAGAATTTTTGTTTATTATGTTTTTTCATGTTTTTAAGTATTTTTCCCTAGGTTTAGGTTTGTTTTGATTAAAACAATTCCGTTTAAAATTATTTTTAATTTTTTCTCTATTTTTTTTTACAGATAAGAAAAGCCATGTTAATTTTTATAAGTTTAGCCAGAAGTAGGCCAGATATTATTAAAAAGTATATGTAAACATTATTATTTATAATAAAAAGGATTTATATTCGATCTGAATGAAAATTTTTTCTGTTTTCTATTTGCTGCATGCAAAAAAAGGCACAGGGTCAAATCTGACCCCGCCATACTTTAAGTGTAATTTTAAATCACCATACCAGTTAAGGGTTAAAAGTAGTTACAAAAATTATAGTTATTGGACAGTTTATTTAGTTACAGGACACTCAAAATTTGTTATTGGACTGTTTTACCACTTAAACACAATAAAAAACTGAAAAGAAATGAAAATTATAAGAAAAATCAAAGATTTCTGTACGGTTTGGGGTACCTATAAACAGATGACACAATTAAATTTTATAATTGCTTCTGTGCTTCTTTGTATTCAGTGAAAAGTTCGTCAATGACTTCTTCTTCACTGTCTTGGATACAGTTATTAGCATCGGAATAACTATCCTGCAAATTGAAGCAGTTGTGACATATAACTAGATCACGATCGTTAGGTATATGCTGCCTACACTTAACAGGAATACAACATTTGTGATAATAAAGACTACAGTCATTGCATTTGATTTATTTCATTGAATGTCATCTGAACAAACAGAGCATTTGACTTTTTTAAATTATTTTTGTTGCTATACTGGTTTTTCGATAATCTGTCCTCTCTTTTCCGTTTCCTTTTCTTTTTGTTTTTCTTGCTTTTCTCTTAACTCCTCCTTTTTTTTGTAACATTTCTTAATATCTCGCAGATATAACAGCAAAAGGAAGTTGTTCCGTGTTACGTTTCCTTTTTCAGGTACCTACAGTATGAGAAGTTAAAAAATTACCCAACAATTCGAGATTAACAATAATTTTACTTGTAGAGGGTAAGTCATAAACATTAATCCACAAGGAATATACGTTCCTGTAATTGGCTGTAATTTGTTAGCCAAATCTCCGTCGAGGTGAAAGAAGAACCTGATATACTCGAAAATGAAGTAAGACGGGCTATCAAGAAGCTCAAATATAACAAAGCACCAGGTCCAGATATGATAACAGCATAAATGCTTAAAGCCACAAAAGAAACCGGCGTAAAGTTACTTCATCTACTCTGTAACCAAATATGGCATTCCAAATAATGGCCTGAAGACTGGACAAAATCTACAATAACGACCATACATAAAAAAGGCAGCTTCCATAAATCCTACAATTATAGAACTATCTCTCTTATATCCCATGCCAGCGAGATAATGCTACATATAATAAATGAGAGACTGAAAACATTACTTCAAAGAGAAATTCCACAAGAGCAAACTGGATTTACCAAAGGTAGAAGCACTCGAGAACACCTGCTGAATATAAAGCAGATAATCGAGAAATCTAGGGAATTCAACATCCCACTATACATCTGTTTTATAGATTACCGTAAAGCGTTCGACAGGGTCCAGTAGAGACACTTATGGTCAATACTAAAAGAAGTAGGCGTACCACAACATCTAATTACGCTTATAACTGAACTATATGAACACACTACTGGTTCAGTTAAAGTACTTGTCACACTTTCGAACGAGTTTCATCCAGAACGGGGTATCAGACAAGAATGTATACTATCTCCACAATTATTCAACATATATGGAGAGTATATTATGCGAAGAGCACTTGAAGGATAGGAAAAGGGCATCTCAATAAATGGTCATAAACTAAACAACCTACGTTTTGCAGATGACACAGCTCTTCTTGCAAATAGTCAAGCAGATCTGATGGAACTTATACTACTGATCGAAAACGAAAGTCAAATATTTGGTCTGCAATTAAACACATCAAAGACAAAGATCATGATAGTGGATAGACTACACAACAATCATCCACACATAACCTCAATTGACCGGTTCGAGGTTGTGAGCTCATACTTATATCTGGGATCATTAATCACAAACACAGGGTCATTACAAGAAGAGATTAAACGTAGATGTGATCTAGCAAAAGTTGCCGCAGCAAAAATGACCAAAATATGAAAGCAATATCAAATTTCAAGAGCGATAAAGATGAGGTTGGTCAACTGCTTAATATTTCCAATACTGACCTACGGATGTGAATCTTGGACTCTGAGACAATCGGAGAGAAGAAAGATAGACGCCACTGAAATGATCTGTTGGAGACGAATGTTACTTATTCCTTGGATCGACCGTAGAACAAATAATTCAATTTCAAGAGAGCTAAAAAATAAGACAACGACTCTTTAGTAAAGTCCATCTCAAACAATTAAAATATTTTGGGCATGTTATGAGAGCAAACACAGAAAACATCAAAAGACTCATAATACAAGGAAAGGTAGAAGGCCGAAGATCACGAGGAAGATCCCCAACAAGATAAATAGATCAAATTACAGGAATATGCCAAAGATCTATGCATGAATTAAAAGAAATGACCAGAGACAGAGATCTCTGGAGACGGACAATACACGACATCACGTCGACCACTACACTCTCCCTGGGGGGTCAGGATTGAAGAGAGAGAATTGGCTGTATACCAAATATTAAAAAAATTATTAAAAATCCTTTGTAAAAGGGATATATTTAAAAACCCAAACGGGCTAAGTTAGACAGACAAAACGTTTTCGGAATCCATATTATATCATCAGTATCTAGGAGTACATAAATGTAGCCACTACATATATGGGTAAAAACCCGTTAAAAAATAATTGATTACATTTAGTTTACAAAAATTCTTATAATAATTTAAGATGTTAAAGTTACCGTTGGATTAGGTAACATGGCGACATATGACACCACGTTGAAGTTGCTAGTCCTGAGACGGTGTGTCTACGAAGACTGTATGGAAGCAACTGAGTTGCTTCCATACTCTGAGATCTCCAGAGACATGAGGACTAGCCCCAATTGTGTTAACCGCCAAACTACCCCAAAGACCTTTTACTTCCATACACCGACAACTATTCTCTTAATTTTAATCGACACTCTAATAATTGCATCTAAATTTCTTCTTTTTTATTTTACTTATGTTTTCCCTTTTCCCTACCACACCACTAGCATCTAACATTTTATAACTTTCTTATTAATCATCCATTAACACATACCAGACCTAATTTTTTTCCACCTCCTCATTTTGTTTCTTTCTATTCATCACACCCCTTCCTCTTCACCATCTTATCCCATGACAGTTTCTTTCTTTTTTCTTATTCTCCTGCCAGTTCTTTTATGACTCACTTCTTCACATATTTTTTCCTCATGTCTCTTAGTTCTTGGAGTCTCCTTACTTGTCTGTATACTGTTCTTTACCATTATTCTTCCTTATTAACTTTAATCATTAACTTTAGACTTAAACTCCATCACTTAAATTAAACTTCATCATTCATCTTCACACCTCCATTCGACACTTTCAATCTGTGGACCCAATTACCACCTATACTATAAATTTTACTTAACCAACTCAGATATGCAGTCAATTTAATCCCCTCACAGTTAACTCAACATATAGTCTGTATTATTTCATTCTTTCTCTAATACATATTCACACACTTATCATTTTGTCTGGTTTTCCATTTACATACTGAATTTTCCAACTTTGTAAATACAGTTTACTAAAACATAGTATCCTATTTAGTCTTGCTGTTGTATATTACTCAAACAACATTTTAAATGTCCTCTTTCCTATATTAATATTTTCATTCATTCTTTCTCAGCTTTATTTATATTCATTTTAACATACTTCACAATAGGGTAATACTATATTAACACTAGCACAAACTACAATACACAGTCTCGTACAAACTCTCAACGTGAACGTACACGCTAAAGTGAAGACCCAGAAAAACCAAACAAAACAAGGTCTTATCGTGAAACCTGTCGCGAAAAACGGCAAATAGCGTAATAAACGGTCGCGAAACCCGCGAACGGATCGACGGTGCCGGTAGTGACGCTTTCTGGACGTGAAGACCACCAGAAAACGAACAACAGATGCGAAATTGCTACGTGGAGGCGTATAAATGTTCATGTAAGGCGCCAAAACTGGTAATTAGCATCAAACCGAACGGGCGTGGTGCCAACCTGCTGACAAATCCTTGTGTACTGGTAAAGCCAGTACACAAGATATCACCCAGGTAAAGACTCACACACATACCCATACACACTTTCACAGACACATCCTACTCATTCACCCAATTCACAGTGTTACTAATTAATTTCACAAACACAATTTCACAAAATACATTTATCAATATATCATATCCCATCTAATTTCCTACATTTATTAATTCCCTTTTTCTACACATATCAATAACTAATAACCACTCATCCACCAACACAATTTCCTACACTTATCAATATATCCATTTCCTACATTTATCAATTCCTTTTTCCTTCCTCATACACACCTAAACTCACAATATGCCACGAACAAGATCCAAATCCCGAGCCGCGTAGCGGCGAGCGCAGTAATTTTACAAGCATGTAATAAGCTTACAACTCAAGTTGTGTACTATACTTTTTCTACGTTTATTTTCGTTTATAAAAATAAAAATTAAATTATCACTATATTTACACTGACCGATTAATAATTTTTAATCTGTCAAAATAACGTCTGTTAATTCGTTTCCATGGTAACTCTACCAACTGACTTACTAGGCTTATGTGATATTACACATTTTTATTAAACTGAAGCGTATTTTTTTTTATTACGTGCTAGTCATTACGTGTCAGTATCTATTATGATGCATTTACTTAGCATCCAAATAGTAGGTAATATACAATTTACTAGTAAGAGAGTAGAAAATAGTATATTACATAACGAGAGATGTAAGAAGCTTATTACAGGCGAGTAAAAAAGTTGCGCGCGAGCCGCGTAGCGGCGAGCGCAGTAATTTTACAAGCATGTAATAAGCTTACAACTCAAGTTGTGTACTATACTTTTTCTACCATTATTTTCGTTTATAAAAATAAAAATTAAATTACCACTATATTTACACTGACAGTTTAATAATTTTTAATCTGTCAAAATAACGTCTCTTAATTCGTTTCCATGGTAACTCGACCAACTGACTTACGAGGCTTATGTGATATTACACATTTTTATAAAACTGAAGCGTAATTTTTTTTATTACGTGCTAGTCGTTACGTGTTAGTATCTGTTATGATGCATTTACTTAGCATCCAAATAGTAGGTAATATACAATTTACTAGTAAGAGAGTAGAAAAAGTTAATTAAACGCCCAATATATTTTAATACCACAAGAATGGCTTAATTTAATAAATACCACAAGAATGGCTTTTATCTACCTTTGTTATTATACCAATAAAGATAAATGCCAAACAATGTAGTGATTACCGTACAATCAGTCTGATGAGCCATGTACTGAAAATATTCCTGAAAATTATACACTCTGGAGTACACAGAAAACTAGAAATGGACATAAATAATACCCAGTTTGGATTCCGAAATTGAAATAAAGCTAGGTGTGAGACAAGGGTGTATACTGTCACCAACCCTGTTTAATCTCTATTCCGAAGACATAATGAATAGAACACTCTCTGAGCAATCCGTAGGTATTAAAATAAATGGTGTTAGATTAAACAATCTGTGATTTGCCGACGACACCGTTCTGATCGCAGAAACACTTAAAGAGCTACAGACATTGGTGAATAAGATAGCAGACTGCAGCGAAGAATATGGACTATCTTTGAACATAAAGCAAACTAAATTTATGGTAATATCGAAATCAACACAAAATATCCAAAATTTAAATTTACACAATGAAATTATCGATCGAGTTAGCAATACAAATAATTAGGCACTTTTATAAATGAAGACAACGATAGCTCGGCAGAAATCAAAATAAGAATAGAAAAAGCCAGATCCATATTCACTAAAATGAAGAGAGTGTTCTGCGGAAGAGATTTGAGACTTGAAATGAAACTTCGCCTGATGAGATGTTACGTACTTTCTGTGCTGTTCTACGGAATGGAGTCATGGACGTTGAAAAAGATTGATATCAAAACACTGGAGGCATTCGAACTGTGGATGTATCGCAGAATCCCGAGAGTATCATGGACTGAGAGAGTCACAAATGTTAAGGTCTTGAGAAGAATGAATAAAGAAAAGGAAGTTATATTTACGATCAAAAAACGAAAACTGCAATACTTGGGACACATTACAAGAAGCGAAAGATATGAACTGCTTTGAATAAATATGCAAGGGAAAATAGCAGAAAAAAGGTCCATAGGAAGAAAGCGAAACTCCTGGCTAAATAATCTACGGGAATGGTATAGCTGTAGCAAAAACGAATTGTTTCGGTCAGTAGTTTCGAAAATACGCATAGCCCTGATGATCGCCAACATTCGGAACGAAGATGGCACTTGAATAAGAAGATATTTTAATATAGTTTATATGTATTGGATATTTTAAATTCGTCAATTCATAGTTTGTTTACATTTAGTTCTACACTTTAAGCTAAATAGATAAGTGTGCTTTAAAAGGTTAAGTCTATTTACCTATCATGCGTTGAATATTAAAATATATATTAGAAAGGTTTGCTGGTCTAATACAAAATTTATATTTGCCACCAATTTTTTGATTATTTTAAATACCGTCTCTTTTGCCTTAAATGAACCGAAAATATAAACAAGCCAAAATAAAAATATCTAAATTACAGCCGTAACAGCACTCGTGAAAATTTTGAGCTAATTATACAATTTTGAAGCTCTTCAAACGCTCCTCTCAATTTTTTCCGTGAAAAAAACTTCCCCGCCCGCGGTCTGCAATTTAGTTAAAACTCAATTAATTCGAGTACCCTCCGAAGCAGAGTTCTTAGCCAGATTTGATTATAACATTTTATCTCAATAATGAACAAAACGTTGGAATTACGTCGCTTTATTAGTGCAATTAGTGGTAAAAACTAACATTAACATTTATGGTTACTGGATTTGTTGAATTTTTAAGTGCAGTTGAATCTGTAAACGTTATTTCGCGGTTTAATTTCAATTACAAAAGAGTGACTTAGTTTTATTAGCTTTATTGGGGTTTTATGAATAAAGGTTAGCAATGCTGGATATTTTTTATGTGTTGCTTTTGTGAACATTAGCGTAGAAAGATTCTATTTTATTTTTAATTTATAGGAAAAAAAATCATACAATCAGGAGCCATATTGGTATTTTATTATAAAAGTTAATAAATTACGTTTAAGAAAACTTAAACCTGATTCGAGTTTACTTTATTTTTTATAAGCAAGATTATTTAAAAAAAAGTTTTGAGAGATGTTTTAACCCAAGTAGCAAGAATTATGTTATTTATACGATCTACGTAGATTAAAAAAAGATCATAATTTAGATATAGAGAAATCGCTACTCTTTATTATGATAAACATACACCTATATCCAAATTATTAATTATGTGTAGACGTAAAAATCGATACGAAAATGGGAAAATGGACGTATATTTATAATAATAATATTAACCAGATAGTCCAGATAGACAAGACAGGTAAAAATATAGTAGTTTTACGCAAACAAATTCTTAATGCTAATTTTAATATTTATAACCTATTGAACTAACACCATGCTAAAAGATTTAGTAATTAAATACGCTAACACCTCATACCTATAACTCAGCCTGTCCCTGTCTCAGTATAGTAACTACTTCTTCCCTACTAAGTTCATTTCTACCCAACCACTTTAACCTAATCTGTCTCAACACTGAACATTTTTCCAAAAAATATATCACATCTTCCGTTTCCTTTATGTTACACATTAAACGCCAGTCTTTTTTATAATTTTTGCCAACCCAAAATTTTTTATTTCCAGTAGATAATGCATGTTAACTACTTCTTACCGCAGTTCTTTATAATGTCCACAAACATTTGATTCGAGTACCCTATTCTTAGCCTGACGCTGTATCTCACACCTTACCTTAATACCGATTTTTCTCCCATGCTTATTCAATCTTTCCACCAGCCACACCTTGCTATCATCACTTCTTTTAAAAGAAATTTTAGCAACCTATCATTCTAGCAATACCTGTCTCCAAATCTAACATAAAGTTAGGACAATACATTGGACAAATAAAATTTATTTTATATAAATATCTCCACCTTATAGTACTCAAAAAGACCCCATACCTGAGACCCATAAGTCAAAATTGATCTTACCACCGACTCATACACTGTTACTTTAGCCAAAAAGGGTATATCAGCCTTACACTAAGCTACTCTAATTTGTGTGAATCGCCACTTGTGCCAAACACTAGCGCTTTTTTAGAAGAGCTTTAAACGACAACTTAGGTGTAAGTATCATTCCCAAATAATTATAGGTAATTACTACCTCTAATACTTGATCATTTAGTTTCCAAGATTCCCTGATCATACCACATTTTCTTCTGAATACAGGAATTTTGGATTTATTCAAATTTATTTTTAGATTTCACATCCTGCAGTATTTTTCTAGTTCATTATTCATCCGCTGTAGTAACTTCCAAAACCATTAAAACCAAATCATCTGCATGTATTAGGCGTCTTATAATCAAACCATTTATCTCCAAACCAACTTTCAATGCTTTATGTAAATTATTTAAGACAAGCTCAAACAGCAATGGACCTATAAGACTTCCTTGTCTCACTCATACATTACAGTCAACCCATTCAGATAGACCTTCCCTTGACCAGACTGTCGATTTTGTATTCGCGAACATATTTTTAAACAAATTCAGCACTTTAGTAAGTAGATAATTCTAAGTAACTCAACTTTTAAAAAAGGGCCCGCCGATCAACTGTATCAAAAGCAGCACTAAAGTACATAAAAAATGTATAAATATTTTTAACTTCCCGTGAATGTTGGATTTTTACTATACTCGTTAGATTAAAAATGTTGTCTATAGTTGAATAGCCGGTTCTATATTCTGCCTGGAATTCATTTAAAATTTTATTATTTTGTACCCATGAGGTAAGTCTGATTAAAGTCAATGCCGCAATGAGTTTGGTTACTGCATTTAAGAAGCTAATACCTCAATAACTTTCTGCACTTTTCGTGTTTCCTTTCTTATTAAGAGGAAAAATTATTGCATCATAAAAATCCTGAGAAAAGTCTGGTTTGGCGAAAAAATTATTAGCAAGCTCAAATACAAGCACTTTTCCGTTTTCTGGAAGAAACTTGTAAAACTCAGCAGCAAATCTATCCACTTCTGGTGCTTTATTTGGTTTTAAAGAGTCCAATGCTATTTGAAGTTCTTCCATACTAAACATTGGGTCTAACTGTTCATTTAGGGTTAACGGTTCTGCATATAACACAAGATCTGCTGTTATCATCGTATTCAAATGTCTTGTGAAATGCTTCAGTAAACTGTTAATGTGTACACATGTGCTTCAGTAAACTGTTAATGTGTACAATGTAAACAGTAAGTGTTAGTGTTAAGTTAATACCTTTTCCAATGGCCGAACTTCCAAAATTCTACAGTTAAACAGTTTTCCAAAATTCTTCTGAATTTTCTGTATTTCTTAATCTCAATGCAGCACTCTTATAAAATTCGTTGATTTAAGGTGCTTGTATTCCTGTTTATTGTTCCTGTATTATATCTGTTGCATAATTCAAGTTAATTTTTCTAGATACTCTGAGATTTAATATTACTTGCTTCCTCTTTTTTGCACACTCACCATTAAACCATTGCTGGCTTTGTTTACACTTCTCCTTTGCCATAAGTAGCTTACATTATCCTTCGTGTGCTGACTTTTTTATACATTGCTGTTGTAACTCTAAATTTCTGACCAGTCCAATCACTCACCCTATTAATTTCATAAGACATTCTTTTGTAATATTTTTTTGAATCAGTTTGCGTTTTGTTCCGTGCATTTTGAATCGAATTGTTTCGAAATACCACTGAAAGAAATATTTCTGCGATATACACCGAAAAATAATCGCCATTTAAAGAATGAAATTATTGGAATATTGGTCATGAGACAAATTTCTTTTTCCAATATCCTTGTGGTAATTTTTTAAGCGTTTTTGTATATGCAGACGTCCCACATTAAATAAAAATAGCTCGAAATCATTTGATAGATAAAGGGTTTGTCATAGATAATGATATTAATAACATTGATTTTTATGACGTATTGCTGAATATTTCAACAACAGAATTAAATCGTTCACAAATTACTTCATAATCATATTCGCCTCACAGGATCTATGAGACAACGGTGAGACCAGTTGTACAGTTGTTCTCAAATTCTGTCGCAAAATACATTTACTTAGTATATTGGGGAATTCATGCCAAAGAATAGTTACTAGCAGGAAGCTGCTAATATAACCCAATTATTTAACGATTGGTTTGATATGCTAAATGCCAGATCCAAATTTGGAAAATGTCCAGGACAAAATGCTTTTTGTATTGACATAAATACGCAAAAAGATTTGTTGAATAAAATGAGGAAATTCATAAATTCCATGAGAGTAGGTAATTATCAGAAGCTCATTCTAATTCAGACAGAAATATTACTAACCAACAAATTGCTTAGAGTTATGTACGGTTATCTACATTAAAAGTATTAGATAAATTATATTTTAACTGCTCGATTAAACCAGGATGTTCTTGAAAATGTCTTTGCTGATATTCGAGAAATGGGTGGAGCCAATATTCATCTATCTTCCCTGGATTTCTAATATCGCATGAGATGCTATCTTTTGGAAAAACAAGCAGCAACTATTTTCACATAAAATAGAAACACTCTAGAAAAGAGTTCAGAAGAATGTTTAGTTGAATGCAACCCACTAAACTAACTTTGAGACTCCTCCTATTTATAATGTCCAAGCAGAGAAAATTTGCATGGCACAAAAAATGCTTTCACCTTTGACAAATAAAACTGCAATACCAGGGAATATTGTTTATGAGGAAAAGGATTTTACTGATACTTATTTTGTTTAGCCGAGTTATTTACAAGACCAAATGTTTAATGAAGGCAGTGTAAATTTAATGGCAAATTTTGAAATCAAACAACAAGTTGATTTGGAATCACTCAAACACATTGCTAAATTCCTAGCACATAAATTCAAAAGTAAATACCAACTAAGAATATCAAAAGAATTCCAGTTATTGGAAAACAAACCTGATTGGTTAGATATTATTTTCAGGGAATACATAAAATGTATATGCAGTTTGGTTTGTGCAGAGATAAAAATATTTTTCCGCAAATCGCCAGGAAATTTTGACATTCCTGTCAAAATTTCTTGAAGAAAAAGTCAGGACTTCCTTACTGTAAGGAAATGTCATTTCCTTACTGTAAGGAAATGATATTTCCGTACAGTTGTTAGTGTTCTACATAAATGATAGAAAACACATTGCTTATAAGGAATTTATTTATATTTTGAAAACATCAAGTCATTGCTGAATACATTTTTAAGATCAATTTGTTATATTTACAGTAATTTGACAGTTAGTACAATTATTGAACATTGGAGGAACACTCTTAGAACTATGAGAAACATTTTGGACAACATGCAGGGTGGAAGTGTCATTTTGTTGAATATTTTGTACTGTGAAAATTTTATTTGCCACCTCAACCTTATTGTTAAGCGATTCTTCGATATATCCTTCAGCAACGTTTGATGACTTCCATCCGCCATGCCTCTTTAAACTAGTTATGTCGGCACCAGAGTCAACCAATATTGTTGCAGAAGACCGACGAAAGCAGTGATCAGTATATTCTGTCGGCTTTACCAAGTTCAAATAAGTAGCAATTATTTTGGACATTTTTCTAAATTGATGAATTCCCACCACTTGTCTACAACCCTTTCGGCTTTGATATTTAAAGAAAAATCGGTCACTGTTCATATTTTCTGGTCTTAACGAAACATACTTTTGATAAACATTCAAGTAGATCTGATTAATTACAAATGATCTTGGTTTGTTGGTTTTCGAATCAGGTATGCTGATTAAAAGCTTAGATTCTAAGTCTTCTATATTGTGTACAGTCATTCGGACTAACTTATCCATTCTACAGGCCCCAGAAATACCAAATATTACAGCCACCTAAGAAATAAATAAAGCTATAATCTAAATAGAAATTAAAACCTTGTAAATTACCTTAATCATTAAATTTTCTTTATCTGGAGCTTCCTGGATAAATTTTTCAATTTCTTCCTTCGTTAAAATCTTAGATTTCTTTGCCCTATAACCTTGAGCTTGCCGTTTCAATAAAGAACGAAGTTTTGAGTATATAGATATATCTACATTGTGTTTAAGTGCAAGGGTTGACTTCAGCATTGAATAATTGGCCCATAATGTTGAAGATTTCATCTTTAAACAAAGGTCTAGGAAGTATGCCATTCCAACATTTTCTGAGAAAGAACTCGTATCTTTACTCATGCGATAATCCATAAAACGTCTGTATGCATTTTCGTACTTTTCTGTTGATTTCTTTGGCAATAATTCTAATGAAGCAGTATTCACTGCCTCAACCAGCTCTGGAGGAGTCCCAGGAATGGAAATTTCATTATCACTTATCATTTGACTTTCGAGAACACCAGCAATTAAATTTATAAGCTTCAAGTTTGACAATTCAACCTCAATACGTTTCCAAAGTAATTTTATTAGGAATTTTAAAGCACCATTTATTTGGGAATAAAATTATCGCGTTTTTTTTTAAATCAATCAATATCTGTCGAATTTTAAACGATTTGCGGAAAAATAGTATGTTTACCTCGTAGGAAAAGCCATATTCCTGGTATCTGTGTTGCTAAGTCTCGGCTTGCGCCTCGACTTAGCAATCTTCACAGTCGTCCAGGAATGTTAAGCTTTTCCTACCCGGTAAACAATGTACTATTCACAAAATTAGCTAACAATATCCGTTCTCATTTACAAAAAATAACATTCCATTTAAGGTATTGGCTATATATTCGACTACGAAATTCAAATCGTACTATAAGTTTAAAAGCAGTCAAATAAAAGCAGATAGAAAACTAGCAAAATTTACGGATGTTAAAAAATAAATTAATTTAATTTTTTATTTTTTATTTTCAATTTGATTTCATATTATTTTACAATTTTACTCAGAAGAAATTATTGTAAAATCACATAAAAACAATCTTTAATTTAATAGTCAACAATAAATGTCTATTATGTTTGTGTTTTTATTTTTGACTTTTATTAAAATTTCTATTTGTTAAAATTGTATGTTATAACCAACTTCTTCTTTAAATGCCGTCTCACAATTAAAGGTTGGATATCATTATCACTATCTTTACTTTATCTACTGCTGCTCTAAAGTTTTTTATAGAACTGCATTTAAACCAGTCCCTTAAATTCTTCAACCATGACACCCCACTTCTTTCTATACTCCTTCCTTCCAGATATTCAGCCCTATTCTGTAACTACAAATCGAATAGAAATGAGTCAAATCGAGTAGAGGTCAGCAAGTCGGATCGGAATTTGTAAGAATCGGTATTCTGTAACTCATCTCGACCTCTACTATCGGAATGTTGTGTAGAAATTGATTTCGACTAGACAAGCTCTGTCGAGATCAAATTTCGACATCGAAATTGGTCTTGATGCTTGCGCATTGGTTGTTTTGACATTTATTTGTTGACTTTTTGATCTAAATTAGCGGTTGATTAATTTTTGTATCTACTTCATTTTTTAGTCTGTGGTGTTATTTATTTAGATAAAGTTTACTAAATAATTTAACTGCTCAGCAAATGTCTTTTTCTTTGCTGTCCCTCTTGCCATTTTGTATTCTTGTAACGAACTTTTCAAACTTAACCAAAACATGTCAAAACTACTTGACGTGAAATATAATCTTCTTTTTTGATGAATTTCTCGCGAGCACTAGCCTTTCCAGTAACTTAACGTCACAGAACACTTCTTTCGCGTTTCAATGCGGGGTTGCCACCAACTTCTGAGCGCGTCAAGTAGAAGTTGACGTTTTCGATTTACACCGATTACGATGTGAGTTACAGAATGCCAATCCAAACACAAAAACGACGCGATAGATATCCAACATTCCGATTTCGAGTAATTACGATTCGACTTGGTGATTTCTATTCGATTTGTCAAAAGTTACAGAATAGATCTGATTGTAAACTTTCTTATTTTTATTGTGTTTATTATTTTGCATTCTTTGCCCATTTTTCGCAATACTTCCGTGTTAGTTTTCTTCTGTGTCCATGCTATTCTAAGCATCCTCCTGTAACATCACATTTCAAAGGACTGTAACTTATTTATGTGTTCTTGCTTTAATGTCCAGCTTTCAAATCCTTATTGCAGTATCGAAGACACGTAGCATCTCAGTGCTCTTACTCTCAGTCTAATCTAAGATCTTTGTTGCAGAGAATGGTTTTCATTTTTACAAATGCATTTCTTGCTATTTCTATCCTAGCTCTTATTTCGGTTGTTTGATCATTATTGTCTGAAATCCAGGTTTCTAGGTATTTGCATTTATCAACCCTTTCACTTGGTACATTTTCCAAATGTATGTTTGTGGTTATTCCAATAATCAACTGCTTATTGGAATTTTAATAAATATAATACTATTTCTTTATTAAGGTTAACGTCCGATTGTTACTATTCCCCTTATTTATTTTTCTTTCTCAGATTATTAGAATTTCAATATATCCCTTTAATGCATTATATTTCATGTTTTTCTTAAAAATTCATAGCATACAAGAAATATTTAACATATTCGTTAATTGAAGTAAACACAAATACCATTTTGAATATATTACACATGAGTTTAAATTAGTAATATTAACTTATATTTACAGTAATAAATATTTACGTTACAGTCAGTTTCAAATTCTGCTTCTGCTTCTATGAACGAATTAACCGATTACTTCATAAATATAGCATACAACTCCCGTCAATATACCATCCTTCCGAAAACCCTTCCCCTCCATGGACTGTAAATAAACCACCAGTAATTACTGATCTATCAAAATTTAATAAACATAAATCCCCACCAGCCATATTAATAAACAACTTCAAAGATATTATGGATAGATTTAGCGACTACCGACAGATCTACACAGATGCATCAAAAACAACGGACGAAGTCGACGCAGCCATTTTCTGTAATACTCATAATGCTAAATTTAAGTTGCATAATAACTGGACTATCTCCAACGCAGAACTATACGCAATCCTTGAAGCTCTAAAATTCATTAACACAACGGACCAGAGAAATTACACAATCATAACTGACTCAATGAATGCCCTTTGTAACATGAAAAACATATACTCCAGCAATCCTATTCATTAAGATATTTACAAAGAACTTCAAAATGCTGCAAAGAAAAACAAACATGTGGTATTAATCTGGGTTACATCTCATATTGGAATACACGGTAACGAGGTTGTGGACCGTCTAGCTCACGAAGCAGCCACAAGTAATGGTCAAGTGCAATTAAATAAAATAGTGCCAAGTGATCTTAAATTGTCCTTAAAAAACATAGTTAGTTGTGCGTGGCAAAACAAATGGTCGCAGTGTTCCGAAAAACTAAGGCAAATTAAAGACAATGTTTTACAAAAACAAGCCTTTGTGTTAACTAGGAAAAAACAAGTCATCTTTTCTCGACTTCGAATTGGTCACATCCGTCACACACATCTTTACCGAATTACAAGAGACAATCCTCCATACTGCAACCAGTGTCAAACCAACAGTACAGTTAAACATATTTTAACCGAATGTCAAATTTTCCAGGAAACCAGAAGTAAACTTAACTTTCCCAGCGACATAGGCGAGCTTCTTAGAGACAATATTCATCTACACAATATTATAAAGCTTTTTACGGCTATAGGCATAAAAGATATTTAAATTAATATCTAGTCTGTACTTATATGACATATATCAATCTTCTTTAATGTTAGTACGTAATTAATATTAACCTTTCTTTGTTATAATATGTATTTTCCATTGTTGTCGTCTATAACTCCAGTGGTTCGGACGACATTAAATAAATTAATAAAAGAAAAAAAAATTCTGCTTCGCAACTGACGTCACACTCTGCAAGTGCGATGCGCCTGCAAATACCGGTGTAAGTGTATCGTGTGTAAATCGAAATGGCGACATTGGGATTTCAACACATAACCAGGCAACGAATGTCTTCTCGTTATAATAATTATATCTTTTCAGCGGTCCTACTATCGACAACTAATCTGTATAAATATTTTTTTGCATTTTTATCAAGTTTAAATCATTTAATTTTAGAAAACTGCATATCTTTTCAAACACTTCCAATCTTCCTATTCTCTATGCCAACTTTTGCTTTGGCCGAAATTGGTTTCGTAAACGCCTATGGCTGCAGAATGTGTAATAAAATTTAATGACCAAAATAAAAAAGGGGTTTTTGTTGGCACTCACGCTTATTTGAATTTTCTCATTTTAACGATATAAAATCTAAAGATAAAAACACGGACCAGTATTAAGCTGCGTGAGTCTTCAGAACTTTTATTTCGAATGTTTTTATGTATTTTCTTTAACTGCTAGATACTTACAAGATGGATGTAAATTTTATTTTGTTTGAAAATATACTAAGCTCATTGTTTTTATTATTATTTTATTACTATGGAAATGAAGCGCTTGTTTTAATGATCTTAAAATAAATTATTGCGATAATTAAAACTCTAATTCCAGAAATTATTTGATTGATATTACCGCATTAAGTTTTAAATCTTTACTGTGCACCATTTATACTGCTAGTTGTAAAATCTATCTTTATACATAAAAGAGTAATAATTATATTATTTAGGATTTTTTTTTGAGAAGGATTTGAACCTTTAGCGAAGTTGCATGTATTTAATTACCAGTCTAGTCGCACCTTGTTTTTGCGCTTTTTTTTATATCCATTTAATAATTAAGGTGTTGTAAAATTGGTGAACTTTTTGGAGAAAATCTGTAAGTAATTTTAATCTAATTAGATACTTACTTCAAAACAAGTTCATATTATTTATTTTACCTTATGTCATTACACAATGAAAATGGATGATGTTAATAGTCCAAACGCGTGAAGGCCCCAAACGTTATTAACATCATATAAAACGTCTTCATATTCTGTAGCGTTCAATAATTCAACTCCAAAATTCCCATCCAAGAAACAAGCTACTGTATACTATTTTATATAATCACGATCAAACATCTTTTCGTATTTTCTTATCTTTAGAAAAATAGATGTGTTAGTATTGTACACAATATGACCATTTTGTAGCCAATTGCCCATCCTGTACAAATACAAATCAAAACTTAACAACAAATATACTTACCCTTTCACATGACGTCCCGATCACATCAGCATCTTCAGCTAATTCCTTTTCCTCACAATCTTTGACTACACCTTCTTCTAATCCAATATTAACTGCATCCCAAATATCACCCTCAACATCATTCTCAACTTCTCAAATTACATGCAGAGATACAAATATAACAACTACCCAGTTATCCATAACACCTAATGTTTCACAACCTCATACATAAATCCCAAACTTTTCCTCAACACTTGCATGCCCTATCAATAGCATATCAATAGATACTACTAATACACTTGAAATAACTAATACTACTAAGGATTTTCACAGTCTCTGAATGACCTTCGGGGTCTTCCTCTCTTTCTTCTTCCGATCGGGCTCCATTCTGTAATTTTGTTTATCCAGCGTCCTCTCTCCGCTCTTCTGACGTGGCCGTACCAGGATAGTCTCTTCTCCTCTATATAGTCGATTATGTCTGATTGCACTCCCATTCTCCGCTTAATCTCTGCGTTTTCAATTCTGTCTCTTTTTGTAAGTCTACAGCTTCTCCTCAGGAGTTCCATTTCTACTGCTCTTATTCTACCTCTATTTCTCTTGTTTATTGTCCAGTTTTCGGACCCATATGTCAGGATACTTCTTCTCAGGGTCATGACACACAGAACATGCAGGAAATGGGACGTACGACCAGACAGAAATAAGTCTGACAGAAGTCAAGAGAGCAATCAAGACATTGAAAAACAAGAAAGCCAGAGGACCCGGAGGGATACCAAACGAACTAATTAAAAATGGAACGGAAAAGTTATTCCGCATGCTACACAGAATGTTCGAAAGAGGACTAAATGGAGAGGAAATACCTGCGGAATGGACACAAGCATACATCACATCCATACATAAGAATGGAAGCAGAAAAAAATGTGAAAACTACAGAGGAATTAGTATAATATCGTCGGTAGGTAGACTTTACGGGAAAGTTATTAAGGAAAAACTAGAAACTGAAATAATAGGAAAAATTGGAAAAGACCACGCAGGGTTCACAGTAGGAAATTCATGCCTAGATCATTCGTACACATTAGAACAACTGATAGAGCAGAAAATGGCAAAAGGTAGACCGGTTGATATGGCGTTTGTTGATCTAATGAAAGCATACGACTCAATACCTAGAGTCAAATCATGGGAAGCAATGAATGATCTCGGAATCCGACAAACACTAATAAAAGCAGTTAAAGCACAGTACAAAGAAAACAAAGTAGCTATTAAATGTGGAAATAAAGCCTACAATCCATTTAAGACGACAAAAGGTTTTCTACAAGGCTGTGCTACGTCCCCTGCTCTGTTTAAAATATTCTTGGAAAAGACACTCAAACCATCTAGGAGAAAGTGCGAAGGTATGGGCATACCAGTAAGAGACGAATACCTATACACCTTAAGTTTTGCCGACGATAAAGTAGTCATCGCACAAGATGAAGAAGATCTCAGCTTTATGTCCAAAAAACTAGAAGTAGAATATAAAAACAACGGAATCGAAATAAACTTAGAGAAAACCTAATACCTAACAACAGAAAACAAGGATATGAGAAACCTAGAGATATCCTCAAGAATTTAGGAACCATAATATCGAACCAGGGAACAACAGAAGAAGATATAAACAACAGATTAAGACAAACAAGAAACTGTATAAGACAACTAAAATTCAGTGCTGTGGGATAAGAACATTACGATAAAGACAAAAAAGTGAAATAACTAATACACCTAGTAAAGAAGTAAGCACTGTAACGTTTCAATCAACCAATTTAACGTGACACTAAGCTCCGCTTGGTACTTGTTCCCCGTACTATATTATTCCAAAGCGACCTTACTAAATTATAAATATTTTTAGTAGCCGTTCTACTCAATATAAGCTGATACGAAGTTTTATTCGCCTTTTTTAATCGTAACGCTACAATTATTCTTAAATCGTTTAGTGTCTTGGCCGTATACACAGGTAAGTATCTTTTTCTAGTTTTAGGACTCTGTTTTTTCACTTGTTTTATTTTAAGTGGCAGATATTTTCTTTCTTAAAATAATGCTGAAATCATTTTAACTTTTATTTTTTTTTACTGTATATATCTACCTATTTCACCTTTAATATCTAATTAATAAAAATCTGTTCCTACAAATTTATTTTTATTAATGCCTCGCTATAATCAGAAATTTTGCTAAGATAGTTTTTCTCTAAATACTCAACTTTATTTATAATCAGGCTTTTTTTTTTGAAAAGAAAACTGATCTTTGTTTGAATTTTCTAGCCACTTCCGTAGGGAGCAAGAAAACAGCCAACCACAATACCTTGGGCAACAATCAGCAACCACCTCCAAATCCACTGTTACATCAGAACGGAATTTGAAATCGATTTACTAACATGGGGCGAAAATGATTGCCATTATTTAGACTAGCAACTCCCCTTAAACCAACCAACAACCACCGACAGCAGCTAGCTTCCACAAAGATCGGAACCCTTCCTGAAAGACTGGACAGAAAGGTTCTTGTTTTTCTGGTTTGTATGAAAGAATGTGTTTTATTCATTTTGCCAAATTTATATCGTGCAGACATACTAACTCTGACATAAAGAACAATAAAAGAAGATAAGAGTTACACAACACGCCATTGAAATATCAATATTGGGCATTACCATAAGATATAAAGTACCAAACCTAAAGATAAAAAGAAAAATAGGAGTTACAAATGCAGTGAAACGAAAAGCCATGACTAAATGGGCTTGGGCCAGAAATGTTGCCAGGCGAAGGATAAACAAAAGACGCTCACTAACTAGATGGATGACTGATAATAAAGTGCCTTAACTCAAACTGTATCCATTGAGCTTAACATAGAAATACGTGAAAAAGTTTACGGGAGGCCTCCATTCAGCAGTGGACAAATATAGGATAATTGATGATCATTTATAAATAAAAAGTGTTAAATCTAAATTAACGTGTATACTTTTTTACTAAGCATAATTAATAAGCATTTTTATTTAAACAAATCTACAACAGTAAGTTTTAGCTACTTATAAGGTATAGTAGCAGTTTTTGTATTGTATGTTTTCAAACATTATAAAGTCAAATCATTCCCTTTCTGAACAAACCGACTAGAATATTTATTTTATACTAGTATATTTTTGTCATTAATATTTTATTTGAAATATTTTAAAACATGTGTAAACAAAAATTCATTAAACTGCACTAATATAACATTTAATATCTACCGATTACCTTTTATATATATTTTTTCAAAATAAATATTTGTACTATTGTGCAATATTGTGCAATATTATTGCAAATAATATTATATAAAACAAAAGCTTCTATTTTGTCTTTATTTAAAAATTATTCAGAAATGCAACTGTTTGTATCTATATATTTTGGTTAAAGGTTGCATAAAAAAAGTGTATGTTTCAGGTCAGGATCGCGTTACTTCTAGCAAAAAAAAATCTGTAGAAAAATAGCAAACTTCAGTATCTAAGTTTAATAGCTTATTTAACAATAAAAACTGAAAACTTCGTTTTCAAAACTTCCACAAAAATGTATTATAAAATTTTACCACTACAGCAGTTTCGGTTGATTGCCTTTCTCAAGTGATCTGTTTTTGGCATGCGTTTAGACTTTATAGTCTTTAATGAAATAGGTTGAGGAGGGGAGAACTGGTTGTCTTAAGTTGGTTATTCAGAATTAGGTCTGTATTTTTTAATTTGTTAATTTCCATAGATTCTAACAAAGATAGATTAAGGCCTTTATTTTAAATGTGAAGAATTTTGAATTCGTCATTAAAAGAATGATTAGAATCTAGAAGGTGAAGTGAGTAGAATATGTGTTTCTATTATTGAAAGCACTTTTATGTTCTGCTATTCGTTTGTTAAAATTTCTACCAGTTTAACCGATGTAAGTTTTTAGGCAGTCGCCACATTTAAGTCTGTATACACCACTGTGTAAGTGCTTTTTATTTTCGCTCTCGTTGTTTTTAATATATATTTGCCTAAGTTAATGCTTGTTCTGAAAACTAGTGTTATTTCTTTTTTTTTATGTGTTTGTCTATTTTTGTTGATATTTTGGGTGTATATGTAATCGAGCATAAGGTACTGGGTGTTTTCTCTGGTGGTGTAAATACTAACTTCAGGGCTTTCTTGTGTAGTTTTTGATTTAAAATTTTATTAATTGCTTCTTCGTTGTATACATTGTTTACTGCTATTTGCTTAATGATATTTAATTCTGCCCCAAAGTTGTATTTTTACATAGGAATTTCTGTTAATCTATGTAATATACTATAATAGGCTGCCATTTTTTCTTGTGTGGGATGGTATGAAGAATTGTGTATGGTCATGTCAGAATGGAAAGGTTTATGAAATATGGAGAAGTCATGTTTGTTTTTGTCTGATAATTCTTAAATCTAAAAATTTTATTGAATTTGTTTTGTTTTTATTGTAAATTCAGTATGACTATGAAGTGCATTAATATACAACAAAAAATTGGTCGAGTTGCCAGGTAGTTCCTGTGAAACATACCAGTACGTCGCCTACGTATGTCCAACAATATAAAAACTGTTTAAATATGGAATGTTTTGAAATCTTTGTCTCTAGATGATCCATAAAAATATCTGATATCAAAATTTTTTGTACGAGGAATACTAGGAAAAAGCGATAAAAAAGCATTAAATGTGGTGACTGTGCAGAAACTTATATCGGTCAAACTGGTAGAAATTTAAATAAACGAATATTAGAACATAAAAGGGCTCTCAATAATAGAAAAACAGATTCTACATATGCATTTTACCTTCTAGATTATAACCATTTTTTTAATGACAAATTTAAAATTCTTAACATTCAAAATAAAGGCCTTTAAAGTTTCATATATATATTTCATTATATTTCCTATAAAGTTTCATTTAAATTCATTTATAGCAATAGTATATTATAGCACAATATTTCAAGAGTATTATCTCAAATCTAGGTACTAAAATATTAAGAATTAACAAAACCGCAGCTAATTTTCCACGATTAAAAAACTTGAAACTCAAATATTTGCTGACAAAAAACATTTAGAAGAAAAAAAGACGATTTTTTTTTAATTTTCTGCTGATTTGAATAATTTGATATAAAATTATTTATAACAAAATGGACAATATCCCGACGCTGTGACCTAAGTAGTTTATATATAAAAGAAGTGTAAAAATTTAGGTAGGATTGATCAAGTAGTATCAAAAAAGCTAATTTTTTTATACTCACATAGTATCTTCTACTTCAGGCCCATATAGGGAAATGTTTTATGCTAAACTACCTAGAGCCTCCTTTTGCAACTATCCTCAAATATATCCTGTTTTTGTCCTAATTCTTATTTAAAATATTAACTGTTTTTCCAAGAGAAAATCTTTATTATATCCTTTTTAATAGAAATCCTTTGCGTACCTAAAAATCTAATTGTATTAAGACATGTTTCAAAGCAATAGCGA